>CAJGYO010000010.1:41930027-42428542 GCA_904845875.1 Miscanthus lutarioriparius | reverse complement strand
TATTTAGGAGATTCTTGAATTTAGCAAGAATCAGCTCACGAGAGCTCTTGCCATGAGAAAACACATGATATATATGTTCATGTTTCAAATGGCCCACCAATTGGATAGGTGAATGTCACATCCTAAATTATACACACATCTTTTTAGTTATAAAAAAATGTACCTTATATAGATCCCTTATCGGAGACTGGGGTCTGATTATGGGCCTTTGGGTACTGTTTGTGGGCCTGTCCACTGGTAGCCATTGTAATTTGCTGTAGCCAACAGCTACAGTCCCTCTCATTCTCAACATGCAGTAGGGTCAGCAGCAGGTACAAGCTACGGTCTTTTTTCGTTGGCAGCGATCCACTGCCACTACTTTATGTTACAGCAATATATATCAATTACCATCCTAATAGCCTGCACTCGACCAGAACTAATGAGGGCTGGACTTTGAAGGAAGAAGCTTGATGGCGAGTGCTGAAGATGCATGTATGTGTTCTTCTTTTCTAGAAAAGTTAGATTTCCCTTTTTTGGCCTTAAATCGATAATTTTGCCTGACTTGAGAATTTGACTCAATTCTAGGAAGATTCAGTTGGGACATGGACTTTAGGAATTTGGACGTATTGCTCGGAGAGCCTACCACTTGCCCAGCTCAATTTTTGGAATCTAGTGACACATGCGCCTTGGTGGAGAGTTGTCCAGTGAGCTGCCGCCCTTGACATCCATCTCCATCATGTGATCTTGTGGCGACTTCTATTAGATTGAGATTTGGATGTGGCGGTCGCTTGACGAGACCATTTTCATTCGAGTCGCCCGGCACCAGTAGCGGAGGCCCAAAATGTCATGTCTCAAACTCTCTTGTGAAGCAATGGAAGCTCATTGCACAACATTACATGTGCAACAGCGTGCACCGTCAGAAATGATTCCCGTTGAGTTCATTCTACTAGATATATGCCCTACGTTATACGGTCTGAAGTTTTGCTGATACCTATAAGCGGCCGCGCGTGGCTTCTGACTTGAATGATCATACACTTGTGTGGCCTCACCTACTTGCACTTTGTCTTGAGTTTCTTGTGTGCGATCGAGAACCACTACGTGAAAAACGATCTTTGTGGCAGAACAAATTTTTTTACTTAGGGCCAATTTGGTGATGGAGCAGCCCAGCCCTCACGTTGGCGATGTTCGGGAGGCCATAAACCAAGCGCCTACAAATAGAACAGCAGGTAATTTGCTGGTCTGGCTCCGCCTCTACAAATGGGTCCCGGAGTTTGTAAAGGGCGCTCACTCACTGAGCCGCCCCAGGATTATCATTTGTAAGCGACACCGTCATCCGGCCGCCCTACCAATTTATTTGCCATATATAAAAGCCTCCTCGCGTCTCCTCACTCCCGCGCCTCCACCGCTCATAACTCCTCCTCCTCTCCTCCTCCTCGGCTCCGCTGCCCTCCTCCTCGCCTTTTCCGCTTAGGTCTGGCTTCCCACCCTCGCCGCCTTCCCCGCCGAGATCCAGCCCCTCCTCCTGGCCTCCCCGCCCTCCTCTGCCTCGCCTTTCCCGTTTAAGACTACCGGCAAATGCCGAGCCAACCCAGGTGCGGTGCGGTGCTGGCTGAGTGGCTACCCGGCGAGATCCGCCACCTGTTAGCCTGAATCCGGTCCCCCACCCCCACGCCTTCCTTCACCACTGCACTGGAGGCCGAGCGAGAGGGCCTTCACGTGCGACTTGGAGCGGCAATCGATGGGCATGGCGGTCACCGTTGTCGGGTAGTTGAAGAGAAGCGGCGGGGAGATCACGGGTCAGAGCTGGAGCGAGGTGAAGATGCCGACCTTCCGGTGGTGCGCGCCTTGCCGAAGAGGTCGGCGGCCACAGCGGACTCCGGAGCCGCCGGTCCCTCGGCGCCCATCTTGATGCACTGCGCCCGATCTACATTACGCCCGCCATCGCCTTTGCTGTGAGCCCCGCTTTGCGCCCTCGCCACATCCCGCAGACCCACACACCGTACCCTCTCCCCACAGCCCCATACCTCGCCCTCTCACCACAGCCCAAGCGCAGCTCTGGCGTGGATCGTGAGAACATGGATCCGACCATCTGTTCCCAAGGCATGCCTCTACGTGGCGGCGCGGCGGTCTGCTGTCGAGCGACCTCGGCGGACAGGGAGCTCCTCGGTTGCGGTGCTCTTAGGAGCTTGCGGCGGCGGCAATGGCGCGGTAAGCGGTAGGTCGTTCTTCCCCTTCTTGGACAATGCCTCACTCAAGGAAGATATGGCCAAATGTGTGTAAAGAGATGGTTGAATCATCATATTCTATCATCTCTATACTAGTAGAGATTAGAAATTTGATATGTATTTTCCTTACGAAGGATATGATAGGTTTTTAGTCTATCTGCTCTGTACTAGTAGAGATTAAAAATTGGCTAAGAACATTATGCTGTCGTACTTACGTTGGTCTTTGAAACTGAACAACGGAGTAAGAATATGAAGATGTTGTGCAGGTGATCCGAACTATGCATGTTATCACCTTAAGAAAGGAGAAATTAGGTGTACCATCCTAATCTGTAATAGCTATTGAACTCTGGATGTCTTTTCATATAAGCTCAGTATTGAACTCTACATGTTCTCAGCCTATTCGTAACTTCATTCATATTGTGGTCACATAGGGATATAGGTTTGGCTCGAGAAGAGGCTAAGCCATTGAACACATATGTTGTAATGAAGTCTGGTGGCAAAGACGGGCCTGGAGTCTGGATCGATGCCGAGGCGTGGTGAGCTCGTCACGGCCAGGGAGCTCCTCCTCCTCCGGCGGCTACATCCACTCTGGTATGAAATATTGTTAGTGTCAAGAAAGTAGGAAATATTTTTAGTTTGTTGTAGATGGTAAAGCGAAACGTTGATCCGTTGATCCACCATTTTACCTTGAGTAATAGTTAGTTGTATCCTACTTGATGCTTTCAAATGGAATGCTTAATAACCAAGTAGTGTTTTATTTTCATTCTTGTTGTTAATAATGATTAGTTATATTTTCTAAGGGAGTTTATTCATCATATGTTGCTTTCCTTTTCAATTTCATTGGTAATGATAATTAGATTTGCTTATAGAGAACAGAAGCTACAAGACGATAGAAACCTGAAGAACATTATCCTGGAAAAAAGATAAAAGATAGAAAGGTACTCATCCTTTCATTATTTTTTATAACCTAACTTCTGTGTTTTTCTGCTTTTAATTAATAGAATGTGTTGCCAACGATCAACAATCTGAAACTATGGGGTTTAGGAAAACTGTAGGCATCCTTTTGAGCTGGTCCTTCTATGAAGCGGTCATACCAAGAAAACATATATTTTCTTTATGTCTGATCCTTCTACAATATGTTTTTGTGATGGCAATGTCATTATATCTTTGCTCTTTCTGCATATGTTCTTTTATTTTTATTAGTTCCTGCATTTTTTGTCATGGACTTCAGATTGATTTCTTTTTTTTTTCATTATACTGAGTTCAGTTTGAGTGATCCTTATCTATACAAGTTTAGTATTTCTTCCATCTTATATGCCCAGCCTGCAAAGAAAAAGTTCTGTTTTTTCTTAGCTGAAGTAGTTTGACTTTGTAGGCAATAGCTCGACAGATTGCCATGGTGTTCCTGTGAATATTTTCCCTACTTCTATACTTGCTGCAGAGCTGTCATACCTTTATATTTAGTTTTTAAATGTTATATCATTGTTTAAATCCTCATATTTGAAGGGCAGTGTATATGGGCTTCATTACCGCCACTTAAAAATGGATCTACAGAGCATCGAAACCTTTAATATTAGCTATTGCATCCCAAGACTCTGCATCGTTTTTTCGGGACCGTAGTCTTGGTTCAGATTCTCCCATATCTGTAAGTTGCTAGTTTGCTAACGGTTTGCGATTGTCCTATTCATATTATTTACTTATGCCAGATAAATAATTTCTTGAGTTGTTTCACAGGGGATTGATTGCCTTGCTCACTTTGTTGATGCTCTTTCTCACATTCATGATTTAAGCAACCTTAAGAAACAGGTATGATATGACCACTGATTTTGTTTGCTAGTTGCTCCCATGTTATTATGCTGGATATTCTTTTCTCTCTTACTTAGAGCAGGTATCCAGCAAATCTTATCCACCAATTTATCTTTTCTTCTATTATACTTGTCGTGAGGTCCAACCTACTGGTTTCATTCAGCTCGATACACCTGTAGAAGGATTGAGAGAATGGTTGGATGCTGTTCAGACATGCAGGATACCTTGTGTTTGTCGCATCATCCCTTGACAGGAGATGCATGATCAAAGCTTTGGATCGGATGGCACTAAGCAAATATTTCAAGGTGATTTGAGCTACCGTTTGAGCTTTTCAAGTTTATTACTGAATTACTGTTGCCTAAAAAAGCATGCTGCTTAGCAAAGTTCATTTGATTCACTTGAGTTGTTGACTATCTGCGATTGTGACTGACGAAGATGATATGGAGTCGATAGCAAATAGGTTTCTGTCAGCTGATATGGACTTGCAGGAAGCCAGATAATCGAGAAGTCACCTCCCAAGAGGAGGCTGACGATAGACACCATTTTCTGATGGATATACTTTTTATTTGGTGTCTGCATATTTGTTCTTGAGTAGCCAACCACCTTCGACATTGTGTGTTGGCATTGTATATAAGATAGTGCTGATGTTAGGTGATCTGCTGTGCCCTCCTTGTGAATGCAATGCAGTAGTTCCATCAAGGTACCATGAAGAAGACTGCTGCATCAATGTTGCTGTTGATGTAAGCTGATATTATTGTAAATTTATTTTTTTTGCGGAAAAATGATTTGTAAGGCGGTTGATACTGTAGCCGCCCCTACAAATCGATTTGTAGGGGCGGCTACAGTACCAGCCGCCTCTACAAATCGATTTGTAGGGACGGCTACAGTACCAGCCGCCCCTACAAATCAGTGATTTGTAGCCACCCTTTCATAGGGGCGGCTGGTAAAACCGCCCCTACAAAGGCTTACCAACCGCCCTAAAAAAATGTTTTTACGTAGTGGAAGAATCCAGCTCTCAAAACCATGGGCATGCT
This sequence comes from Miscanthus lutarioriparius, assembly GCA_904845875.1. Lineage (NCBI taxonomy): Eukaryota > Viridiplantae > Streptophyta > Magnoliopsida > Poales > Poaceae > Miscanthus > Miscanthus lutarioriparius. The sequence goes on along the minus strand of CAJGYO010000010.1, from coordinate 42,423,498 downwards.
TGGTTTCGTGTGGACCTTGTGTGGCCTCACCTACCTGCGCAGATGCATGTAACAAGAAAATTGCCCCGCTCAAGCGAGCCATTTTGCCTCTCCCTCAGGAGCAAGCTAAACCTTGCCTGAACAATCCCCAAAAACTTGAGCCGAAGAACCAAACACACATCTTAATCGCTATCCTTGCTCGGTAAAGCATCACAATGCATGGCGAAGAAGGATACAAGGAGGCCCATCTCTCAACGCATATAGTTTCTCATGGGTCCCCAACACTAATTGCTATCTATCAGTCATATTTTGGGCCTGTATGATATAACTTTACTGGTGGAGCTGTTTTTATCGGCTTCAGCTCCATGGCAGCTCTGGGGATGAAGTGAAGCTGTTATTATAGTGGATAAAAAGGATAAAATGTCTAAAATACCCTTTCTCTTTTTTCTTCTGTTTTCCTTTATTTTTTCTTTTTTCTTCTCCGCTCTTATCCTTTACCGTCCCTTATCCTCGCTGAAGTTACTTCCTTGCGTACAAACAGTGGCCCCTAAAGCCCTAGGGTCTGCGTGCCTCAGCACCCACAACATCATGAAGCTCATTCAGCGTCAGCGCTACGGGGCGATCTCCATGGTTGCTTGTGACCCGATGCCCACGCCCACGCTCCAATGGCTGTAGCCGTGTGTCCATGCCTGGCAGCCGCGCCCGGCAACTCCTCCGTGCCCGGTGGCCATGGCTACGACTACCTCGACGGCAGCACCCGACGGCTTCTTTCTCTGCGTCTGTGACAGCGACCGTCTTCCCCGCGTGCGTAGTCCGCACTCACGTCGGGGCAAATTGCGCCCACAGTGCACTGAGACCTGAGCAGGGAGCAGGGCGACGCGCCTCTGGGGCGCCTTCTAAACGGTGCCGAGGCGAGCTCTTGTGTCTGTGTGTATGTGCATGGATCGTATTCTATTTCTGTATTTCACAGGAGGGAGAGAACTGAGACGGACTCGATCCAGCGTCGGGTGGGCACGCGTGCGCGAAGATGTGTTGGACGAAAGCCCTTCTTATTTTTTAGGTGTAACAGATTTAAATTTAATATACACGGCTTTTTCCAACAGATACTTAGAAATATAATGTTAAAATGGTAGAAGAGTAAAGGTGCTCATTATTAGAATTAAGTAATGAAGCTTCAGGCCAAAAAAACTATCAATAAAGGTTTTGTTCTCACTAATTTATTGAATGGTCATAATATTTAATTTTAATTGCTCTATACCACAGCGAAAAACCGAATCGTTTTTTTAATGGTATTCTGTTTCCATGATTTAAAATTATGGCAGAAAAGCTTATTTACTGGCAACTAATAATTGGGTTGCCAGAATTTGTTTTAGCAAAAAACTAGAAGAAAAAATGGCACATGGCTTGGATCTTGAACCCATGACCTATTTTTGGTCATAAAATGTTGTTTACTACTACAATAAGAATATATTTTCAAACTATTTCACTCATTTTTTCATGTACTATATGGCGCTATGGGAATACATGTTAAAAAAAGGAAAAAATAATCTGCCTAATCTTCTCTGGTTCTAAAGTGTCCCATTAGCATTCACACGGCCTAGTCGATGTCACCTCCTTAGTGGCCATTACCTCAGCCCATTCGCCTCCAGGCCATTCCCATGCACACACCTCCAATGTGGCCCATTTGAATAATGGGCATGGAAAATTAAAAAGCACGTACCTTAGCCACTTGAACTCATTAACTAGCAATTAGGCGAAAGTGGTTGTACACTTGTACCAGTAAGATACAGAGTTTTCTTTGTGTGTTCCTACACTTTATTTTATATATATTTAAATTTTAGCAGCTTATGTACCCTTGTGCCCTTGTGCGCGCTCTAGGACTTTGGCTAGTGAAAGTAGTTGCAGTGTACTCAGTTTGTACCTACGGTTCTCCATTTGTGATCGGGCAATCTTGCCACTCGGTTTTCTGTAATGCCTGCCAACAAAAGTGGTTATATGTCAATTGGTATATGTTGCCACAATTTTGGCCCTATTATATTGCCACGAATTTTTGTTGTGGCGAGAGGGGGATTTTCTAGTCATCCTGGACACAGAATGAGAAAACACAGGGCCCCGAGGCCTTGGAGGGTCAGAGGGGTAGAACAGTGGTGCCACAATGTTGGAGATAGCTTGCTTCAGGGGTTACCTTGGGATTGTCCCTCACGAATCTTCTCCACCAAGGAAGGGTCTCCTCACCCGCCACCCCAAAGTGCCCACCTCTCCACGCCAAGCCTGGAGGGTCGGTCATCGGTGTTGCTAGTGAGCCACAAAGATAACTTAATTTACTTTTGTCATAGTTTTACTGCATTATTACAGTCTATCTCATCAAATAAGATTACTCCGATGCTTGGAAGTTATTCCATTCCAAAATAGTACAACAAACGATTTTACTTGGCATGGTATTCAAGACAACACATTGGACACTAGTTTCTCTTATACTCATCATCTATGGCATCAAAAGTTTGATCATTAGGAAGTATTTCTAAATATAAATTGAGCGTAAACCTTTTGTGGCACAAGCTTTTCATATCGTTGAATTAATTTTTAATCAAAGATTATGATGTTTGAATCTAGAAATACATGCTCGCTTTATATTTTAGGATGCAAGGATAAGTATACATCAATTTTTTTCTTTTGTTTTACTATATTTTTCATTGCCTTTGATTTTATTGTCTCTATAACCTGGTGTGCTCAGAAGAATCTTTAGGTCGTAAGAAATACCTGAATTTCTTACCATGTAAACAAACACAAATGTTTGTTATAGCTAAGCTGTAAAATATGTTTCCATATTTCATTTGTTTGATGACATAAAGACCATTTACATGTAAACAGTTAATGTAACTTCCAACTCAACCTCATTTTTATGTAGTGCTTTCATCAACACCAAGCTGCTGCGCTCTGTCAGTCTACCAATAACTGTGTCAGCATGGATATGACAAATGACATCGTGTGGCTCACCATAGCACTTGCTTCCATCACCGTGGTAATTACCAAGGCTAAAAGGAAAACAGCTAAGCTTGATCCAAAATGCATTAGGATGCCTCCACCAGCAGTGAAGGGTCTTTCTATCATTAGAATTTTGCATACACTTCTTACGAAAGGTCTGCAACAAATGATCCATGATCAATATAAAAAGTTGGGGAGTGTGTTCACAGTACGTTTCTTTAGAATGAAGGCAACGTTCTTGATTGGGCCAGAGGTCTCTGCTCATTTTTATCAAGGCACCGATTATGAGATTAGCAATGGTGTTGGCCTCGAGTTTACTGTACCCATGCTTGGCAAAGAGGTTGGCTATGGCGTGGACAGTGCCACCCGAAATGAGCAGTTTCGTGTCTTCTATGATGTTCTAAAACCATCAAAGTTGAGGAGCCATTATGGTTCCATACTTCAAGAAGTGGAGGTAAGTAACAATTGACCATGTCTGAAGTTTGATGCCTCATCTTCCATGACACCTTAATCAAACTTTGATGCCTTACATTTATGGTGCCTGAATCAAACCTGGTTAATTATTATTTCTCCTATAATCTGTAGTCTTTCAAACCATCATGAAACTTGGTTTTGTTTTATATTTGAACCATTTATGAAAAGTACACAAGAAACAATTTTGTCTTGAACAAACTTTTACTGACTATGCTTCTAGTTAACGTAGTGATTGTTCTAATGGGTCGGCACAGATTGCCTCTTATTATTTTCTGTAGATAGTTTGACCAAATCGTGTGAACAAAATTGACATCAATTCCTACATATATGATGACGCACAAATTTTGGCATAGAAACACCATATGAAACTGTTAAGGCTTTATATGTTTGATCTAAAGTATATATGGTGTAAGATATCTGTTATCACTGTTGAGGATGTTTGTCAGATTTTCACAAAAGTTTAAAGGAATAAAATGCTCTCTTTCATTCCATTGAAATTCACTCAGAAAAAATATTCTAACAATTTGGGAATTTATCATTAGTTGTTTACCATGAATTTGAAGAGTGTATAGCATTCCACCATTTGCTGCATAGCTTACTTAAAAAAAATGCTAGGTTCGCTAAAGAGAGTTACAGTAGAGTGTCATCTCACTTCTGTCCACACAATTGTTACATGTTTGCCACCCAATTCACACAGGGCACTAAAATAGTTAACTTCACCATGGTGATGCATTTTCTACAGGAGTACTTTGAAAAATGGGGACATCAAGGCATAGTTGACCTAAAGCAAGAATTGAACCAATTACTCATGCTAATCTCTGGGCGATGCTTACTGGGGAAACAGGTTGGGAGAAGATGCTTGATGAGTTCTTTACTCTGTTCCAAGAACTCACCGATAAATTCTTCCCAGACGTCCCAACTCCAGCAACTCGACGACGTGACATAGCACGTGCCAAGCTCTCAGAGATGCTCACTGAAATTGTGAGATCACGCAAGGAATATAGCCATGTTGAGAATGACGTGCTGCAGAACTTTATTGATTTCAAATATAGTGATGGTCGGTCTACAACAGAATCAGAGGTCATTGGATTGATGATTACTTTGATCCTTGCAGGAAAACATACAAGCACCATCACTAGTATATGGACAGGTGCTCACTTGCTTGCTAGTGCAAGGATCCTGAAATCTGTCCTCGTGGAGCAAAAGATATTAATCAGTAAGTATGGGGATCATTTAGACTATAATGCCTTTCTAGAGATGGACACCTTGCATAATTGCATCAAAGAGACGCTACGCATCCATCCTCCAGTTGCTATATTTCGTCGCAAGGTACATAAGAACTTCATTGTACAGACAAAGGATGGTATTGAATATGAGATCCATAGCGGGCATACCTTAGTAAGCCCAGTGATATTCAATAACAATTTACCTCACATTTATAAGGACCCAGATGTGTATGACCCAGACCGATTTGGTCCTGGAAGAGAAGAAGACAGAGTTGGTGGTAAGTTTGCTTACACGTCATTTAGTGGTGGAAGGCATGCTTGCAAAGGCGAGTCATTTGCTTATTTGCAAATTAAGGTGATATGGAGCTATTTGCTAAGAAACTTTGAGCTAAAATTGAATCTCCTTTTCCTGATCCTGATTGGACCAAGCTAGTCGCGGAGCCTAAAGGAAGAGTAATGGTGAGTTACAAGAAGCGGCTGCTAGCTACCACCGAGGTTGTGCATGCCTAGCTACTTATGTGGATCCAATAACTAAGTATGCTTGTGTGTGTAATATGTATGCACGTATCATGTTCATGACACATGTTGTATGGACTGATGTTGCCATTATCAAATACAGCTGGTACCATGCATGGGAGCTTAAAACGGGAATTGGAAATGATATATCTCTCTCAAGAAAAGGAAGAACTTGGAATGGCAAATGCAAAAGAACATTATGTTAACACCAGCATTATGTGTAATAAATCATCTGTTTGATCACTAGAACGTACTTCTATATACAAATCCAATGCAACCAACCTCTTTTTTAGCACACGTTTTCATATTGTTAGACTACTTGTTAGTCAAAGACTACAATGTGAATCTTTGAGTGCTTGTGGGCCTTATATTTTGGGACCGAGGGTGTAAGTGTGCAATAAATTTCTTTAATTTTACTTAAATTTTATTATATAATTGTCATTGTATAGTTTCCATATAATACCATTTGCACATATGATTCTCTAAGTCTTAATGAACACTCGGAAGTGCTAGTGTGCCCGGACGTCCGGACGGATGCCTGCGCTTGCTTCGTGTCGCATGCCCCGCCTGCTTGGATTCGCACGTTCTGGTTCGTGTGCACACACTGGAATCCACGCACCCTGCCCACGGATGCGTGTTGCATGACTCCGGCCGTCCCATCCAAGAGTATACACTTGAAACATCAAACATTTGCTGTAACATATGTTTGAAACAGATGAAATATTTGCAACATACACATGCAACATATGTTTTAACATATGCAACATTCAAATAAAACGCTTGCAACATACGTCTGAAACAGATTAAACATTTTGAACGGATGCTGGTAACTTACGTATATAGCCATTGCAACATATACAACATCCTGATCTACTTTTGTAACATCCATATGAAACACTTGCAACGTACCTCTGAAACATCTAAAACAATTGAAAACATATGTTTGCAACATGTGCTTTCAGTGCAACATCTCCTTCTTTGAGGTCGCGCGTTATGGCGACAACGACCTTCTCCGGTGGGGAACTACAGCAGCGGCAACACCTCGGCACAGCGGGGGATGGAATCGGTAATATCCGCAAGGTCACTGTGCCCATGATTGGCAAATAAGTTGGCTATGCCATTGACACTGCCACCAAAAATGAACAAGGTCATTTCTACTATGACAAACGAAAACCACATTGATTATAATGCGTTTCACTATATTGTTTTTTGCATGTCACCGACCTACAGTGCGTCTTGAGGCAGTCTCCCGGAAGCGTGCTTTGTGGCTACTTTGTATGTCAATTTATGATAACCAACAGGTGGTACTACACTAACCTTAAAGACATAAGTCGATTTGTCGAACCATATCATATACATATGTTCATTAATATGAATCTAGCTAATTTTGCTCCTTTTGTTTCATGCAGCATCTGGCGTTGCCACCTCCCGTGCAATTAACCTAAAGGATATTCAAGAAGATTAAGATGATTTCTACAAGTTCTTGATGCGGGAGGTTCTCTCTGAGAGAGGGCTTATTCTTTGATCGTTATCTGAGTATGCCACACATCCCAAGTTTGAGTCTCTTCGCGCTGCAGAACAACCCTTCAAATCATTGTTGTGATGAAGCACAATGTTATTTACTAGCATGTAATGTAAATTACAGTATGCTACAAATACTTTGTGAATCAAGTTTGTATTATTTAACTAGTCCACTAGTATATGTGAAGTTTATTTGAATCAATTGCAATAGGCTCTGAAATTTGGTGGGAAATGGGCGATTTCAAATATGGTGGAAAATTTTAAAAATTTAAATCTGATTTTTAGGGGCGGTTCAGATTGAGCAGGATCACACTTGTAAATCTATTTTTAGGGGCGGTTTCAATAAGCAACAGCCCCATAAAATGTGTTTTTAGAAGTGGTTTGCATTGCCACAACCATCCTTGAAAAAACAGTTTCAAGGACAGTTGCAGTCACTTTACAGGGGCGGTTCATTTATTGAAACCGCCCCTGCAAATAGATTTTTAGGGGCGGTTCTCCTATTGCAACCACCCCTGAAAATACCATTTCAAGGTGCGAACACTACAAACGCCCTATCTTTACAATCGATGGGATAGTAATGGTTTTCTAAACCGGCTCTGAAGACCATTTTTGACCACTTGTAAAAATCTTTTTTGTACTAGTGCATGTTGGTTCCATGCTTCAAGAAGTGGAGGTAAGTAACAACTTCCTCGCAAAAATAAGTAACAACTAACCAAGTCTAAACCTTGATGCCTAAATCAAATAAGATATGGTTTTGTGAAGCATAACCTGATTGGATATTATTTCTCCTAGAATATGTAGTCTTCCAAACCAGCATGAAACTTGGTGTCTGTTGTTCTGAGCCATTTATGAAAACTCCAAAAAAAAAGATTTTGGGTCCAGATAAATTTGATTGACTATCATTCCAGTTAATGTGGTGATCCTTCTAATTGGTTGGCACAAATTACCTATTATTGTTCACTTTAACTAGTTTTGTCAAATCATGTCAAAAAAAACGCACATCCGTTCCTACACATATTATGCACATAAGAACAAAATTGGATATGTTAACAATAAAGGAAGCATAAAAATGTGAGATTGTTTGGTCTGAGTATATGGTATAAGATGCAGTCAGATTTGACAACATTTGACATGGATTTAGTTAGTTTATTGTGAACCTGCACAATGTATAAGAGTTTTCCACCATTTTCACTACTACATAAACTTTACTGGAGGCGGGCGATTTGGGTTTCCCGCGGCGGGCAAAGCCGTCCGCCGCGGCCTAGAGGCCACGGTAAATCGTGGCTTAACCGTGGCGGGCGGCTTTGCCCGCCGCGGTTAACCGATTTACCGCGGCGGGCGGTGTAACGTGCCCGCTGCGGTAAATATACTTTTACCACGGCGGGCACGTTACACCGACCGCCGCGGTAAATTATTTTACCGCGGCGGACACCTTTTGTGGCCCACCGTGGTTATGTTGATTAGCCGTGGCGGGCTTTATTATTTGCCCGCCTCGGTAAATTATTTCCTGAATTAAAAAATACAGCAGGCATATAAATTCAAATTCAAATTCAAATCACATCCATATTTCACAGATTAAACTTAAAAAGTATGCAGGCATTACACATGAGATAATATACATATATATATATATACATTCACTTAGTCGTTCTTGTCATCGTTAATTCATTACATTTACATATTAAAGTCGTTATACATGCGCTAAGGTGTAATCCTGCGGACGGATCATCGTGGGCCATTTCCTCAGCCTCTCGTACTCTGGTAACCTCGCTAGCGGGCTGTTCTCATGGAAGAACGTGCCCCCTTCAAGCACGCATTTGTCTAAGACAAACTTATATATGTCCGCCTTTGTCTGCTTGAAGCTGTGTTGGATGCTCTGCATGTCTCTCGACCAGTTCAATCCATTCTTGAGCACCCTCCAACTGCTGCTGTACTGCTTGCACACCCTCAGGAACTCACAGGCGTAGAAGCCACAGGTTTGTGATCCTACCGGTTATTTGGCACACTGCATGATCGATACGCAAGCATTACAACACAGGCATTAGAATGCATATGAACGGAAAGCACAATTAAACCTTTCAAATACTTACCGGAAAGTTGCGTCTGATTTTGATGCGGTTCTTATGCTTAGCCTTAAAATTCTCTGTTCTTCGATCATAGCATTCAGGATCCTTCACGTACTCCTTATAAGCGCTATATATGAAATGTACTAGTATTAGATAGGGCATTAGAACGCAAATGAGAAGACAGATCAGTCACTTACACTTTGAGGCAATCTTCAAAGGCCTTGTACCCTTTTAAGTTTGGCAGTGTCAACGAATCAAATACGTAGGCCCTGCCATCCTGAGGGTAGATGATAAATGCAACCCAGTGACCCTCGAGGCCTTGGCTGCGCCATTGAAACAAAATACAGGTTACGACGAGAAATAATCATTCTAGCTAGCTACCCACTTATCTCTACAGGCATGTCTTCGACTTACCCAAAGTGGTAGGCAGCTAGGATACACCCATGTCCCCTAATCTTCTTCATTGCTCCTAGTATGTACCTTGAAATGTTCAACTTCTCATTGTCCATCAGTTTCTTCCTGTGCGCCTCTCTCTGTCGCTTGGTCAAGTCTTTCATGGTTGGATGATTGTCATCTAGGTGGTAACCAATGATGATTCTTTGAGCAATATGCATTGGAGATAGATAGATAACATCAAGTTTTAGTTCCTTAGATATATAGGCCATCAACCTGCAAGGACAAGCCATCGTGGCATATATAAGTAGTCTTGACCGATTCAAAGGCAGGTGATATGTGAAACTCGCAATTCATCACTTACATAGAGAACAAGGTGACTTGGGCGATGTCAAGGTCTTGTCCCCGCAGATAGTCTATACATGTCGTGGAAGTCCACGGGAGTTCTACATCGCTCTTCGGGCAAGTGGAAGTACTCCGCCACAACCTTGACTAGAAAACCATGCAGAGGCCACTTTTGCCGCTTCCATGTACCAAAGTTGTGTATTTGTATAGGCTTTATCGCAAGGGCAAGATAAAGCTACCGCTTTGGTAAATCAACTCTTTACCATGGGAAGCGGTTTAAAGTGCCCGCCACGGTAAATCGTATTAACCGCAGTGGGCGATTCATACCGCCCGCCGTGGTAAATAACGATTTACTACGGCGGGCAAGTAAGGTGGCCCGCCGCGGTAAACCCTTTTCCCGCAGCGGGTGCCTCGGTGGCCGGCCTCCGATTAACCGCGGCGGGCAAAAGAAGTGCCCGCCACGGAGCCCATTTTGGCCACGCTGCGCAAATTGATTCCTATAGTAGTGTTTCTACATACCATGTTTTCTCACAAATGCTAGGTCCACTATTGGGAGTGACATTAGAGCCTCACCTCACACCTGTTCACAGAGCTGTTACATATGTGCCACCCAGTTTACACATGACAGTCAAGTAGTTAATTTACATCATGGCCATCATCTTGAACAGGACTACTTTGCAAAATGGGGACAACAAGGCATGATCCATTTGAAACAAGAGCTCAAAAGTTACTCATGCTAATCTCTACAGGCGCTGGGGAAGGATGTTATGCAGAACATGTTTGATGAGTTCATTACTCTGTTTCATGAACTCACTGATAATGACATGTGCCTGTAGAGAGAATGAATATGGCCAACAACTGTTGTATTGCATCTCAATGTTGCTTATATACACTTACAGCCGAGTGCACAAGGAGCGCACGAGTATAGGTCATGGGCGACGCCGTGGTCACCACGACAGACCGCTAACTGCCTAGACTAGACTGACTAGTTCTCAACACCCCCCGCAGTCTGATGCTTCGTCAGCCACTCATGTTCATCAGGATGACGCACAGACTGGATCTGAAGGCTTCAAACGTCGAGGTAGGCGGCCCTTTGGTCATGACATCAGCGTATTGTTCCCCAGTTGGCACATGAAGAACACGGAGGTCACCCACTTGAACGTGTTCGCGGACAAAGTGAATGTCTAACTCAATATGCTTCGTTCTCTTGTGATGCACCGGATTGGCGGACATGTAGACCGCAGAGACATTGTCGCAGTATGCCACCGTGGCCTTGTTGACGTCGTAGTGCAGCTCGCCAAGGAGTTGGCGCAGCCATATGCATTCGGCTGCTGCGTTGGCCATAGCCCTGTACTCCGCCTCTGCGCTCGATCTCGAGACCATAGGTTGTCTCTTGGATGACCACGAGACCAGCGCATCACCAAGAAACACGCAGAAGATGGATGTCGATCGCCGTGTGTCGGGACAACCAGCCCAGTCCACGTCAGAGTACGCGATCACCATGAGCTCCGGCGAGGCGCGCAAATAGAACCCCATGGTGGATGTGCCGCGAACATAGGGCAAGATCCTCTTGAGTAGCGCCATGTGAGGGCCACGGGGAGCATGCATGTGGAGGCAGGATTGTTGTACCGTGAAGGCGAGGTCCGGGCGCGTGATGGTGAGGTAATGGAGCACCCCGGCCAGACTGCAGTAAGCTTTGGCGTTGTCGACTGGATCGCCATCGTCGGCGGGAAGCTTCCCTTTGGCGTCGATTGGAGTTGGTGCAGGCTTGCAATCCGCCATGCCGACACGTTCGAGAATGTCCACAGCGTACCACTGTTGGGACAAGTAGAAGCCATCGCGGCTGCGTTGGACGCCGATGCTGAGGAAGAACCGGAGCTCGCCAAGGTCCTTCACGCAAACTCAGTGTGCAGGCGTGTCGACGACCTGCTGAAGCAGCGCTGTATTGGAGCCGGTGAGCACCATATCATCGACGTAGATGACATCACATCCATGTCGGGAAGCATGAACAAGGACGAGTCGGAGCAGGTAGGAGTGAAGCCGATGCTAACCACTTAACGTGGCGAAACGAGTAAACCATGCTCGCGGTGCTTGATGCAGCCCGTACAATGACTAGTCGAGGAGGCAGACGGCGTTTGGCGCGCTCTTCATCGACACAAACCGGTGGGCTGTTGACATAGAACGTGCTCTTGGAGATGCCCATGGAGGAAGGCGTTGGAGACATCCAGCTGGGGCGTAGCCCATTGCTTTGAGGCAGCGATGGCGATCACTATACGGATCATCGCTGGCTTGACGACGAGTGTGAACATCTCGCCAAAATCGACTCGGCACATCGCGTGAAACCGCGCACCACCCAACGGGCTTTGTAGCGGTCTAGGGAGCCATCCGGATGTAGCTTGTGCTTGAAGACCCATTTCCCGAGATCACATGAGCACCGGCAGGCCGATCAACCACCAGCGCCAAGTGCGATTGGCCTGGAGAGCATGGAACTCCTGTTCCATGGTGCTATGCCAGTTCGGATCACGAAGTGCAGTGCGCACCGAGGAGGGTAGGGGAGAAATTGTAGCGCCGGTCGACGAAGGGGTTGCCTGAGCTATGGTCGGTGAATACCGGGATTGGGGTTGACAATGTCAGCCTGAGAGCGGGTTACCATAGGGTGTGTAGGTGCTTGTGGGTGCGGCTCTGGAGGTGCAGATAACACGCCATGCCCGGGTGAGGCAGACGCTGGACAGATGGAGCAGCAGTGGGGTTACCAGGTGGAGGCTAGATGGGGAGCTGAGATGAGACCGTTGAGGCAGGCGCAGACACTCGTGCCGTGGCGCTGGGTTGAGCCGGAGCGGCTGGAACGGCCGGAGCAGCCGGTGGTGGGGGCTGAAAGAGAGCTGTCTTTGTTGCCAGATGGTGAACAGTAACCTGAGATGGGGATGGTTCAGGCAAGACAGACCAAAAAGGGAAAGGCGTGTTTCGTCAAAAGTGACATGGCGAGAGGTGATCACTCGACGCGAGGCAAGATCGAAGCACCGATAGCCTCGATGATCACTGGGATAACCCAAGAAAACGCAGGCTGTAGATCGAGCCACGAGTTTGTGTGGGGCAGTAGCTGCTTGGTTTGGGAAACAAAGACAGCCGAAAACCCTGAGATGATCAAGAGTAGGAGGGCACCGAGCAGCCTTTGGAATGGAGTTTGGGCACCAATGGTCTTTCATGGGTGATGATTGAGGTGGTATGTAGCTGTAGATAATGCCTCCGCCCAGAACGAAGACTGCATTCCAGCATGCAAAAGAAGGCTGCGAACGCAGTCATTCAGAGTGCGAAGGACGCGCTCGGCAGTGCCATTCTGAGGAGAGGTACATGGGCAGGAAAGGCGAAAGGGCAATGCCGTGAGTAGCGAGGTGGGTGTGTAGAGCTTGATTGTCAAATTCCTTGCCATTGTCGGACTGAAATGAAATGAGGGGCAATTGGAACTGCATGCTGACATAAGCGTGAAAGGTTAACAGACAAGTGAAAACGTCAGACTTGGAACGCAGAGGGAATGTCCAAACATAATGAGTTAAGTCATCAATCAACACAAGATAATACTTGAACCCAGAACAACTAGAAACGGGTGATGTCCAAACATCAGCATGGATAATTTGAAAAGGTACATAACTGACGAAGTAAAAGGAAGTCGAACATGTTTACTAGACTGACAAGATGAACAGACATGTGAGGAAGACTTTGTACAGCTAAACTCAAGATGGTCCAAGGCTTGTTTAAGAAGGCGATGCCCTGGATGTCCTAGCCGCAGATGCCAGAGATCGGCAGAAGGAGCCGTGGCGACAAGAGCTGCTGGTGAGGCTGCCGATGAGGACGACGTCAGTGGGTACAGATCACCACCGCTGTTACATCGGAGGATCACCATGAGGGTAGGAAGGTCCTTGATTGAAAAACCAAAAGGATCAAACTCAACCAAAACATTGTTGTCACCGGTAAGTGAGCGAACAGAAATAAGATTCTTCACGAGAGATGGAGAAACAATAATGTTGTTGAGACGAAGAGGAGAGCGATCTGTGGCAAGGGTCATGACTGCTCGGTGTGTCACCGGCATTGTAGCACCATTGCCGATAGTGATGGAAGTAGGTCGAGACAAGGGAATGGGATGGGGAAAGTTACCGGCGTTAGAAGACATGTGGGAGCTGGCGCTGGTGTCGAGGAACCACTCTGATGCTTGCGGCCTAGAGGGTGGAACGCCGGAGTTCGTGAAGAGCTTGGTGGTTCCACACGTCTGGCTGAATGGATGGGGCGGCGCCATGGATCGGCGGCGTTGGAGGCACGGCGCCGGCGAAGTACGCCTGCTGAGGCTGTGTGCCGGGACGCGGACCCAGAACGCCGGCGCCCGGGATGCGGAACGGCATGGGCCAGGCTTGGACCATGCCGGTCCATGGGTTCAGCCCAGGAGCCCACGATCCGCCCGGTGGCCGAGCTACAGGGTTGGAGGTGGAACCACCCGGTTGACCATGTCCACGGCCTTTCTTCTTGGGAGTACGATCGGATCGTGGAGCGGTTGCTGGGGGAGCGGGTTTGGCGGCCGAGCTGGTACCTCCATCGCCAGGTGGAGTCAAGGTGGAACGGCCGCTGGCGGTGGCGAGGAGGGCCTGATTGTGAGCCGCCGCCGCTGCTCCTTGTCGCATCTGCTCCTCCAGCAGCGAGATAGGACCACGCCAAGAGGAATGTGTGTGGCGGGTTCTTGGCGGTGATCACGGGACGGTGTGCGGTACTTGGAGCTAAGGCCGCGAAGCATGTTGAATACTTGGGAGGTCTCGCGAACCAGCTGGGCCGACGTCAGTGATTGCATCGGCCAGCTTTAGCTTGCCGTGTAGGCCGTGATATCCATGTCGCCTCTGGACGATGCTCCTAAACTCCGCCTCCAAGTACACGGCGCGGTGAAGCTCATTGTCCCTGAAACTGGTCATGGATGGTGTGCCAGATGGAGTAGGCCGTGGCTTTGGGGATGCGAACAATGGCGCGGACGTCCTTGGACATCGAGTTGTAGAGCCAACTCAGGATGCACTGATCCTTCATGACCCAATCCCAATCATGGCGATTGTCGGTGGTTGGCCGGGAGGAGAGGTGGGCATCGAGACCGAACTTGCTGATGAAAGCGTCGAAGAAGCGGTGCCACTCGGTGTAGTTCGACTCGGCGAGATCGAGTTCGACAGGAACATGTGCCTTGATGTTCACCATCTACAAGACGGCCGCCGGCGGCGCGGCGATGGCGTGCGCGCCGAAGGAGGCGTCGAAGTCGATGGAGGATCCGGAGAAGTTGGAGGCGTCATCGGACTGCTGGAACTTGAAGAGAGGGTTGGCGTTGGTGTCCATGGCGCTGGAGAGAAAGGGCAGCGGAGAGGAAGGAGAGCAGCGATGGGTGGATGACGTTCGTCGGAGACGAACAGCGGTTGTAGAAGAGAGGCGAGCAGGATCAAGCTGCGTCTACTAATACCATGTAGAGAGAATGATTATGGCTAACAACTGTTGTATAGCATCTCAATGTTGCTTATATACATGTTACAGCCGAGTGCATAAGGAGCGCACGAGTATAGGTCGTAAGGCGGCGACGCCGTGGTCACCGCGACAGACCGCTAACTGCCTAGACTAGACCGACTGGTTCTCAACAGTGCCTAACCAGCGTTTTTTCCTGTATGCTCCAACCATGGTAAACCGACGACATGACAGAGCATATGTCAAACTCTTTGAGAAGTTCAACCAGGTGGAGAATGATGGGTTGCAGAAGTTGATAGAATCCAAATACCGAGATGGCCGATCTACAACGGAAGGAGAGGTCATTGGAATGATCATGTCCTTGCTCTTAGCAGGAAAGCACATAAGCACAACCACTAGTATGTGGACAGGTGCTCACTTGCTTGCTAGCACAAGGAGCTTGACATCTGCCCTTGAGGAGCAAAAGAAAATAGTCAGAAAATATGGAGATCATCTAGACTATAATGCCTTTCCAGAGATGAACACCTTGTACCGTTGCATTAAGGAGGCACTACAAATCCACCCTCCAACATCAATATTTGTCCGCAACGTATACAAGAATGTTATTGTACATTCAAAAGATGGTAATGAGTATGAGATCCATAGAGGGCATACTATAGTAAGCCCAGTGCTATTTAATAGAAATTTACCTCACATTTACAAGGAACCAAATGTGTATGATCCTGACCGGTTTGGTCCTGGAAGAGAAGAAGACACAGATGGTGGTAAGTTTTCTTACACGCCATTTGGTGGTGGAAGGTGTAAGATAGGAGAACGCTCAAGTTCATCTAGTCAGTGTCCAAGTCTCCAACTGTAAGATAGGTAGATAGGGATCAGCTGAAACTATTAGTCTTTGTATAGGAAACGGCCATGTACTGGTCTTCAGCTGATCCCAGCTTTCAGGCATTCAGTTTCAGCTGCAGTGCTTGAGCACTTGTATATGTACCAAATCTCTATCAATAGATGAACTTGAGCGTTCTCCTATCTTACATGGTATTAGCTTTCTTCTTCCTGATCCAACCTCTTGCTTCCGCTGCTCCTCGCCATGGCAAGCCCCACTGGTTCCTCCTCATCCATGAACACCAATCCGTTTGCCATGGCTGATCCAATCCCACCCCAGCTTCCACAATCGTGCTGCTCAACATCCACTGCCATGTTCCCGTGACGCTCAATGCCGTCTCCGATCAATTAAACTAAACTTAATTAAAAAGGTTTTAGAGCCTTAACCGATATTTTAACAATTTTTTTTCCTACACAATAAAATTAGTGCAAGCAACATGAATGCAACAAAATCAAAGCCTATGTCAAATTAAGTTTAGTTTATAAATTATTGTTTTCCTCCAACTGCTATTTGGTCTCACTTCTACACTTAATTTTAAAATATTTTTGAAAATTGTAAAATTCAAAATTTAGGGTGTTACAACATGTGTCCCACTCATCCTCGATCGACCGATCACCATGTGCTTGCGTGCCCATCTTGACTTGATCCGGTCGCCGTCTTAACTTTGATCAACACTGTCTCCATCATCACCCCGCTTGCAGACTTGCTTGTCGATGTGTCCAAGTGCTAGCCATCCACGGTCGTCCATCCTCAGACCCTCATCACCAACGTTGGGGATTACGGGCAGAGGACCTCGACTACGGAGGTCATAGTCATGATGGGTAATGGGGCGAGGTTTTTCCCCTCTGCGCCCTATGTTTAGAATTAGGAAGGAGAAAGGAAATTGTTCTATTGCTTGAATCTCAAAGTTCTAGTACAAGAATAGAAATAGGAAAAGATGGTCTAGTAGCCGCAGTGCTGTGTTACTCGGTGAGGAGCACACGCCTCCACGGGCTCTCACGTGGGCGTGGTCGCCTGGCCGCGATGCACACGCCTCCACGAGATCACGCACCTACGGCACGGTTGCCTTGCGTCTTCTTTGATGACATCCTCATCTTCAGCACGTCGTGGGCGGATCACCTGCGACACATGCTGCCAAGGGCGTCGCTGCTCAAGGTAGCAGGCCCTTGACTACGAAGCTCATAGCTTGGGTTGGTAATGGCATGGGGTTTATCCCCTGGACGCCCTATGTTGAAGGGGATGAGATTAAGATGAAGGGGATGAGATTAAGAGCAGCAGAGGTAGATTAGGAGATAACTTGTTTCTTGATTCCCTTCTCATAAGCTGATTACAGGGTATATATAGGACTGCCCAGCCCCTAGGCGCCAGCCACAAGCTCCTTGGTTCTGTCCCCATTAATCATCTTTAATCTGTGGCGTAGGCGGAGCTAGAACAACGGCGGGGTAGTATTGCTCGCGCAGCTCCAGCTTGCGTGCGAGGCTCATGGCGATGACAAGGGACTGCGGGTTGTGGACTTTCACATCGAGGCTGAGCGGTGGCTGTAGTCATGCCGTGAACTCTTGTACATGCTGCGCCTCCGTGAGCGTGCCGACGCGAGGAAGCAGCGCCTCAAAGCAGTTCTGGTACTCCGCTACCGAGCTCATCCGCTTGCTCGCCATTAGCTCACCAAGGGGGTTGGAGCGGATCGGCGGCCCAAAGTGGAGGTTGAGGAGCTCGGAGAAGCGGCGCTAAGACGGCGTACCTTCATCCTGCTACACTTGGAGGAACCACATCTAGGCGCCGTCTTCAAGGTTGTATGACGCCATCCAAACTTGCTCCTCGGCTGCAATACGCTGTTGATGAAAATACAACTCACATCGGTTAAGGAAGGCCAGCGGATCAGATTTCTCGTCGAACTTGGGGAAGTCCAGCTTCTGGAACAGAGGTGGGCGGTCCTCGTGGTGGTCACCGTGGCCCGAGCCTCGTGATCCTGAGCCAGAGAACACCGGTGGCTACGCCTGCTGAAGAGCGGTGACCTGCTGTTGAAGGTCACTGATGGTGGCATTCATGGTGGTGGTGAGGGCCTAGATCATCTTGGCCAGGTCAACGGTGGACGGCTCAGCCATTAGCAAGGATGCAGAGGCTGCTGAGGCGGTGGGTGTAGCAGGGGTTGATGGCGAGGTGGCTATAGGGTTGGAGTGCGGGGCGGAGGTGGAAGAAGATCGCCAGCTAACTAATACCAAGTTGTCAAGGGCGTCGGTGCTCAAGGTAGCAGGCCCTTGACTATGAAGCTCTATGTTGAAGGGGATGAGATTAAGAGCAGCAGAGGTAGATTAGGGGATAACTTGTTTCTTGATTCCCTTCTCATATGCTGATTACAGGGTATATATAGGACTGCCCAGCCCCTAGGCGCCAGCCACAAGCTCCTTGGTTCTGTCCCCATTAATCATCTTTAATCTATCATTAATTCTATCCTTTCCCCAGACTACTAATTGTCATTAACTACAGCTGGTGCCCCCTTGTAGACTGCCCTGGCTGTGTCTCGAGCCTTGGAGCACCTCTGATATTGGCGCCCCCACATGACATCTACCCCTCCCTTGACGAGCAGCTCGTCCTCGAGCGGGAAGCTTGGGTAACGCTTGGTGAAGCTGTCAATGTCCTCCTAGGTAGCGGAGGCTGAGGGCTCACCTAGCCAATGTATCAGGATTTGGCGGATGCCTCGGGCCAGCCTGGTGCGTGAGGCATATTCTGGAACCGGCTGTGTGGCGCCACGATGCATAGGAGGAAGAGCCGGGGGGATGGTCAGGGGAGTGCCCATGAACTTCTTCAGGAGCTCGACGTGGAAGACATCGTGCAGCCAGGCGTGGGGAGGGAACTCGAGGCGGTAGGCGATGTCGTTGATGATGGCAGAGATAAGGTACGGCCCATAGTACCAGGGCCACAACTTCCCTTTGGTGACGCCGTGGAGGGAGGCCGGTGTGCGATGGCGGAGACGAAGCCAGACCCAATCCCCCATGCTCTAGTGAACGTCGCGGTGATGCTTGTTGTAGAACCACTTGTAGATGTCCTGAGCTTGCTCCAGCCGGGCCCGGGTATCAGCCAAACTATCATCGCGTTCCGCCATGGTCTTGGCCACCACAGCCACCCTGGTTTCGCCCGGCTCATAGGAACGGATGGAGGATGGCTCACGGCCGTAGACGAGCTGGAATGGCGTGGTCTTGAGCGCGGACTAAAAGGCGGTGTTGTAGATGTATTCCGCCCATGGTAGCTAGCGCAGCCACTGACGGGGGGCGATCGTCCAGTAGGGCTGGCAGGAGATCAGTCGTGCTGTACGTCCGTAGAGAGGGGCCGGTGCCCCCGGTGATGCCTGTCCCGGACACCCTGTGATCTCGGTGCCAGAAGGACATGGTGAGTGCGCCGAAATCCTAGAGGATCAGGCCAAGGGAGGCCAGTCACTCGGTGCCAAGGACGATGTCGTAATCGGCCAGAGGTAGTGCTAAGAAGTCGATGGAGAATGGTTCTCTGGCGAGGGAGAAGGACACGGCACGGTAGACGTCGGGGCACGACACCCGTTCCCCATTCGCCACCGTGACCTTCATGTTGCCGCAGGGTCAGAGCTTGAGGGAGGTGCGTGCCGCTACTTCCTCGGAGACGAAGTTGCGGGTGGAGCCCGAGTCCAGAAGGGCCAGTAAGGACACCCTGCCCAGCTAGATGCGGACCTGCATGGTCTCGCTGGAGCGGACGCCTACAATGGCGAGTAGTGAGATGAGCGGGCTGGCAACCACAGCATCGGTCTGCTCAGGATCATCGTCGCCATCGGCCTCGGCCAGATCGAGGAGGAAGATGTGCTCGTAGACGTGGTTGTGACCCCTGCCAAACTTCTCATTGTAGTTGAAATAAAGGCCCAAGCGGCGCTGCTCCTCCATCTCTGATTGGGACAGCCGCTTCACCTGGCGGCCCTCGATGGTGAGAGAAGGGGCGGCTGCGCAGGGTGGGGGGTTGGTAGGGCCAGCTGTGGTGGTGGCCCTGGCAAGAGGCCGTGCGTGGCCTACTGTGGCATAGGCGGAGCTAGAACAACGGCGGGGTAGTACTACTTGCGCAGCTCCAGCTTGCGCGCGAGGCTCATGGCGATGACGAGGGACTGTGGGTTGTGGACTTTCACATCGAGGCTGAGCGGCGGCTGTAGTCCTGCCATGAACTCTTGTACGCGCTGCGCCTCCATGAGCGTGCCGACGCGAGGAAGCAGCGCCTCAAAGCGGTTCTGGTACTCCGCTACCGAGCTCGTCTGCTTGCTTGCCATTAGCTCACCAAGGGGGTTGGAGCGGATCGGCGGCCCAAAGTGGAGGTTGAGGAGCTCGGAGAAGCGGCGCTAAGACGGCGTACCTTCATCCTGCTACACCTGGGGGAACCACATCTGGGCGCCGTCTTCAAGGTTGTATGACGCCATCCAAACTTGCTCCTCGGCTGCAATACGCTGTTGATGAAAATACGACTCACATCGGTTAAGGAAGGCCAGCGGATCAGATTTCTTGTCGAACTTGGGGAAGTCCAGCTTCTAGAACCGAGGTGGGCGGTCCTCGTGGTGGTCACCGTGGCCCGAGCCTCGTGATCCTGAGCCAGAGAACACCGGTGGCTACGCCTGCTGAAGAGCGGTGACCTGCTGTTGAAGGTCACTGATGGTGGCATTCATGGTGGTGGTGAGGGCCTAGATCATCTTGGCCAGGTCAACGGTGGACGGCTCAGCCATTAGCAAGGATGCAGAGGCTGCTGAGGCGGTGGGTGTAGCAGGGGTTGATGGCGAGGTGGCTATAGGGTTGGAGTGCGGGGCGGAGGTGGAAGAAGATCGCCAGCTAACTAATACCAAGTTGTCAAGGGCGTCGGTGCTCAAGGTAGCAGGCCCTTGACTATGAAGCTCTATGTTGAAGGGGATGAGATTAAGAGCAGCAGAGGTAGATTAGGGGATAACTTGTTTCTTGATTCCCTTCTCATATGCTGATTACAGGGTATATATAGGACTGCCCAGCCCCTAGGCGCCAGCCACAAGCTCCTTGGTTCTGTCCCCATTAATCATCTTTAATCTATCATTAATTCTATCCTTTCCCCAGACTACTAATTGTCATTAACTACAGCTGGTGCCCCCTTGTAGACTGCCCTGGCTGTGTCTCGAGCCTTGGAGCACCTCTGATATTGGCGCCCCCACATGACATCTACCCCTCCCTTGACGAGCAGCTCGTCCTCGAGCGGGAAGCTTGGGTAACGCTTGGTGAAGCTGTCAATGTCCTCCTAGGTAGCGGAGGCTGAGGGCTCACCTAGCCAATGTATCAGGATTTGGCGGATGCCTCGGGCCAGCCTGGTGCGTGAGGCATATTCTGGAACCGGCTGTGTGGCGCCACGATGCATAGGAGGAAGAGCCGGGGGGATGGTCAGGGGAGTGCCCATGAACTTCTTCAGGAGCTCGACGTGGAAGACATCGTGCAGCCAGGCGTGGGGAGGGAACTCGAGGCGGTAGGCGATGTCGTTGATGATGGCAGAGATAAGGTACGGCCCATAGTACCAGGGCCACAACTTCCCTTTGGTGACGCCGTGGAGGGAGGCCGGTGTGCGATGGCGGAGACGAAGCCAGACCCAATCCCCCACGCTCTAGTGAACGTCGCGGTGATGCTTGTTGTAGAACCACTTGTAGATGTCCTGAGCTTGCTCCAGCCGGGCCCGGGTATCAGCCAAACTATCATCGCGTTCCGCCATGGTCTTGGCCACCACAGCCACCCTGGTTTCGCCCGGCTCATAGGAACGGATGGAGGATGGCTCACGGCCGTAGACGAGCTGGAATGGCGTGGTCTTGAGCGCGGACTAAAAGGCGGTGTTGTAGATGTATTCCGCCCATGGTAGCTAGCGCAGCCACTGACGGGGGGCGATCGTCCAGTAGGGCTGGCAGGAGATCAGTCGTGCTGTACGTCCGTAGAGAGGGGCCGGTGCCCCCGGTGATGCCTGTCCCGGACACCCTGTGATCTCGGTGCCAGAAGGACATGGTGAGTGCGCCGAAATCCTAGAGGATCAGGCCAAGGGAGGCCAGTCACTCGGTGCCAAGGACGATGTCGTAATCGGCCAGAGGTAGTGCTAAGAAGTCGATGGAGAATGGTTCTCTGGCGAGGGAGAAGGACACGGCACGGTAGACGTCGGGGCACGACACCCGTTCCCCATTCGCCACCGTGACCTTCATGTTGCCGCAGGGTCAGAGCTTGAGGGAGGTGCGTGCCGCTACTTCCTCGGAGACGAAGTTGCGGGTGGAGCCCGAGTCCAGAAGGGCCAGTAAGGACACCCTGCCCAGCTAGATGCGGACCTGCATGGTCTCGCTGGAGCGGACGCCTACAATGGCGAGTAGTGAGATGAGCGGGCTGGCAACCACAGCATCGGTCTGCTCAGGATCATCGTCGCCATCGGCCTCGGCCAGATCGAGGAGGAAGATGTGCTCGTAGACGTGGTTGTGACCCCTGCCAAACTTCTCATTGTAGTTGAAATAAAGGCCCAAGCGGCGCTGCTCCTCCATCTCTGATTGGGACAGCCGCTTCACCTGGCGGCCCTCGATGGTGAGAGAAGGGGCGGCTGCGCAGGGTGGGGGGTTGGTAGGGCCAGCTGTGGTGGTGGCCCTGGCAAGAGGCCGTGCGTGGCCTACTGTGGCATAGGCGGAGCTAGAACAACGGCTGGGTAGTACTACTTGCAGCTCCAGCTTGCGCGCGAGGCTCATGGCGATGACGAGGGACTGTGGGTTGTGGACTTTCACATCGAGGCTGAGCGGCGGCTGTAGTCCTGCCATGAACTCTTGTACGCGCTGCGCCTCCATGAGCGTGCCGACGCGAGGAAGCAGCGCCTCAAAGCGGTTCTGGTACTCCGCTACCGAGCTCGTCTGCTTGCTTGCCATTAGCTCACCAAGGGGGTTGGAGCGGATCGGCGGCCCAAAGTGGAGGTTGAGGAGCTCGGAGAAGCGGCGCTAAGACGGCGTACCTTCATCCTGCTACACCTGGGGGAACCACATCTGGGCGCCGTCTTCAAGGTTGTATGACGCCATCCAAACTTGCTCCTCGGCCGCAATCGCTGTTGATGAAAATACGACTCACATCGGTTAAGGAAGGCCAGCGGATCAGATTTCTTGTCGAACTTGGGGAAGTCCAGCTTCTAGAACCGAGGTGGGCGGTCCTCGTGGTGGTCACCGTGGCCCGAGCCTCGTGATCCTGAGCCAGAGAACACCAGTGGCTATGCCTGCTGTAGAGCGGTGACCTGCTGTTGAAGGTCATTGATGGTGGCGTTCATGGTGGTGGTGAGGGCCTAGATCATCTTGGCAGGTCGGCGGTGGATGGCTCAACCATTGGCATGGATGCAGAGAGCTACTTGAGGCGGTGGGTGTAGAAGGGGTTGATGGCGAGGTGGCTATAGGGTTGGAGTGTGGGGCGGAGGTGGAAGAAGATCGCCGCTAATCGATACCAAGTTGTCAAGGGCGTGCGGTGCTCAAGGTAGCAGTGCCCTTGACTATGAAGCTCTATGTTGAAGGGGATGAGATTAAGATGAAGGGATGAGATTAAGAGCAGCAGAGGTAGATTAGGAGATAACTTGTTTCTTGATTCCTTCTCATAAACCCGATTGTAGGGTATATATAGGACTGCCCAGCCCCTAGGCGCCAGATCACAAGCTCCTTGGTTCTCCCATTAATCATCTTTAATCATCATTAATTCTATCCTTTCCCCAGACTACTAATTGCTATTAACTACAGCTGGTGGCCCCTTGGAGACTGCCCTGGCTACGTCTCGAGCCTTGGAGCGCCTTTGATATTGGTGCCCCCACATGACACATGCCCACTGTCTTCACCACCCTCCAGCAGCACCGGCTCATCGTCAAGTGTTCCAAGTGTGCTTATGGTTTTGAGGCCATTGCCTACCAGAGCCATATCATCTTGGCGGTGGCGGCGTGGATCCCACTAAAGTCCAAAGCGGTGTGGGGTGGCCATCATGGCGTTTGGCGCATGTGGTCGTGGCTTCGTTAGCCTCGCGGGCTACTACTACAAATTCATCCGCGACTACAGCACCGTCGTGGCACCATTGACCACCTTGCTCAAGAAGGACGGATTCCTGTGGTCCGCCAAGGTGACGGCGACCTTGGATGCCCTAAAGACAGCCATGACCATGGCCTCGGTTCTAGCATTGCCCGTCTTTACCCACCCCTTTGTGGTCAAGTGTGATGTGTCTACCCCCATGGCGGAGCCATTCTCGCTACAAGATAAGCAACCCATCGCCTTCTTCAGTTAGCCGGTGGCTCCTCGGCATCGCTCCCTGTTGGTCGCCTACGAACGGGAGCTGATTGGGATCGTGCACGCTGTCTACCATTGACAGCCATACTTGTGGGGCACCATTTTCTGGTAAGGACTGACCATTATAGTCTGAATTTTTTGTTGGATCAGTACCTCACAACAATGCCCTTACATCACTGGGTGGGCAAGTTTAAGGCTTCGACTTCATAGTTGAATACAAGGCTAGTGCTGCCAACATGGTGGCTGATGCCTTGTCATGCCGTGACACGGAGGAGAAGAGCATCAACTTCGTGCGTCTTAGCGCCCTAGATCGACTTCATGGACCGCCTTTGCCAAGTGTAGACCACGGACCCTGCTCCGGTGAACATCCACGATGAAATTGTGTCCGGACAGCGGGGTGCCGTGGTCCATCATCGATGACCTAGGTGGAATCAACTCCAAGCTATACATTCTATCGGGCGCCGCCTCTTTGCATGAACTGGTGTCTCGTTATCCACTACGCTGCTCCTAGTCCATCGCACATGAACTCCTCGATTGATCTTCTCCATTGCCATCGATAGTCCCCGCTCAACATCTGCACATCACAAAGCCAAGAGGCATGTTGCACACACAACACACTCATGCCATAGTTAGTCTCACACACACACCTAACTAATGCTCCAATCACCTCATTGATAATCACTCATCACTCACACATGGGCACATATCAACCATGTGTTCGTAATCTCCTCCTTGATGAGTGTATTGTCAACACCAACACAAGAAAAGAATCAAAAGCAAAAGAAAAGTGTGAACTCGTCCAAATGACCAAAAAGACAAGAAAGGGCAAAGGAGCAGGTCACTGGAAATGAGCAAACTCATTCCCCAAAGACATGGCCAATGGCACGACACAACCAAGAAGAAGCAAACCTTGGTTCCCAAAGACAAGAGTAAAATCTCGACACAACTAAGTAAGAGAGCTAGTCCTCTAGAAGTGATCACCACGATAGGAAAAACATAATCCGCTAGGAGTGAGACACACAAAGCCACTACCACGAGGCCCGTAGTTATATTAACCATTACTAGGATCCCATTGGGCATGCACTCCTCGAGGCCTATCCCCTTGAGGCTTTGGGCCTCTTGGTCCAGCAGTAGTAGCACGCCTCTGGACAGGTGGAGCATGTACACCTAGGATAGGCTTAACATGTCCTGGTTGTTCATCTGAAGCCCATGTCGTTCATTCCTTTTCCTCCTAAAGCGAAACTCATCAAGGTGACCATCCCTATGGCAGTACTTACAGCTGATGGTCCTCTCTTCTTGGGATGCGGTTCACTTTTGGATGTGGTTGTTGAGGCTAAGGAGGGGTTTCTTCAGGGATGTCAGGAAGAGTGTCAATTGTGCTCTTTAAGTGGTTGATCTTGTTTTTGGCGTGGAGCTTTGGGTGGTTCAATGAACACTCCATCCTTGATGTTTAGTTTGCTCATCGTGGATGGCTTGGGCGGTATGATTTTTGTGAGTTTGGCATTGGTAGAAGAAGGGGGCTTCTAATTGGGTTTCAAGCCACTGCACTCACCGATCTTGCCATAAAGCTTGTCAAAATCAACACCATCAATAGCAAAACCAACACCCGGTCCACTGCCCAAAATCAATACCATCAATAATAAAACCAACACCTGGTCCACTGCCCGGCTTAAACTGGTGGATCATCATCCCCATCTAGGGCTCCCACATGACACCCAGCTCAAGATGGTCCTAATTAGGTATGTGTTTTCTTCCTCGGACTTCATCTTGGCAGCATGACAAGGCTCTACTTGCTGAATTAAGCCTGGGTAAAGGACACACTCAGCAGAAGAGCTATTGGAGCTAGTTTTCTCAAGAGCGATCTAGGAGTTTTTCTCCAGATTTTTTCAACGGCATGACAATTGATTTACCATGTGACTATACGTTGATTGCACGGTGAAGGATCCTTTTTTGGTAAGGATCCACTATATGGAATCTTTATGGTCATCCAACTCTACAAATGCATTTCTTCTTACTAATTCACACTATTTAAATATTTGTTCTCACTAATGCTCTTAGGAAGCAAATATTAAAGGATGTAGTACTAAAAATAGAAGCAACTGAAATATGTTTCTTTTCTTGTAACGTTGTATAAAAATGAGTACTGTTCTTTGAAGGTGTTGTTCAAACATATGTACAAACTACTTAGGTGCTCCGGCGCTTCTTTCTCATCAATCGTCTTGATATCGGACCTACTTGTAAGAAGATTAATTTGAAATTATTCCAATTTTTCACTATGTGAAAAACGGTTTATAGCAACGGGACGAATTTTTTGTAGGGGCGGCTCCATCACCAGCCGCCCCTACAAATGGAACAGCAGGGGTGGCTGGTGATACGAGCCGCCCCTACAAATGGGTCTGATTTGTAGGGGCGGCTCACTCACCAGCCGCCCCCGACGTTGCTATTTGTAGGGGCGGCTGGTGATTGAGCCTCCCCTACAAATGCCCACTGCATATATACCTGTTGGGGAGAAAAATATCTCCCTCGTCCTCTCGGCCTCACTTTTCCCTCGTCCCTCTCTCCGTGGCGTCCTTGGCGCCACCATCTGCCTCGCCTCCGCCACACGCCGACATCGACACCGCCGAGCACCGTGATCCACCTCTCCTCCTCATGAGCGACACTCGGCCTAGGGCGGCCGGCCTCCGCCGCGCCGCCACGCCACGACCTAGGGTTTCGCGCTGAACCGGCCTTGGCCGGGCTCGTGGCCGACCGGCGCGGTGGCCTGCTCGAGGAGGTGGAGTGCTACGAACACGCCGAGGAGGTGAGTTCATCTGTAGATCGATCTCGTCTCCTCAGCTTCCCTCTCCCTTCCGGCCTTTCTCTTCTCCTCCACATCTTTTTTTTCTTGTTAGGGTTCGAGGTTAGATGACGGCGGAGGCTGTTTTGGCGGCGGCGAGGGCTCTTCCAATTGCATCTCTCCTCACCCCCTTCCCTACTCCTCTCCCACTTGACTCTTGCTAGGCTAGATCACATGCTCCTGATCTGGATCCATCACTTATTAGTAGTAGCTTATCATATCCCTGATAGATATTACGTGCTCTGCTATTTCCTCTTATAGTAGCGTATGCTTGTGACTATTTTTGTTAAACTGTCCATTATGCAATTAGTTGGGAACAATTTTATCTGGTTTTTTTGTCCTGTCGTTCTCCTTCTCAAGTTGGTTTTCTGTGTCTTCAGGGACATATTCAACAGGAGGTGAACCTGGGTGTGTTTGTTTTAGTTGCTGCTATCATATTCATTCTTTTGTGATGTCTCATTCTAGAAGCACTTGCATAATCACAGCACCTTTATAAGTCAAAAAATATGTACAGAATGGTAGTGAAGATAGTGTGTTGATTTTGCTGCTGATCTTGTGATGCAACCTTGTTAGAATAGTAAGTTTTTTGCTATTTTCTAAAAAGTAATGATTGTTATTGACCTTATAAGATACATTGAAATAGGTAAGCTGGCCTGGACACTTACTTTCTGCAAAAGAAATCTGTGCTAGCTATAGTGATTGAAACACTTACTGTTAGGCAACTTATTCTTGCTGGAAAGGAATTCTATATTGTTGTAGGCCATAAAGAACAAGTAACTAGTAACTTAATCTTGACACTACTGATACAGACCATATGCTACTGCTTGACACTACTAATACAGGGTTGTGTAAACAAAGCCATATGCTACTGCTTGACACTACTGATACAGGCCTTCCTTGCAGAAGCCAGCGCCAGCTCTCCTTGACAATATTTTCCAGGCTTTCCTTATTGCACCATTCTTTGAGCTGCTACAGGTAAACTTTGCATCATATATTTACACCCCTTACTGTGGCAACTATGTTTCACATCTCAGGAATTAATTTGGTAACTAAACTATTATTTAGTTCATCATATATGTTTTTGTTTCCCACTACTTTGTTCTGCTTAAAAATCTTTAGTGCTGCCGCAACAGTTTTTAGATTAGCTCATCTCCTTCAGTTTATTCTTAGCTTGTACGCACTGCTAGTTATATGTGCCTTCTTTAGGTTATTTTTTTGCTTCTACAACTTGTGTTAAGGATACTGATATTGATTGCATCTTGATCCTGCAGGTACCATGCCAACAGAATGCTTAGCTTCTATGCACCAGGTGAGTTCTCTTTAGGATTTGAAACTGTTTTATGATTTCTTTTCAATGAACAGATTTTTAATTTTTTTCATGGATGCTAAGTTGAATTTAGAGTAGTTTTTCAGTCTTGCATATGTTCAGCTGTGCAAATAACCAGCTTATAGCCTTATACCATGCCACACCTGTTTTAGAGAACCTGAAGATAGCTTGCCATCTACAATTGAAGCTTTTGCTTTACTGCAGTTTTTTATGCAGATTGTATCTGCCATCTATAATCAAGTAATTGCATTTTCCCCCTTGCTCATAATGACACATGTGCTGCATTTCTACCAATTTGGGTAAAGCAGCAAATCTGCTTCTCTAGGTTTCCTGAGCGTAAACTCTTGCCCATTTGGGTAATAAATGACCATTTATTTTGAATATACGCAGTATAAAACAGATCAATAATTTACTTTTCTACTAATTTCTTTCTGGTTAAATGCTTTTATTTTGCTGTTTTTTTGTCTTTATATCCAGAAGACATCAGCTGTATTAGTGAGGTTCAATTCCTTAACCTGATCATACTAGAAAGAAGATCCAAATATGACATCAGCTGTATTAGTGAGCGCTGGGTGTGCTTATGCTTTGTTTGGGCCTTCGTGTTTGATCACTGCAGGACGTGAGCAACATCTGGGAAGGTCCCTGACCATCAGGTTTATAAGATCCTGCTTCCAATTTCTTATCTGCATAGATGTGTTCGTGTTGTTTGGGGATACCTGCTGCTGCTTTCAAGCTACTGGAATATGCTAGATTTAAACATGTGTAAAGCATAATGCAAGCTCTAATATCGAATGAAGTGAAACTGTTTAAAATCTTTATTGCTCTCTTGCGAGTTTTCAAGCAAAAGCTAAGCATGCATTACTGATTTTACATTACACTGCATTTTAATTTTCAAATGTTCCAACAATCTGCATCTCTAAATTCACTGCCAATCTCTTCCCAACAATGTTTTTAAAGCATTTGA
This sequence comes from Miscanthus lutarioriparius, assembly GCA_904845875.1. Lineage (NCBI taxonomy): Eukaryota > Viridiplantae > Streptophyta > Magnoliopsida > Poales > Poaceae > Miscanthus > Miscanthus lutarioriparius. The sequence continues at coordinate 42,394,230 of CAJGYO010000010.1, read as the reverse complement.
ACGCTGGTTGCCAACACTAAAAGGTCCTAATATGGCTAGAGGGGGGGGGGTGTGAATAGCCTATTTAAAATTCTACAATTCAACTAGAGCAATTTGATTAGTAAGACAAATAGCGAAATGCAAACTTGCTCTAGCTGTACGAGGGTTGCAAGCCACCTATCCAACAATTCTAGTTGCAATGATTACTAGACACACAACTTACTATGATACTACTCACTAAGAGCTCTCAATCTTGCTACACTAAAGAGCTTCACTAGATGAACTTAAACAACAAATCAAGCTCTCAATTCTAATTACACTAAAGAGCTTGTCAAAACTAGTTTGCAAGAATATAAAGGAGTGAATAGGGTGATTATACCGCCGTGTAGAGGGATGAACCAATCATAAGATGAAGATAAAATCAATCACCGGGAGAATACCAAAGAGCAATAGACAATCAATTTTCTCCTGAGGTTCACGTGCTTGCCAACACGCTACGTCCCCGTTGTGTCGACCAACACTTGGTGGTTCGGTGGCTAAGAGGTGTTGCACAAACCTCATCAACACGATTGGACACCGCAAGAACCTACCCACAAGTGAGGTAACTCAATGACACGAGCAATTCACTAGAGTTACCTTTCGGCACTCCGCCGGGGAAGGTATAAATCCCCTCACAATCACCGGAGATGGCCACAAACAATCACCACCTCGTGCCAATCCTCCACCGCTGCACAAAAGTTGTCCAGGTGGTGGCAACCACCAAGAGCAACAAGTGAAATCCATGACAAAACACGAATACCAAGTGCCTCTAGATGCAATCACTCAAGCAATGCACTTGGATTCTCTCCTAATCTCACAATAATGATGGATCAATGATGGAGATGAGTGGGAGGGCTTTGGCTAAGCTCACAAGGTTGTTATGTCAATGCAAATGGCCAAGAGAGTGAGCTTGAGCCGGCCGTGGGGCTTAAATAGAAGCCCCCTTGAAATAGAGCCGTTGGCTCAATTATTTGGCTGACTACGCATCGACCGGACGCAGCATCGGACGTGCCGATCGTGAATACCGGACGTGTCCGGTCGCTATACCGGACGTGTCCGGTAGCTGCCAGACTGCCACGTGTCCAGTTCAAACCAACATAGCTGTTGCTGCCATACTGACGATGATCGTACGCTGACACCGGATGCAGATACACAAATGACCGGACGCTGAGCCACCGAGTCCGGTCGAGTCCAGTAAGCCACCAGGGCCGACCGGACGCGTTTGTTAGAAACTGACCGGACGCTGAGCCTCAGCGTCCGGTCGAGTACAGTAAGCACCCTCGCTCGATCGGACGCGTCCGGTCACTCCGGACCGGACGCTGCCAGCGTCCGATCAACTGTACTTCAGAACACTGCGTTTGCTGATTCACACCGGACGTCCGGTCGCTGAGTTCGTTGCCAAATACCGGACGTGTCCGGTCACCATACCGGACGCGTCCGGTCACTCTGTAACCAGCGCGACGAACTCCTTTTCAACTCTATCTTCTTCACCCTTGCTCAAATGTGCCAACCACCAAGTGTATCACCTTGTGCACATGTGTTAGCATATTTTCACAAACATTTTCAAGGGTGGTAGCACTCCACTAGATCCTAAATGCATATGCAATGAGTTAGAGCATCTAGTGGCACTTTGATAACCTCATTTCAATACGAGTTTCACCCTCTTAATAGTATGCGGCTATCGATCCTAAATATGATCACACACTCGCTAAGTGTCTCGATCACTAAAACAAAATGGCTCCTATAATTTATACCTTTGCCTTGAGCCTTTTGTTTTCTATTTCTTCTTATCCAAGTTTAAGCATTTTATCATCACCATGCCATCACCATAGTCATGATCTTTGCCATTGCTTTATTACTTGGAGTAGTGCTACCTATCTCATAATCACTTTGATAAACTAGGTTAGCACTTAGGGTTTCATCAATTAACCAAAACCAAACTAGAGCTTTCAATCTTCCCCTTTTTGGTAATTGATGACAACCATTTCACAAAGATATGAATTAAGATTTAATTGAATCCATGTTGCTTGTCCAAACATATTTACCATGTAAAAGAATATGGATAAGTTTCATGAATCCTAAATGGTAGCAATTGCTCCCCCTACATATGTGCTAAGAGTTTGGATTGTAGCTTGCACATATGCTTAGATAGGAAATATAGGAGTCAATTTCTACCAAATGATGCTAAGGTATAAGAGATGGACCTTTGAATCGTGATACCAATCGGAGTGCACCAATATACCATCCTTAGCACCATTAGTAACTAGATATACAAAAAAAACTAGAATACCCCATGAGATCAATATTACAAGCAAGGGTCTAGTTTCAATAAAGTAAACATAAGTCTAGTTACTTTAGCTCGATGCCACTTGGAAGCATATGGAAATGAATTCACTAGATAACCTATGCATGCTAGATTTTCATTTCATCAATCAATCCTACAACTAGCATACACCACACAAGCAGAGACATTGAAATTTAAAACTTGTGCCATGCAAGCAAATATATGAAATGCACAATCGAATGCAACATACAAGTTTATGAGCTTGCTCCCCCTACTTGTGTGCATTTTTGATTGATCCCATTACAATGTCATTTCATTTGTTTGCTCCTTCTATATTACTATCTTTGTATCTTTGTGAATTTCTCTCCCCCTTTGTCAACAATTAGCACAAAAGGTGAGCTCAAATTATGGATAGGTTGGGGTGAAAACATGTTAAATGAGGATCATTTTCCCAATTTGGTTTAATCTAGATTACTTGCAAAAGATATTTAACTCGGTTCGTTCCAAGGACAAGCTTCTTCACACCTCCAAGTAAGGGTTATCTTGTACCATGTTGAGTTAAACACTTATAGCTTATTTTTTAGATCAAACACTAGGTTTACAAGCCCACAAACATGTCATATGCTACCACTAGATCATTTCAAGCATACAAGCAATAGTGTTACCATACAAGCATCAAATTCATTTGATTTTCATGAATGAGTCTATTCAAATGTGAAATATGTCTAGATGCACTAAACATGTCCTTAGCAAGGATGTATGTCATGCCAATCAACTTTTACCTTGGATTGCTCTAAGGAGAGGCATGTCATATAATGAGGGTTGCATCAACACATATTGGAGGAGTCAAGTATGTTCAATTCATTTCTTAGCTTACAAAACCTCTTCTCATCAAGTGGCTTGGTGAAGATATCGGCAAGTTGATCTTCGGTGCCCACACTCTCAATGCAAATGTCCCCTTTTTGTTGGTGATCTCTTATGAAATGATGGCGGACATCAATATGCTTTGTTCTTAAATGTTGAACCGGGTTGTTGGTGAGCTTTACGACACTCTCATTGTCACATAGAAATGGCACTTGCTTGAATTTTATCCCAAAGTCACTCAAAGTAGCCTTCATCCAAAGTAATTGAGCACAACAACTACCGGCCGAAATGTACTCCGCTTTGGCGGGTTGAAAGTGCCACACTATTTTTCTTCTTTGATGACCAAGACACAAGTGATATACCCAATAGTTGACATGTGCCCGATGTGCTCTTTCTCTCAACTTTGCATCCCGCATAATCGAGTCCGAATATCCAATCAACTCAAATCTTGCTCCTTTGGGATACCACAATCCAACATTTTGTGTATGCTTCAAGTACCTCAATATTGTTTTTGTTGCCTTCAAATGACTTGCCTTGATGCGGGCACTAAACATCACATCCGGCCTTGATGCGGCACATAGAGTAGGCTTCCAATCATAGACCGATACATCTTTTGATCCACCATGTTGCCACTAGCATCACTATCCAAGCTTCCACTTGTTCCCATTGGTGTACTAATAGCTTTAGCATCATCCATTTCAAACTTCTTGAGCATGTCCTTGATGTACTTGCCTTGACTCACAAATGTGCCATTCTTCATTTTCTTGATTTGAAGACCAAGGAAGTAACTAAGCTCTTTAATCATGGACATCCCAAACTCACTTGCCATCATATTGCCAAACTCCTCACAAAAATCTTGATTCGTTGACGCAAATATGATATCATCAACATAGATTTACAATACAAACAAGTCATTTCCAAGCTTCTTGGTGAAGAGAGTGGTGTCAACCTTTCCCATCTTGAATCCCTTAGATAGTAGGAAATCCCTCAATCTCTCATACCATGCTCTAGGTGCTTGTTTCAATCCATACAAAGCCTTTCTCAACTTGTAAACATGGTTGGGTTTCTTTTCATCTTCAAAACCGGGAGGTTGCTCAACATACACAAGCTCATTGATGTACCCATTTAGAAATGCACTCTTCACATCCATTTGATATAACTTGATGTTGTGGGCACAAGCATAGGCTAACAAGATCCTAATTGCTTCCATTCTTGCAAACCGGGGCATATGTTTCTCCAAAGTCAAGACCTTCAACTTGAGTGTAACCTTGAGCCACTAATCTTGCTTTGTTCCTTATTACTAACCCATCTTGATCTTGCTTGTTCCGAAAGACCCACTTGGTTCCAATCACATTATGGTCCTTAGGCCTCTCAACTAACTCCCATACTTGGTTTCTTGTGAAGTTGTTTAGTTCTTCATGCATATCATTGACCCAATCAACATCCTTCAAAGCTTCATCTATCTTCTTAGGTTCAATGGATGACACAAAAGAGAAATGCTCACAAAATAAAGCCAATCTTGATCTAGTTTGCACACCTCTTGAAATATCACCAATGATAGTGTCCAATGGATGATCTCTTGCAACATTGGTTGGTTGAAGCACTTGCACTTGATTGCTTGTATTTGATTGATCACTTGGTTGAGATGATGAACTAGCCACTTGTTGTTGATCTTGCACATGGCCATTACTAGTACTTGCTTGAACTTGATCATGAGAAGCACTAGCTTGCACATTTGAGTTAGAGAGCACTTGATTCTTGTCATCTTCAACATCAATCACCTCTCTATGCCTTATATCACCAATGTCCATGTTCTTCATTGCATTGACCAATTGAGTGCATTTTACATCATCTAGATTCTCATCTTCCTCTTGGGAACCATTTGTTTTATCAAATTCCACGTCATGAACCTCCTTAAGAGTACCACTAACCAAGTTCCAAACTCTATAAGCCTTGCTAGTAGTGGAGTAACCAAGCAAGAAACCTTCATCACATTTCTTTTCAAACTTGCTCAATCTAGTTCCTTTCTTCAATATGTAGCATTTGCAACCAAAAAACCAAAAATATGCTATGTTGGGCTTTCTTCAATTCAATAGCTCATAAGGTGTCTTCTCCATCATGGGGTGACAATAGAGTCGGTTGCTATAATAGCAAGCCGTGTTGATTACTTCGGCCCAAAATGAATGACTCACATTGTACTCACTCAACATTGATCTTACCATATCAATCAAAGTTCTATTCCTTCTTTCAACTAGGCCATTTGATTGTGGAGTGTACTTGGCCGAGAATTGATGTCTTATTCTAAATTCATCACACAACTCATCAATTCTTGTGTTCTTGAACTCACTTCCATTATCACTTCTCACTTTCTTGATAGTTGTTTCAAACTCATTGTGAATGCCCTTGACAAATGATTTGAATGTTGCAAACACATCACTCTTATCAACGAGAAAGAACACCCAAGTATATCTAGTGAAATCATCCACAATCACAAATCCATATTTGTTTCCACCAATGCTAGTATATGTGGTTGGTCCAAACAAGTCCACGTGTATCAACTCAAATGCCTTAGATGTGCTCATCATGCTCTTTCTAGAATGTGTGTTACCAACTTATTTTCTGGCTTGACATGCACTACATAGCTTATCCTTTTCAAATGTGACATCTTTCAAGCCTCTAACTAAATCATGCTTGATCAACTTGTTCAATTGTTTCATTACAACATGACCAAGCCTTCTATGCCATAACCAACCCATGCTAGACTTAGTGATCAAACATGTTGATAATTGAGCTTCTCTAGCATTGAAATCAACCAAGTATAGATTCTCATATCTAAATCCTTTGAATATCAAGTTAGAGCGATCTACACTTATAATCTCTACATCATCAACACCAAATATGCACTTGAAACCAAGATCACATAATTGAGCTACCGACAATAGGTTGAAGTTCAAGCTCTCTACTAGTAGCACATTGGAAATGCTCAAGTCATTGGATATTGCAATCTTACCAAGACCTTTGACCTTGCCTTTGCCATTATCACCAAATATGATACTATCAATCCCATTGCTCTTGTTTTTATTGATTGAATTGAACATTCTTGGATCACCGGTCATGTGTTGTGTGCACCCACTATCAAGCACTCAATGTCTTCCTCCGGCTTTATAATTGACCTACAAAAGAAGATCAATTCTTTTTAAGTACCCAAACTTGCTTGGGTCCTTGTAGGTTAGTTACCAAGGTCTTTGGTACCCAAATGGCCTTCTTCTTTGGGCCCACAATTGGTGTACCAATGAACTTAGCCTTCACACCATTGGCACCCTTAAAAAGCATGTAACAAGAATCAAATTTAATTGAGGATACATTTGGTAGCTTGTTCTTGTTAATCTTGCAATATTACTCTATATGCCCAACTTGCTTGCATCTATTGCAAAACCGACCATTGCCCTTCACAAAGCTAGCTTTGGGAGTGACAAAGGCCACCTTGCCCTTCTTGGGGGTATAGCCTAATCCCTCTTTATTGAGAGAAAACATTTGGCTACCCAAGCACTTTAGCAAGCGGGCATCTCCACCATAGGCATTGCCTAAGGAACGAGTGAGCTCATTCACCTCCTTCTTGAGGGTCTCATTTTCCACCATTAGTGAGGTATCACAAGTGAGACCATCACTCAAGGGTGAAGTGGAAGTAGTAACGCTACAAGAAGTGTTAGTAGGAGTAACTAAAATGGGCTCATGAAAAGATTCATCAATAAGATCACATGTTAGTCCCACATCACATGACATGATTACTTACTCCTCCTTGGCTTCTTCCACTTGGACTTGCTCAATGAGAGAGGAGTGAGCCTTTTCAAGCTTAGAGTGAGCTTTACCAAGCTTCTCATGGGCTTCCATTAGCCTCTCATGAGTGGCATTGAGCTCATCAAAGGATTGCTCAAGAAATTTTACCTTCTTGCGTAATTCTTTGCACTCTTTTCTCTTCATCTCATTGCAAGCGTGCACTTGCTCACACATGTCCAAGAGTTCCTCCTTGGTGTACTCCTCATCCTCATCATCATCATTATCATCATTCCTACAAGTATCACTTTCACATTCATCATCATCACTCACATCATATTTTACCTTGGTAGGCTTTGCCATGAGGCATGTCGATGGAGTGTCGAAGATGGAGAGCTTATCGTTCATGGCGATGCTTGCTAGTACTCTCTTGATAGATTTATTGTCATCATCACTAGAGCTATCACTATCCGAAGAGCCATCACTATCCCATGTGACCACATAGCCTCCACCTTTCTTCTTTTGGAAGGTCATTTTCTTCTCCTTCTCCTTCTTTTCTTTCTTATCCTTTTTTAGCTTCTTCTTCTCATCCTCATCATTGTCACTATTGTAGGGAAATTTGCTACAACGTGATCGGGGCTCTTGTAATTGTAGCATCTTCTCACATATTCTTTGCTTTTGGTGTGATCTCTTCTCTTTCTTGCACCATACCCTTCTTCTTCAGGAAATTTTCCCATCTTGTAGACAAAGAGGGCCATAGCTTCATCATCAATATCACTAAGATCATCATCATCACTTGATTCTTTCTTTGACTTGCCCTTGTTCTTGGATGATGATGAGCTAGCCTTGAATGCTATACTCTTCTTCTTCTTGTCTTCTTCTTCCTTCTTGTCATCCTTGTCATCCCCCTCCCTTTCCACACGGTATGTCTCTTGGGTCATGACATCACCTAGTACTTGGTTGGTGGTAATCTCCTTCAATCCTCCTCTTATGATGAGCAATCTTAGCATCTGAAACCTTGGAGGTAGGCACATTAAGAACCGATGAGAGACATCATAATCCTTGATCTTTTCTCCCAAAGCCTTCAAGTCATTGACAATTACTTGCAACCAATGGAACATCTCCGGAATGCTCTCATCATCCTTCATCTTGAAGCTTGTCAACTTATCCTTGAGGATGTACAACTTGGCACTCTTTACCGCCGGTGTGCCCTCATATGTTTCCTCCAATCTCCTCCACACCTCATTAGCTCTTTCACAATCCTTGATTTGCTCAAACACCTTAGAATCAATGGCATTGTATATGGTGTTGAGAGCCATTGTATTGCATTGCTTGTTGGCATTATCTTGGTTGGTTGGATTCTCGGGATCAATGATAGCATAGTCATTCTCGGTCACTTCCCATACTTGATCATTGATTGAACCAAGATACATCCTCATCTTTCTCTTCCAATAATCATAGCATGTGCCATCAAAGAAAGGTGGTTTGCCCCCCACATGGTTGAACACAACTTGAGCCATAATTTGACACCGAGGTTGTTAAGCCTTTAATCAAACGGTGACCACGGCTCCGATACCACTTGAAAGGTCCTAATATGGCTAGAGGGAGGTGAATAGCCTATTTAAAATTCTACAATTCAACTAGAGCAATTTGATTAGTAAGACAAATAGTGAAATGCAAACTTGCTCTAGCTCTACGAGGATTGCAAGCCACCTATCCAATAATTCTAGTTGCAATGATTACTAGACACACAACTTACTATGATACTACTCACTAAGAGCTCTCAATCTTGCTACACTAAAGAGCTCCACTAGATGAACTTAAACAACAAATCAAGCTCTCAATTCTAATTACACTAAAAAGCTTGTCACAACTAGTTTGCAAGAATATAAATGAGTGAGTAGGGTGATTATACCGCCGTATAGAGGGATGAACCAATCACAAGATGAAGATGAAATCAATCACCAGGAGAATACCAAAGAGTAAGAGACAATCAATTTTCTCCCGAGGTTCACGTGCTTGCCAACACGCTACGTCCCCTTTGTGTCGACCAACACTTGGTGGTTCGGCTGCTAAGAGGTGTTGCACAAATCTAAATCCATGCGATTGGACACGGCTATCGATACTAAATGTGATCACACTCGCTAAGTGTCTCGATCACTAAAATAAAATGACTTCTACAATTTATACCTTTGCCTTGAGCCTTTTGTTTTTCTCTTTCTTCTTTTCCAAGTTTAAGCATTTTATCATCACCATGCTATCACCATAGTCATGATCTTTGCCATTGCTTCATCACTTGGAGTAATGCTACCTATCTCATAATCACTTTGATAAACTAAGTTAGCACTAAGGGTTTCATCAATTAACCAAAACTAAACTGAACACTTATGAAAACTTTTGGTGCATAGATAGAGAAAACAAGATAACATGTAAGGACTTATAGGCCAGCTCTTCCGCTCCTCTGTTTTATCATGTACGGACATGTGGTACATGGTACAAGGATTCTTTGCATGGCCATCTGAAGTCCTAAAGCAGCACAAGAAGTCATCTATTTTGCAGCACAACAAACCATATTTTTCTTTTAACCATTACAGATGTAAAATTTGGTCTTCTGTTTTGTATTGGAATAGCCCAACTCCTGTTTGGTCAGAAGCATCTAAATGAGAACATATAGGTTTACCAATGACTTCACCTGATGGGAATCTGCTGCTGCCTCAACTTCTCCCCCTCTGCTGTTGCTGCCTCGTTGGAAGGTGTTGGTGCAGGTGCTCCTGGGACGCCTGAAATCAGTTAAGAATTTAAAGGGGCAAATAGAAATTGATAATGATTTGCATTTCATGATGACTTGACATGCCTGCGCACTGGCTGATTGGTGGTGCTTTGACCTTGCAGACTCCTGGGAGCTCCATCGCCCTCGGCTGGTTGATGGAGATGCCAAAGGACGTCGCAGTGCCATCCAGGACCATGCAGAGGCAGCGGGGGTCGGTCTGGACGACTCCGGCGATCACCGAGCAGCAGGAGATCCCTGGTTCCGGTGCCTTGCTCGAGATGAAGTCCATGCACGGGGAGAGGGTCATCATCACGCTCGAGCAGCCATTGCCCTGCGCTGCAGCCCTGGAGAAAACCAGCGCCACCAGCACCACCACCAGACTGGTCATCACCTTGATTCTTTCCTGGGACAGTCTTGGTTGTCGAGAAGATACATATGTGTGTGATATTGAGTTGTTATTTCGACTGTTTTGACTTTTGAGGACTTGCTAAGCTTGTAAGCATCGGTTAATGTTCACGCTTGATGTACTTCAGTCTGATGTACATTCAGATTTGAATTATATATGGTTGAATTTGAATTGTAAATTTAAATTTTTTTTAGCCGAAGAATATACCGTGAAGGCGGTTGGTACTGTAGTCGCCCTACAAATTGATTTGTAGGGATGGCTACTACAGTACCAACTGCCTTACAAATCGATTTGTAAGGGCGGTCTGGGAACCGCACCCTACAAATGCATGATCTGTAGAGACGGTATGGTAGGGACGGTTGGCTGAGCCGCCTCTACAAACGATGTTCAGCCGTCCCTACAAATATTATTTGACGTAGTGTTTGCTAATAATATTAGACATAGTTGTGACACAAATGTTAATATCTTACTAAATTCTATATAAACACAGTATTTGAGAACAGATGAACAATATATATGATGAAGAGGGTGAGAATTTAGGAGGTCGTCTTGATGATGTATTTGAAACAAATTTCTAGTAATAAATTTTGAACCCTCCAAGTAATAAATTTTGAACCTAGCTTATTAATAATTCACGTACTGATTAGTAGTACAGGTGAGGCAAGAACATCTTCACGTGTATTGTTTGCTGGATGAGTCAACGCAATATCACCCGAACGCTTTCTTTCCTCCATCCTTTTTGTTATGATCCAGCATCTTCAAGAGTACCAAAAAAAATCGTAGCCAAAAATTGATTTTGGATTTTTAAGAAAAAACACCCTTCCAACAGCAGCTTAAATTAAAATCACCATCTTATTTTAGCCATTATTCAAAACCAGTGACATGTCTCCTCATTGAGCTTCTTGTTGGGATTGACGTCAGACAAACGCAGTCCCCGACGCTTCGTATCAAACTAATGTTTTCTTTGTCATTGGTCGCCATTAGGAGTATCTTCGTCTGGAGAAATAAAAGGAGAAAGCGAAAACAGTCGAACCACTTCGCTTGAGTACAAAGACCAGAAGTAAAGGACGAAAACACATGGTCCACTTCGCTGTCAACCGAAAGACGAAGCCACCTGACACATTTTGCTGTCAAGCAAAGTCAAAAGCAAGCAAAGGTGACACAACTTGTTTCCAGGACGCGAAGCCTCGTCGTTAATGATCTCTCTTCTTGTTTCGTCACTCAACCTTGAGTCATTTGTAAAGGAAATCCTCCCACCATCATCAAAGAAGGCGCACATATCTTGCACCCTACTGTGAGTGAACTGGAGAGGGACGCATGCACGCAGGAACGTATCGCTCGGTGAGAGCAAGTGAGATCCTCGAGGAACAATTTCTGGGACTCCCAAGATGGTGCTGATCCATGGCGTCTCCCCGTAGAGCTGCCTTCCATGGAGCTCCCCGTCTTGAACCACCGGCCTGGCCGGGTGGTGGAGGCGGAAATTCTGCGTCGGTTGTGGGCAGATGCAAGTTCCGTCTCACGCCGTCCACAGTGGGAATCCTTCTCCAGTCTGTGCTTGGTGGTTCTCCTTAAGCCTATCGTGTTGTTCAGCTGGCCGACCGGGTCTTCAGATTTTCAGTCTCCTCGAAACCGGTAGGCTTCCATGTTTTCAATCTCAAATCTTTTGAATGTTTGGAATTCAGAGTCTTCTTCCACCTCTGGCACGATGGAGGGCCTAATTACAAGTTGGAGTATAGTAATTGGGAAGTTGAACAATCCGCTGAATGGGTTGAAGTTGTTAAGCGCAATGGCCAAACATAGCAGGCTCGTCAGGCTCTTCGTCCTTCTCATCCGGTACGTCTTTCTGGTGCCAATGCTGTTCCAATCTCTGGTGATCGCAGCCGGCCATCGTCCTCCGGTGATCGCCGCCGGCCATTGTCAGTTAGCTTTCAAAACAGCATTCATGGACGGCGGCCAGTTTTGTCTCCTATTAATTTTGATACTACCGTTAATACGCATAATTCTCCTAGCTTTACTAAGTCTGACCGGGCAAAATCAAAGCCCTTTAATTCTCGAGTTTCAAATTTCTGCTCGGCCCGCATTTTTTGGCCTAGTTCCTGAAAAACTGTTGCTGCATTCTAATGCCAAGGCTTTATTGCGCTTATGCCCGAGATGTCTGGCGCCGGCGCATGAACGGCCCCTTTGTTACGGCCCCTTGCGCTGCCGTAGATGCCTCCTCCTTGGTCATGATTCCGGAAACTGCCCTTCTGCTCCTCGATCCTTGCGCCATTATACTCTGCTAAATTCAAGTGCCCCTACAACTTCGGGGGCCCCGGCTGCCTCCCTGCCGCTGGCTGGTCGGCCGTGTGTATTTCGCAATTTCTCGAATTATATTGCCCAAACCATCGGCACTGTTCCCCCCCTATCGTCGTCCCTGGAGTCGGACCTGGCGACTTGCTGCGCTAGAGTTCACCGACGATGACGACGAGGCATCATCGCCGGTCTTCGATTTGCTTTCGTCTGCCTCTTCAAGCATAATCTGCTCTCCTTTGGTGAGTTCGCTACTAGGATTCTTGGCATTCGATCATCTCCTACTGAAAAAACCCCAACACCTGCTACAGTGTCACCAGCTCTCCAGAAAATGGCCTACCGCTTTGTTGATCCTAGGCCTTTATTTCATGCCACCTAGAGCTTAGAGGGTGATGGTTCCGGCCATGATGAGGGTGGTCACTGGCCGTGTTCAGGAGCACAACAACGACGTCGCCATTGCTTGCCTTCACCCGCTGCCGCATGAGCAAATGAACTTTGAAGACATCAGGAATATTTTGGAGGATTTTCTGCATGTTCATTTGGGTATTCCTACTCCGACTATTCAGTCGTGCCCCCACGGTCAGGCCTATGTTCATTTCTCGCATTTGTTTCACAGGGACCAACTGATTCAGTCTGGCCCCCATCAGTTTGGCAATGGGCACATTTCTTTTATTCCTCATAACAGAGCTTGGAACAACCGTACAACTGTGTTCACCCATGAGGTTTGGTTAATGCTGATTGGCCTCAATCTTGATCTCTGGACTCACCCACTAGTAGACAAAGCAATCTCCCAATTTGGCAAGCTGATTGTGTGGGAAGAAGATCAGAATCGCCTGGCTACTGTCTTGGTCAAGGCAAGAGTCTCAGGCCTTGATGCAATCCCTTGGTTTTTCAATTTTACTGAAGGCTCTGATCCTGAATCTGACTGCTGGACAACCCAATGTGAGATTCTGTTGACTAGGATGCTGAGTGCTCAAGCCCAAGATGAGGATTTCCCTCCTGATGACCCTGATGATGTTAATCCCAACAACTTTGATTTCTTTGGTTTCGGTCAGCCTGGACAGGGCTCTCCTAACCCACCTGATGGGCCTTCAAACAATTTCAATGGCAATGCTGCAAACTTTCAGGCAATAGGATGGGTTCCCTGGCCTGTTCCAGATAATGGCCCAATTCAGAATCAGCAGGTCATGCAAGTAGTGCATTGGAACAATAACCATTTTGAGGAACCCCAACATGATCATGATCAGCAAGAGGAAGCACCAGCTCTGATCCCACTGCAACCAGAACCAGTGGATGAGATCATCAACAACCCAGATGGCCCTGTTCATCAACTGAATCAGGATGTCTTTCAGAATCAGCAGGAGCAGGTCTTAGCTATGGATGAGTTTACTGATTCAGATTCAGATGTTGACATTCAGCCTGTGGTTTGCCCATTCCTCCTGATGAAATAGTCCCTCTCCCAGATTTCAATAATCTTCAACCAATGGTTCCTGAGGAGATTCAAGTTGAGGATTTGCTTGGTTTTGTTGGTGATAATGTCCCTGCTCCTGAGCCTGTGCAATAGAATATTCAGATTGGCATGGTTCAAATTGCCCAGCCCTCTGCAGACCCAATCTTTGGAAATCTATCACCAATTGAAAACCTGCCTACTCTTGGTCCATCCCCTCAGAATTTAAGATATTGGGTAAAGTTTTTCTCTAACCACTCTAATTCATCTAATTCAATTCTTATACCTGAGACTTGGATGAACTTCTTCTCTTTTCTTCTGCTGCAGTATCCCACCTTTGATTGGGCTAAGGAATTCCTACAATCTAAAGCCTGGGATTATTTTGGTGCTGACCCATCTGGTAATGCTACCCTTTTCTCTTTGCCTTTAGACTGTCCTAATGTTAATCTCTATCTGCAAAAATTTTGAAACATCTTCCTCTGTAATCCTAGAGCTTCTGGAAGATGAACATAGCTCAGAAATGGAAAACCCCTCATCATCCCAAACACCTAAGAAGAGAAAGGCCCAAGCCAAAGGAAAGGCACCTGTTTCTGATGATGATGTCAGAAGAAGCACAGGACTGAAGAAGCTTAACAAAGGTTTCAAGTCTTCTTACTGTAACGACAAGGATTGCTTGGGGTGCTCAGCTACACCACCTTCCATCTCCCCTAAGATCAACAAAAATCTTGGGGCCTCATTCTGTGGCCTGGATCCTGCATATCTTACACCAGAGAAACTCAATGCTCAGCCAAAGAAAAAGATGGCAGTAGGAAACAAGCAAGACCAGTCCACCTCTTCTGCTTCCTCCAGCAACATTGCAAATGCACCTCAGCCAAAGAAGCACAAGAAAGATGCACGCAAGAATCAAGACAAGCCTACCTCAGATGGCTCTAGGAAAAATGCTCCTGGTCCTGGTCCTCGTAGTTTAGGACCCTTTAACTTGCTCTTTTGCTATCTTTTATGGCCACTAGAACCTGGAAAGTTTTATGTTGGAATGTAAGGGGCATTAACTCTGACAAGAAGTGGGATGCTGTCAGAGATAGGGTTGTGGAAAGCTCTTGTGACATTATCTGTCTACAAGAGAGTAAAAAATATTCCTTTGATAGAATGTTCATTAATAAAATTTGCCCCTTATTTTTGATGCTTTTGACTATATCACTGCTTTAGGTGCCTCTGGTGGCACTGTCATAATCTGGAAATCCTGTTACTTCTCTGCTACTAGATTTTTTCAGAATGAATTCTGTCTCTCTTTACAGTTTTGTTCTAACTTTAACAATGACTCTTGGATTCTCTCAAATATCTATGCTCCATGTACATATGCTGGCAAGAGAGACTTTCTAAGTTGGTTCAAAAATGTTCAGAAGCCTGATATGACAAATTGGTTACTGGTAGGTGACTTTAACCTTTATAGGAGCCCTGCTGATAGAAATAGACCTAGGGGAGATCATTCTGAAATGTATCTTTTTAATGAGGCCATTAGTGCTTTGGGCTTGGTTGAGTTGCCTTTAAAAGGTAGGAGGTTCAGTTGGTCTAATAAAAAAAATCTCCCCTTTGGGAACATTAGGATTGGTTTTTTACTTCTGCAAATTGGACTCTAACCTATCCTACAACTTTTGTATATTCTGTAGTGATGGAAACCTCTGACCATGTTCCATGTGTTATCTCCATATCCACCTCTATCCCTAAAAGAAGCAGGTTTCAATTTGAAAATTTCTGGATGGAGCACCATGACTTTATGGCCATTGTTCAGCAGGGCTGATATGCTCCTCTTCATATTACTGATGCAGCTAAAATTATCACAGCAAAGTTCAAGAATTTGAGAAGGGTCCTTAAAGAATGGCAAAGTAACCTTTCTAACCTCAAAAAAGCCACCAACAATGTCAAGCAAACTGTCTTTTGTTCTTTTTATTGAGGAATTCAGGGTTCTCACTATTCCAGAATGGAATTTTAGAACCCTGCTAGAAAACAAGCTCAGCTCCCTCCTTCATCAGCAACATGTTTACTCGAAGCAAAGGGGCACAGTTAAGTGGGTCACTTTGGGAGATGCAAGTACTAAGTTCTTCCATGCTAATGCTACCATTAAATACAGGAGAAACCTTATTACCTCACTGGAGGACTCCGCTGGTACTATTGTTACCACTCATAAGGACAAGGCTGAGCAAATTTGGGTTTCCTTCAAGGAAAGGTTAGGTGTTTCTTCTTTTACAAGGATAAATTTTAATCTGCCTGCTCTTGTACAGAATGAACATGACCTTTCTTCTCTGGTGTCACCCTTTGAAAAAGATGAGATAGATTTGGTCATCAGATTGTTACCCTCATATAAGCCTCCAAGACCAGATGGTTTTAATACTGATTTTGTCAAGAAGTGTTGGCCAATTATCTCACAAGATTTTTATAACCTATGCAATGCTTTCTACCAAGGAGATGTTTGCTTACAAAGCTTGAATGGTTCTCACATAGTACTGGTCCCTAAAGCATGACCATGCTATCAAAGTGCCTGATTTTAGGCCTATATCTTTGCTTAACACTTCCATCAAGATCATCACTAAAATCCTGGCAAACAGATTGCAGCTAGTCATCCCTAAACTTATTTATAAAAAACAATATGGTTTCATTAAGGCTAGATCAATCTAGGATTGCCTGGCCTGGTCTTTGGAATTTCTCTATCTTTGCCATCAGTCCAGGAGAGAGATTATTATTTTAAAGCTAGACTTTGAAAAAGCATTTGATAAAGTGGAACATGAGCTTATGATCCAAATAGTGTAGAGTAAGGGCTTCCCTGACCAGTGGATTACATGGATGAAGATGTTTTTTTCTTCTAGAACTTCAGCTGCTCTTCTTAACGGGGTCAGTTTTTCATTGCAAACGTGGGGTCAGGCAAGGTGATCCCCTATCACCTTTGCTTTTTGTGTTGGCCGCAGACTTTTTACAAAGCATTCTCAATGCAGCCCAGCAACAAGGTCTTCTTTTTTTACCTGTGACACTGCCACATGATCATGATTTCCCCATACTACAGTATGCAGATGATACACTCATTTTTATGCAAGGGGATGCTAGGTGGTTTTCTTGAAGGCTATTCTAAACTCTTTTGCTGAATCTACTGGACTAAAGGTTAATTATTCCAAATCAATGATGGTTCCAATCAATATAAGTGATGATAGGTTTGACATTTTAGCACAAACTTTTGGTTGCACAAAAGGAACTCTGCCATTCACATACTTCGGTCTGCCTCTGAGTTTGACAAGGCCAACAGTAGCAGATTACTGGCCATTAGTCAACAAATGTGAGAGGAGATTATCAAGTGTGTCATCTTTTCTTAGTCAAGCTTGAAGGCTTCAGATGACAAATGTTGTGCTGTCTGCTCTACCAACTTACACAATGTGCACTTACCTCCTGCCAAAAACTGTCATCAAACAAATTGATAAGTTTAGAAAACAGTGTTTATGAAGGGGATCTGATTTGAATTGTAAGAAGCCTTCAAAAGCTGCCTGACCTTTAGTCTGTGTCCCAAAGGATTGTGGGGGTCTTGGAGCTCTGAACTTGTCCACCCAGAATGAAAGTTTGCTACTCAAACAGCTTCATAAGTTCTTCAACAATCTAGATGTTCCTTGGGTACAGTTGGTCTGGAACTGCCATTATCAGAATGGTGGGATACCTCTTAGCAACAATAAGGGTTCCTTCTGGTGGAAGGATATCCTCAAATCACTAACCCATTTCAAAGGTATGGCTTCAGCAACAGTTAAGGATGGCTCTACTTGCTTCTTCTAGAGTGATGTTTGGAATGGCAGAATGCTTAGCTCCCAATATCTTGAACTGTTCTCATTTGCAAAAGATCAGCACATTTCAGTCCAATCTTTCATATCTTTGACAGAAATGGCAGACATGACACAATTATTTCATTTACCCCTTTCAGCTCAAGCATATGCTCAATTTCACCAATTGACTACTATTTTGGATGACACTGTTTTGCAGACTGGGAATGATACCTGGTCATATATTTGGGGTTCTAATTCCTTTGCCTCAAGCAAAGCATATTTGAGTCTGACAGGAACAAGGCAAGTCCACTTGGCATATAAATGGCTATGGAAATCTAGCTGTCAACCCAAAAGGAAATTCTTTTTCTGGCTCTTACTTAAGGATAGACTCAGCACTCGTGGTCTTCTCAAAAGAAGAAATGTGGAATTGGAAAGTTATGATTGTGTACTCTGTCATCTTGACACTGAAGAAACCCTGATGCACCTTTTCTTTCAGTGCCCTTTCGCTGTCTGCTGTTGAACACTTTGGGTCTAGCTCCCCTTATTCAAGATGGCCTCCTCATTACACTTTCAGCCTTCAGAACTCAACTGCATCAGCCTTTTTTCATGGAGATAATTATCTGCATGTGCTGGGCTATTTGGGCTACTCGCAAGGCCCCGTTCGGCTTGCTGAATCTTGGCTGAAACTGGCTGAAAAATATTGTTCTGGCTGAATTGTTGTGAGAGAAAAACCTTGTTCCGGCTGAAAAAACAAGCCGGATATGGGGTAAGCTGAACGGGAATATTTTCAGAAGTTTACAACATTCAGTGTCCTCTTGCAAGACCACCTTCAGAAGAGAGCTAGCTCTTGTTAAGCTTAGAGCTAAGAATAAATATCAGACACAATTTGATCAATGGCTAGAAGGCTATGTATAATTCTTATGATTTTTACTTTTTTTGTTTCATGAGCTTCATACTCAGGCCCTGTACATTTATTTAAAAAGTCTTAAATAAAAGCTCAGTAGGCACTACCGGAATCCTTAAATTTACCGAGTGTTTTTATGTTTGCCGAGTATATTTTCTCGGACACTCGGCGAGCAAGTTCTTTGCTGAGTGCTGCTTTAAAAACACTAAAAAAACACTCGGCAAAGAGGGGGTTTGCCGAGTGTCAAAAAAAAAACACATGGCAAATAGGGGATTTGTCGAGTGTTAAAAAAACACTCGGCAAAGAAATAAAATCTTTTTCCTGGAAAAAAAGAAAGAAAAACAAATAAAAAAAGCTTTGCCGAGTGCTAGATCTGAAACACTCGGCAAATGAAAAAAGCCCGCCTTGGTCCGCGCGCCCGGCCCCTCCTCCCTCTCTCCTCTCCAAATCCACCGCCGAGTGCGCCCCGCCCCTCCTCCCTCTCTCATCTGCTACCGGCCCTCCTCCTCTCTCTCTCTCAGAATGTCTGTCGCCGCGCGCTGCCCTCCTCCTCCCTCTCCAAATCCGCCGCCCCCGCCCCTCCTCTCACCTTTCTTCCCCGGATCCGGCCGCCGCACCGCCCCTCCTCCCCGGATCCGGCAGGGACCCCGCCCCTCCTCTCCCTTTCTCCGGCCGTCGCCCCGCCCCACCTCTCACCTTTCTTCCCCGGATCCGGCCCTCCCCTCCCCTCCTCCCTTCTTTCCCGCCGGATCCGGACCCTCCCTTCTTGCCCTCCATGGCGTGGCGCGGTGGAGCTGCCTCTCACCCTCGTGGCGCCCGAATCCATGGCGTGGCGTGCCGCAGCCTCTCTCCCTCGCCGGTGCTCAGATCCACGGTGGCAGCGGGCGGAGGCGGTGGCCGGCGAGCACGGGTCCTCACGGGCAGCTGTCTCCCGTGACGTGGATCCAGGGCCCCCACCAACGTCAGCGGTGCGGATCCATGGTAGGGCGACCCCCACCCGTGGAGCACGGTGGCGCGGGCCCAGACTCCCTCCCTCGCTCGGTGGCGGCGCGGATCTGGCTCGGTGGCTTCGACAACGGTGGACACGGCGGGATCCAGCACGGGAGCGGCAGGACGGCGGGACCGTGGGGAGGTGGCGGCGGAGCAGGAGGTGGTGGTGGAGGCCAGTGGCTGGTGCTTGTTTTTTTTTTCAAAAAATGTTTGCTGAGTGTTTTTTTGGCACTCGGCAAAGTCTTCGCTGAGTGCCCGACAAAAAACACTCGGCAAAACAGCATTTGCCGATAAACCGTTTGCCGAGTGTCTTTTGCCGAGTGTAACACTCTGCAAACGGTTTGCCGAGTGTTCTTTGGGCTTCGCCGAGTACCCCTGTGACTCGGCAAAGCTCTTGTATCCGGTAGTGAGGAGGCAACCCCTCCTGTTTCATAAAAAAATGATCTCTCTTCTTCTGAGAATCACTTAGGTAATGAAAAACATTGAATCTAAGAGGTAATAACTAGTTTGCCCCTCAAGATGAGAGGGGTTGTGAATGATTGACTCAGGGGTATTTTAGACTTTGTAATAGGATTAACGAAGATGATGACCTCTATAAATACCTCCTGACATGTACTGTACACAGACATGAAATGAATACTAAATTGAGTTCACTTTGTTCATTGATGCTTGTGTGAGTAATCTTACCCAACACTTCTCCTTCGGCTGCCCAATATATTTTTTGTTACCACCCCAAAAAGTGGTGTTGTGAGGAAATACTTTTTCGCTGAATACTTTCTGCAACCACCCAAAACTATAAGTTTTGGCCTCTCCTTTCTGACACTCCTAAACATGCTCTCACTCAAAATTTATACTTTGTACTATCCCCCCATATCACAACCTTACGTTGTCAAATTACAATTTGAGTGGCCAAACACCTCTCAGCTAATCCCTGCATCACATTTTGTATATAAGTATATTGCAAACAATTGAAACACTTGCAGCCGTTGATGATGACTGATATGAGTATGTGAGTATGATATGATTAAGATTCTTTACTCTGTAAACTATACATCGTTTGCATTGTTTTGCAGGAAACATGTATTATACTGGGTATATTAGCTTTTAGAGCGATAGTTCAAATAACACATCTAAATTAGATGAGCATTCAGTTAAGATTTAAGAATATACTAAACTCTGGGGCTGGCATATAATGCCCTCCATCCAGATTTCGCACGTATATATGCGTTTCGAGAAGTGCCCCTGTATGGTCTATTCTAGTGATGACGGCATTTGGGTCCTGATGTTACTGTTTATATATTCAAATTTGGATCCAATCAATGCTCTGGTCAGCAACCAACTAATCCCACTTCTTTATCTACGCGTCCTGAGAAGTGATCCGGTACTGTGTATTTAAGTGACGGCTTTTGGGTCCTGACGTTACTGTTTATATATTCGGATCCAATCAATCCTGCTACGACTTTATATACGTGACACATGCTAGTAGTCTGCACAAGCTCGGTTCAGAGCTAGGGAGGTTGGACTTTGGACGACTTTGGAGGGAAAAAGCTGCTTTAGTTTGTGCTTTAGATGAAGACAAACTTTAATTTATGCTAAAGTTGTAGAGCTCAACGCAATCTTTAACTTTGTAGTTGATAAATTTTTTATTTGAAACTGTTCAGTTTAAGCTCTCAAATTTTGATATATAAAATTTAGAATTTTCAAACCACCCTAGATGTTTACATGGTCTACATAAAAGTTGTAGTTGTCAATAAGATTTACAACTTCGCAGTCAACAGATTTTTTTATTTGAAGGCATTTAGGTTGCTAAATACTCCTATTCAGTTCTAATATTTTGAAATTTAGATTTACAAATTTCAAATGACACAGGACGTTCACATGATCTATGCTTAAGTTGTAGTTGTCAACACAATCTATAACTTTGCAGTTGATAAGTTTTTGTTTTCAAAACATTTTGAGTCTTGAATATTTATTTCAAATTCTCATATTTTGAGATTCAATTTTTTGATATTTTCAAACTCTGTTAGATGGAAATACATCCATATCAAAATTGTAGACCTCGACAAGATCTAAAACTTTGTAGTTGAAATTTTTATTCAAAATCATTTAGGGCTGCAATATTCAATATAAGATTGTGAATTGTTGATGGAAAAAAGCAGCATCCTAGCCTGTATAGTGAAGTGGTAGAGAGATGTTGTGTTAGTCAATGATTTACACAGGCTGTCTATTCAAGTGACGGCGTTTGGGTCCTAACGTTACTGTTTATTTATTGGTATCCAGTTTTTTTTTTTGCGACTTTATTTATTGGTATCCAGTTAATGCTTTGGTTCGCAACCATCTAATCCTACTTTATATACGCGTGACACATGCTATCACTAGTCAATTGGTGGCCCCAGATCTCAAATCGCGCTCTCACAGGAATAAATTTTGAACCTAGTTGATTGATTAGTAATAAGTAACTACACAAGTTAGTATTAGACAAGAATATCTTCACGTGTATTGTTTGCTGGATATATAGTAGGTCAACACTTGCACTCCAATAGAGCTAAATCAAAGCATAAAAAATAGACCTAATTCAAATCAATTCATAATTCTTTATTAGGGGCACCATTATTTCGTATTTTTGGGATTTCTAGCAAACTGGATTTCGATATAGGCGTCAATGGTTTCTTTTCTCCACCTTTTTCCGGTATGAGTACAAAATTTGATGGAACTTCATATTTACGATCGTTTGGCAAGTTTAGACTATCTCCTCTTATCTCAACCCAACACACTTAAGGCCCGCTTGGCCGGGCTCCGGCTCCTTGCTATGGTACCAGATGCGCTGGAACCAGAGGAGCCATAAATTGTGGTTTCTTATGGCTCCACGTTCATTTCATGTGAAGAGAAAAATAACTCATGTGAATGGTACTGCTATAGTGCTGGTGTAGGAGAAGCCAAAGTGGCAAAAAACCGTGCTAAACAACAGGCTCTAAGTTATCATTTGAGTGGGCAGCAAACACCTCTCAGCTAACTACTGCTTCACTTCTATATATACCTGCTCTATCAAGAGACAATTTTAATTAACATAGTGCCAAATTAAATTATCTTAATTTTGACTAACTCTCTCTCTCTCTCTATATATATATATATATATATATCAATATTTATAATATCAAATAAACAACATGTGAGATGTATTTTCACAATATACCTATTCGATGTTATAAACATTAATATTTTTACTTATATATTTGATCAAACTTTAGACACGCTGACTAAGAATGCAATTAAAATTGCATTTTTTTTTTGATAGAGATAGTATGAGAGTGAGAACGGTCTCCTTTCCCACCCTTTGCGTCATGAGAAGTGATCCGGTATCGTGTATTTAAAGTGACGACGGCGTTTGGGTGCTGACGTGTGTCTATTCATATATTCGGATCCAACTAATCCCACCACGACTTTTATATACGTGACACATGCTAGTAGTCTGCACAAGCTCGGTTCAGAGCAAGGGAGGTTGGACTTTGGACTTTGGAGGGAAAAAGTTGCTTCAGTTTGTGCTGAATCGATCTGAAGGTACGTATATATATCTCGTTGTTCTTGCTTTAGATAAAAATTGCTAGTATTTCTTGGATCAATTCCATTTGGCCTTTGAAATCAGAAACTGGGACGGTAAAAATTCAATTCGGTTGTTTGGTACGACTGAGAATTAATTGACCTTCAAAATTTGACCCATTTCTGTGAGATTTGGTTACAGTAATACATACGGAACCAGCCCATTACAATTACGATTAGGATTAAGATTACGCCTTCGTCGAGTTGAACCGCTGGTGGTTATGATTTGTTTCTTCTCCATATTCTGGTGCTGTCTTCATTCTCCATTTCAGGAGAACCAAACATGGGAATTGATTCAACTGTGCTTGCTCATTGCCATGAGAACACTAGAATCGGAATTGTGAACCAATCCCCATTTGAACATGCGGTTGAATTGGTGGTCAAACTCTGTTCACCCGATTCGAGTCTACGAATCAAAACCGGCCCATTAATTAGATGTATCCGATCCATTGCCAGTTTGCAATGCAAATCGCACCCAGTCCTGTCATATGGATTGTTTGACTCAATGTGTAAATGATGGACAGAGAATTTCTTGTGCCAATTTCCTTCGTTAGAAGCAACCACTGATTCCATTTTGAAGATAACTTGATTTTACTTCAATATATGTATACTCCTCCGGGGTGGACACAGCCACCTATGCGCCGGGGGCTCATCCGCTCCATACTTATTTCTATCTCTCTCATGTAGTCCTGTTCTCTTGGTCTAGGTTTTCCTCCTCTCTCTTTTGTTCTTCCTCACTTTCTTCCAGGCCCATAATTGCGGCCATGGGCTTTGAGACCATAGAATGGGCTTAAGCCCCTGCTGGATAGGCCCTTGTATTG
Source organism: Miscanthus lutarioriparius (assembly GCA_904845875.1). Classification (NCBI taxonomy): domain Eukaryota; kingdom Viridiplantae; phylum Streptophyta; class Magnoliopsida; order Poales; family Poaceae; genus Miscanthus; species Miscanthus lutarioriparius. The sequence goes on along the minus strand of CAJGYO010000010.1, from coordinate 42,370,272 downwards.
TTTGGTGAATTGGAAGTTATACCCTCTATTTGAAATATAACACTGTTTGACTTGGCATCACCTTCGATATCACACTTTAGTCGTTAATTCTCGTATAACATATTATTCTTGGAATCAAAATTTTGACCAGGATGCCGCCCTGACCTCCTCCTCCTCTCCCAAGTGGAGCCCGCGTCCCGTTGTCTGCCCCCATGGCTCCGGCGCCGACAGCTGCGGCCTGCCTCTCCCACTCCGCCATCCAACACCTCTGCTTTGGCACCATATCCCCGCTACTCCTCTGCCCCGATAGTCACCTTCCAACCTTCCCATCAGCCCCCAAACTGGAAGGTCGTGTGACCCGAACTCAAGAGCCGCCATGGGAACTCTCAACTGGCCTGGAAGCCGGACCCCATGTTCCGCTCCCTGAGTCTACCTAGGAGGTCGACCAGCAGGTGTTCGACGAATAGCCCCTCCAGTTGCCCCAAGTCTTTGACCCTGCAGCGTGCGGCGCGCTAGCCCATGGCTGCTATGGCTAGTGAGGAGGGCCAGATGAATGCTGGTTGGGCCCAGCCTCTGGTCCCGGAGCTTCAGCGCCACATCAACGTCGACTCAACTAGGAGAAGTCCGATCCCGTCTTAGAGCGGGCATGTTGGAAGAGCCCACGGCGACACAACAACCTCCGCATAGCACGACTGGGCTTCGTTTAAACCTATGCCTTGGAGAACTATTACTGCCAGGTTGTTAGGCCGCTTGCTCACGTTTCCTCGCCCTCCATCATTTGGATCTCTCAAACCAATGGGGATGCCTCTAGGGCAGTTGATCTGGTCACGTCCGCCATGAACTTCTTCTGCGCCCCACCCCTGAAACGTTCGAAGTTAAGGTCGAAGCGCTTCTCTTCTCATCCTCTACTGCCTCTAATGCAGTGCGAGCGCATCTCCTTACAATTGGTGTCTTCACTTTCAAAGGGTGAAAGAGACTATGTGATGTTCCACTGCCGCCTGCAGGCGGCGGCCAGTACTGTTATGGCAGCGCGGAAAAATTCAAATTTTCAACTCTCCAGTTCGGGCCCAGCCCAGGTAGATGCCACTGTGGGCCATAATCTTCAGAAGCTGCAGGGAGACACGGAACCATGAATTGACTATAGGGGGGCAATGGACAAAGCAAAGTAGAACCGATAGCCATACTGGCTAGTTTTAGTCACATATAATATTCTAGCCAAGGAAAAATAGTAAGCACGATTTATGTGAGGATTTATGTGAGGTGAATATTCTAGCCAAGAAAATTGCTTGAACCTATTGCTTATTGATTAGGCATAGAAAAGGAGAATTTTAGATGATGATTATTGATTAGATAAGATGATAAGGCAACCCACGAGATGACTAGGATTACCTCATTTACGTATTGCAGCGTGCAAGGCCCCGTGCCTGCCCCCTTCCGCTACTGTCCTTGCTAATCCTTTCACTGACACTACCTGCGATCAAAGTCTCCCGTGCCTCCCTCAGCTTTCCCATTAATGCACCGCCCATCTCCCCTCCCCAAAATTCTACTCCTTCCTGCGTACCTTTTTTTTTCAGACCCAGTTACTGACGTAAAAACTCACATACACGAGCACATATTTACCCCTATGAACACAACCACACACACCGTATTGCTATGAGCACCTTCGAAGAACTGAGTTGTACCGGCAAATCTCGAGGATTTGATTCACTCATATGAACGCACGCACGCACACCCTACCCCTATGAGCACCTCTGAAGAACTGAGTTGGACAGGCAAATCTCGAGGATTTGAAGAAGTCACCATAGGCGCTTCACTGTTGAGGGGCACGTCGCCTACCACTGAAATAATAGCGCCGTTAAAATCCTAGAGTAAATTTAGAAAAATACGAGCATCCGTGTCAAGTCGGGGACTTGAACCCGGGTAGGCAGGTTCCACCACACGGAACCCAACCAGCTGAGCTACGCTTAGTTCGCACTTGTTCCTGCTTATCTGACGAGTGATGGACACTGTTGTGCTTACTCACCCCGTAAAAGTCTCACCGGTGCTCCGTCGGGCGCCCAACTCATCCACCCCCTCGCTGGAAGTTGGACAGTCTCCTCCTGCATGCTGATGTGGACGCCAGCTCCTATGGTCAGGGTTAGACATTTGTTGGGTTCATAAACCCGGGGTCCCTAATGGGCCTGCTCCCAGAAAAAGCATGGCCCAGCAGACGATGTTGCGGACAACGCGCAACTCCTGGGCCAGCCAAAAAACCTAACGACAGGTAAGAAGGGCGATCCGGTCTCTAACCGGAAGGCCTGACCAAGGAGGAACATCGCCCGCTTCCGACTCTGGCCCGCCTCTCCGACCGGAAGACCTAGCGCTCGCTTCCGACTCTGGCCCGCCTCTCCGACCGGAAGGCCTGGCCAAGGAAAGGACAACGCCCGCCTCCATGCTCCGACTCTGACCTGCGTCTCCGACCGGGGATGCGCCGAACCTCTGCTTACAGCTCTTCTCCGACTGGCGCAGTCGGATCCGACTGGAACCAACCGACTGGGGATGCCCGCTCGGTAAAGGACCCAGGAAATGAACAGAGCAAGTAAGGCAAGACAGTTAAGACAACCGCCATACCGAAGACCGTACCCTGCACGACCGCAGGACAGTACCGACAAGACATGTTAGAACCCAAACAGTGTTGAGGGCGCCGACATTTGCCCTACAGTGCTGTGGGCACCATCAATTCCCATACCAAGCTAACGCGGTAAGGCCCCCCACATGCATCTGGGCGTCCACAGTGTTGTGGGGCTGGCATTTATCAAACTTGGTGCAACACGGTAAAACCTCCCACATGCGTCTGACATGAGCAATATTGTGGGCATCTACAATCATCTTGTACCCGACGACATGGGCAACAAGACTTAGTAGCACACGTACACTCTCTCTCTCTCTCTTATAAGGCCGTCCCCTTCATCTATAAAAGGGGATGTGCTCTCTCCAAAAGGAGGGGACGACTCTATCGATTCAGATCGATTCAACACACAACAACAGAACCACTAGGTTCAAACCTCGAGCACACGCTCAAACACTCAGCACACGTAGGAGTTTCCATCACTCTCGGCCCTTCAGACCAGAGTCCGACCGAACCTCTTGCACCCCCATCTTTCTTCCTCTCGTTTGTAACCCCATAGCAAACTTCGAGCACCTAGGCTCAGGACTAAAGTCACCGATGGACTCAAACTAGACGTAGGGCACGTTGTTTGAACCAGTATAAACCCTGTGTCATTGAGTGCTAGGCCACATCCAATCACAATGTAAGGCAAAACTACAAATATTTACGTGTTGGTCACTTTCTGCACCGACAGTTGGCACCATACGTGGGGAAGACGCCGTACATTCACGCTTTTGGTCATCGGATGGCCCATTTTTCCTCCATCTTCGCCATGGTGGACTCAAGCGATACGACTCGCTTCGGCTCGCTGGAGTTTCCCGCACTCCCGCCTATTGTGATGTGGGTTCCACCTGTCTTTGAGCCATCCTAGACCTTCCTCTTTGGAAGCCTGGACTTCGTCGCCGACCAGCTCGGCATGCTCCACGTCCACGAGGAGGCACCCATCCCGATGCCCATCGGAGGGGCACCCTCCATCGGCTCTGGGACTCCCGACGACCTCAATGATGAGGCGCCTACGCTTCGTTTTGAGCATACGCTCTGCTCAAACCCCGCTGTAAGTAACGTACATGCTGTTATTTACTCGCTATTTACTATCTTTCGTCGATTATCCGGAGGGACCCCGTTGTTCGTACCACGACCGCCATGTGACCGGTTCCCCTATGGCCTCGCGTCCACCGTGGAGGCGTACGCTTAGGGGCTCCAAAGGATGCTGGCGCTGCCCCCTCTCGCATCCGAATTCATGGGAATGGCGAGCTATGCTACCACCTCTTTCCACGAGCTCCTGGATGACGTCGTTGAGAGCAACGGCTCCAGCATCGGCGACGTCATGGCGCCTAGCCATCCACTGTCCCAGGAGTGCACTATGGCGGACGCCTCGGGACAGCCGCCGGTGGTAGCGGAGTCTCTACAGACCCACACCCCTCCGGACCCTCGGGCGGGGGCCCTCGCATGTGCGCGGGATCATGGCGAGGAGTTACGATAAAGGTGGCAGAACCAGCCGCCACCTGCGCCGGGGTGCTCGGCATAGCACTTTGCACCATGCACGCATAACCCGGCGAGCGGCGCCCAAGGGCGCGCCTGTCAGGTCCAACACAACATCATGGACGACGGGAATGATCCCCCTCAGTTCACTTGGGCTAGCTAGAACATCACCGCTATGGTGATGCTTCTGCACGGCGTTCCTGAGCCTGTCGACCCCTAGGAGTGGGCGGTCCAACGAACCTCTGGGTGCTGGTGGAAGCCGTTGCTGTTCAACAGGCGGAGAGCTCCGCATCACAACACCGACTCGCGGCCTCTCTCCCCACTAGGGGAGTGGGCACGCACCAGACGAATCGCTCAATCAGCTCACCGCTACAGCCGTCAAGCGCGGCACAGGAGGCCACAGATGTGCCACGGTCCGACCGGGCACCTGCTCCACACCGACCGCCAGTGCACAAACGGCTCGGTCAGAACCAAGATGCTCACAGCGTCATTAGCAACCGGCGTCAGGCCTGACATGATGATGATGTCTATCAGGCAGCGGTGAGGGCAGGCAACATGGGCCCCGGCTGGACCATCGAGGGGAGCAGTGAAATGCACCCTAGACATGGTCACCGACCAGACGCCCGGAGTCCTAGCCCGGATGGCTTGGGACCACAGGCCTTTGGCCGACTCATCCAGAGAGAGTCGTTTCCACAGCGCTTCCCATCGCCCGCCAACATTGCCAAATACACCAGGGAGACGAACCCCGGTATTTGGCTCTAAGACTTCCGGCTCGCCTACCGAGCTAGGGGAGTGGATGATGACCACTTCATCATTTAGTACCTCCCCATCTGCATGGGGGAAGATGTCCGAGTGTGGCTCGAATTCCTCCCACACAACAGCATCCACGATTGGGTGGACCTCAAGAGGATCTTCGTCGGGAATTTCCAGGGGATGTATGTCCACCCTAGGAACTCCTAGGACCTCAAGAGTTGCCAGCAGGAGCCCAGCGAGTCCCTACGAGATTACATCCGTAGGTTCTCCAAATGATGCAACTCCCTTCCTGATGTCGTCGACACGGATGTCATCAGCGCATTCCTCTTCGAGACAACCTGTGAGTCCCTGATCCACACGTTTGGTTGTTTGAAGCCCCGGACCACCCGCGACGTGCTCGACATCGCTACAAACCATGCCTTCGGCGAGGAGGCGGTCGGAGCGGTCATCAATGGAGGCCGGGACAAGGGCAAGGCCAAGCCTGAGGATCAAGATGAGGGCCCCTCCACATAGAGGGTCAAGAAGAACAAGAAGGATTGGCGCAGACTGGCCAACTCCGATCTGGTCATCGCTGCCGATCGCACGGGCATGCAGCCCCAGCAGGGCCTACCGAACCACTTCAACAAGCTCATGGGGAGCCTAATGTAGATAAGGCCTGATCTTCCGATAGGTACGATAGCGTCGATTGGTGGAGACTCGATGTTCAAGATCTAGGCTTTGAACCAAGACTGATTCGGACCCTCGCAACCATTACACCACTGCTCCGTTGGTTATCAACTACACGAACATGATTGACCTCGCCGAGAAGGCTTTCTTGCAAGCGAATCGAGGACACAAGCAAGAATGGGATGAGCGCAATCTGAAATTACAAATAAATATGAGGCTTATGATAACGAGAAGGAGTTCAAGTCTTTATTTGAAAGGACTAATTACCATAGGCGAACAAGATCAAGAATTGGGGCCCTGGTTCATAGCAAGAAGCCTTGGCGGTACAGTTGCAACAAAGCGACGTCTGTTTCATGAGGAAATCAAGAACTAACCAAAACCCAAAACCCTAACGAGAGTGACGACGGTATAATATAGAGTCTTGGGCGTCACCCCCCTAGACGCGCCCCTAATGGGCCCAAACATGATACACTGCCCAACGGACCAAAAGACGGTGTCATAGCACCTTGGCAGATTCTGGATGCTGACTTGTTTCGACTATTCCCGTTGATTCCGAAGGGCTTTTGATGTGAGATCACTTGAATTGGCTTCCTTATCTAATTAGCTTTCCATCCATATGTGGATCGTCGAAAATGGAGCCCGGACGTGCCCATATGACCAGTTTTATGACAGACTGGTCCTGGAACCCGAGATGGGCTCCAACTTTAGTTGGACTGGGCCTCCACCATGAGAACGATGAATTGGACGCCCATGCTGGACCTCCTCCTCTCCTTGGCTTGTATGTGACGAAGTAGTGATGTCCTCATCAGAGCTTGTGCGCCAACCACGCCTACCCCGTCAAGCACCTCTACAAAGACTACGAACGACTCTAGCGCTTTCCACGATAGGCCGGCGGGCCGAAGGAAGGAAAGGGCAAGGAGACAGCAGCCAAAAAAGGGGGCATGGCGGGCAAGGATAAGGACAACTTCCCCGATCTCGAGGAATGCACCATGATCTTCGGGGGATCTGATGCCATCTGCTCCAAACGCCGTCCCCTCTTTCCTTAGCTGGTCAGAATCTCCGATCACCTTTAATCAGAGGGACCATCCCTCCCACATCGCTAGACCAGGGCACTACCCGCTCGTCGTTGACCCCATCATCTGCAAGAAGCGCCTCACCAAGGTGCTGATGGACAGAGGCAGCGGCCTCAACATCCTCTACATCAACACCCTCGACGCCATGCGCATCCCCCGGTTGAAGCTCCGCCCAGTGGGCTCTCCCTTCCACGGCATGATCCCAGGAGCGTAGGCATACCCGCTTGGGCAGATCGACCTGCCCATCATGTTTGGCAACCGAGCCAACTTCCACTCAGAGATCCTCACCTTCGAGGTGGTGGACTTCCCCAGGTCCTACCACGCCATCTTGGGGCGACCATGCTACGCCAAGTTCATGGCAATCCCCAACTACACCTACCTCAAGCTGAAGATGTTAGGACCGAACGGCATCATCACTGTGGGTAGCACCTTCTCGCATGCCTTCACGTGCGACCAAGAGCATTTTGAGCTCGCCACTGCTGTCATCAACTCCGACGAGCTCCCTCAGCTCGGAGAATCATCGACCCCATCAGTCCTAGACTGCAACAAGTCAACCTCCTCGATTGCCTTCTGCCCAAGCGAGGAAACTAAGGCGGTGGGGATTGACCCCACCGACCCAACCAAGACGATGCGGATCGGGACCCAGCTCCTGGCCAAATAGGAATGCGAGCTCATTGACTTCCTGTGCGCCAATCTTGACGTCTTCGCATGGAAACCTTCCGACATGCCAGGCATACCGTGGGAGGTCGCTGAACACACACTGCACCTCATCTCAGGCTCGAAGCCCGCCAAGCAGCGCCTACGTCGCTTCGACGACGAGAGGCACAGGGCCATAGGCGAGGAGATCGCCAAACTCCAAGCGGCTGGATTCGTCAAGGAGGTATACCACTCAGACTGGCTTGCCAATCCTGTTCTTGTTAAAAAGAAGACTGAGAAATGGAGAATGTGTATTGATTATACTGGCCTCAACAAAGCATGCCCAAAGGATCATTTTCCTTTGCCACGCATAGACCAGATAGTCGACTCCACCTTAGGGTGCGAGATCCTCTCCTTTTTGGATGCTTACTCAGGCTATCACCAGATCATGATGAAAGAGTCCAATCAGCTCACAACCTCGTTCATCACCCCGTATGGTTTATACTGCTACGTAACCATGCCTTTCGGCCTAAAGAACGCTGGCACCACCTATCAATGGTGCATGCAACAATGCTTCACCAACCAAATCCACTCGCTCGACCAACCTGATCAGGTCAACCGACCAAAAACCAACCATCGCCGTCTATGTTGATGACATAGTGGTCAAAACGGCTCATGCTTGCACACAAACTTAGCCGCAACGTTCACGAACCTCCGAAGGTTCAACATCAAATTGAATCTCGATAAATGTGTTTTCGGCGTTCCAAAGGGGAAGCTGCTTGGATACATCGTGTCCGGATGTGGTATCGAGGCCAACCCCAAAAAGATCACGGCCATCTCCAACATGGTCCCTATACGCAATGTCAAGGGCGTACAAAGGCTCACCGGCTATTTAGCTGCCCTGAGCTAGTTCATCTCCCGGCTAGGCGAGCGGGGAATACCTCTCTACAAGCTTCTCAAAAAGACAAACGCTTTCGTCTAGACTGAGGAAGCACAGCAAGCTTTGGAGAGCCTCAAAGCATCACTAACATCGGCCCCAATCCTAGTTGCTCCCGAACGGGGAGAGCTCCTCCTCCTCTATGTCGCAGCAAGCAACCACGTGGTGAGCGCCACCCTGGTCATCAAAAGGGAGGAGCTAGGACACCACCTTAAGGTCCAATGACCCGTATACTTTGTCAGGGAGGTACTCACCGACCCCAAGGTCTGGTACCCCCAGGTGCAAAAACTCCTATATGCCGTGCTGATGGCGACCCGGAAGCTCCTGCACTACTTCACCGACCACGAAGTCGTGGTCATCACTTCATACCTGCTCGGAGACATTGTCTGCAACTGCGATGCCGCGAGATGGATCTCCAAGTGGGCACTCGAACTCATGGGCCATGACATTGGGTATATCCCCCGTACCGCTATTAAGTCTCAGGCTCTCATGGATTTTGTCGCCGAATGGATGGAGGTCCAGCTACCGACCCCGGATGTCACCCACGAGTACTGGACGATGTACTTCGACGGGTCCGTAATAGCGCCCGGTTCGGGGGCTGGGGTGGTTTTGATCTCCCTAGATGGGAGTAGGCTCCGCTACGCCATCCGCCTCCATTTCTTGGCCTCAAACAACACTATGGAATACGAGGCCCTCATCAACAGACTACGCATCGCCATCGAGCTTGACGCTACGCGACTCTACGTTCGCAGTGACTTGGAGTTGGTCGTTGACCAAGTCATGAAGGAGTCCTCCTGCAAAAGTCCCCTCATGGTAGCATACTGTCAGGAGGTGCGCAAGCTTGAGGACAAATTCTAGGGGATCGAGCTACATCATGCCCCCTGAAAGGACAATGACGCCGCTGATTTCCTAGTGAAATTGGCTGCTAGGCGGATTCCATCTCCAGACAGGGTCTTCGTCAATGACCTCCATGAGGCATCCACCCACATCCTGGAAGGACCAATCCAGACACACCCTGATGCTAACCCGGTGCTCGGGGGCTCTGACCCCAGTGCCTCCGTAACAACATCGCCCACCGACGTCGCCATGGTGGCACCCGATCAAACCAACCAGCGAGCGCCGCTACTCGCCTACCTCCTCGAGGAGGTTCTCCCCACCCGAGAGGACTGAAGCATGGCAGATCACTCGACATGCCAAGACATTGATCGCGCTCAGCGATGAGCTTTACAAGCTAAGTCCATCAGGAGTACTCATGAAGTGCGTTCTGTCCGGCCAAGGGAAACAACTCCTCCTCGAGGTCCATGCTAGAATTTGTGGACATCACGCTGCCCTGAGGTCTCTGGTCGAAAAAGCTTTTCGTTAAGGTTTCTACTGGCCCACTGCACTATGAGATGCAGAGGAAGTCGTTCGCAGGTGTGAAGGATGCCAGTTCTACGCTCAGCAAACACATTTGCCGGCACAGGAGCTCCAAACCATCCCCATCACCTCGCCGTTCACGGTCTGGGGCCTCGACAGGGTAGGACCCATCAAAAAGGGCCCAGGCAGCTTCACTCACCTACTCGTAGTAGTCGACAAATTCACCAAGTGGATATAGGTGAAGCCCATCACCAACATCCACTCAGAAGAGGCGGTCAAGTTCTTCCTCGACATCATCTACCGGTTCGGTGTTCCTAACTATATCATCACTGACCATGGGACTAACTTCACCAGAAAAAAGTTCCTAGACTTCAGTGATGGATATGGCATCAGGATCGACTGGGCCTCTGTCGGACAACCACATACTAATGGTCAGGTTGAGCGTGCCAATGGCATGGTCCTCCAAGGACTTAAGCCATGCATCTTTGACCTACTCAACAAGTATGTCGGGCGATAGGTTGCAGAGGTCCCAGCGATCCTCTAGAGCCTCAGAACGACCCTGAACCGATCCATAGGGTTCACACAATTCTTCCTGGCCTACGGAGATGAAGCAGTGCTGCACTCCGACCTCGACCACGGTGCCCCAAGAGTGAAGGCCTTCGACCGTGACTGAGCCACGGAGGCTCAGCAAGACACAGTCGACCTACTCAAGGAGGCCCGCGAGACGACCGTCATCCACTCCGCTCGCTATCAGTGGAGTCTCCACAGGTACCACGAAAGGAAGATCAGGGGAAGGATCCTCGAGGTCGGTGATCTCATACTCTAGAGGACCCAATCGATAAAGGAGAAACACAAACTCTCTCCACCTTGGGAAGGTCCCTATATGGTGGCCGAGGTGATCCGACCGGGCGCCTACCGACTGAAGGACGACGACGGCAACGTTCTCACCAACACTTGGAATATTGAACAACTACGTCATTTTCCCCTAAATTCGGTCTTCCTGCTTTTAATTAATGCTTGCTCCTGTAAAGTGCCCCAGCTCGAACACTTTCGGCCCAAGTCGCTCAGGGGCTCCATGAGGGAACAATACCGCCTCTCTTTTTTACTATCACATGGTAAAAACTTTTCGCCCGAATGAAAGGGCATTCCATTCCTTTGATTACCCTACGTGACTTCGTTTCTACTCCCGACCGATCGCAGCCACGCCCAGGTTCTTAAAGTTGTAGCCTACGGAACAAACGGGCAGGTGCGAAAAAGAAAGGATAAAAACAAAGCTATGCTAGGATAAAAAACAAGGAACAGATAGTGATTCTATCACAAAACCACTGTTCGTCTAAACGGCCGTTTAGCCCGTTTAAACACCGTGTAAACGCTACAATGGTGGTGCGCCGTTTCCGTTTAATTGGGCGGTTAGCCCGTTTAATGGGACGTTTTGCCCGAATAATAGCTAAACGGTAGGTGACCGACTGTTTACCGTTTAGCGTTTAGGAAAACACTGCACAAAACAGAACTGATGTATTCATCGATACAAACTATTCACATAGGGGCTCCCCCACAAACTTAACGGTTATATTTGTTGACTACTTCTACTCTAAATGCTACTGTGGCCGCCCGGCGGCATCGGCAGATGCCAAAAGTGAGGCCACGGCACATGCCAAAGGCGAATGCCGAAGCAGCGAGCTATAGATGCTCAACAGAAGAACATGGAGCTCTGGACTTTCTCATGCAGACGAGGCAGCTCCTGGATAGGGACGCTACCTGCCGAAGCATGGCCGCCATGGCTGGAGGATGTCTCATCAAACTTTATGAACTGGCCGACCTGAGCGGCTGCAAGGGCGAAACCCCCACCAGCGCAGTCCTGGGCGGCTTCCTCTCCGACAAGGCTCACATGGAGAAGATTCGCCAGAAGGAATCCAGTGTGGCTCCATCCCGACGAAGGCCTAGCAGATGGTGACAAAGCCGACGACATGCAGCACCCTCTAGTGCACCACCTCCTTCGCCAGAAGCAGCCCCTTCTCGGCAAAGGCGGCCAGCACCATCTCATCTACGTTGGATGGCCTCCAGCTCAACATTATGCTCTAGATTCACAAATGGGTATGTGAGTTCTTCTTTCCCTCTCCCTTCCCCTATTTAAGGAGGAGATGCAGCGGTTGAAGAAGGGCAAAGGATTGGGGCGAAAAACCCTCTCCCTTCCCCCATTGAATGCGGATGGGATACGATGGGACACGTCCTGACCGACGGGACGCACCCTGCTCGATGAGATGGCGCTTGGTCAAATGGGACGTGGCCTGGGCATGACCCACCACTACCGCACATCGGGCACAGTAAACAAGGAGCAACCATGCGTAGGCGACCCTCCACCTTCCCAAGCCGGACCTAGAAGGGCCCACCGATGGGATCTCCGTCGAGGAGGGACCAACAGATTCCTGAGCCAATCAGATGGCTCCGGCAACTACCGAGAGATAGGTAAGGAGCAACGGGATGCCCCATGTGGGCCATGCCGCCTCCATCATGAACGATGGACACGGGTCCCGATCGGACATATCCGATAGGAGCTCCTCAAACCCCGTCACTCGAGTCATCAAGGTGACTTTACCAAACCTTTTATTTCATTTCTTTATATATAATCATTCACTCATCCACAGTCATTCATACATTCATACATGTATTCACACATTCATCCATGCACGCATTCACTCATTCATCCCATGCATCCAAAGCATCGCATATGCAGTTGATGCATCACAACGCTTCATGTTGCGTCACGAAGCGGTAGTTGCCTCATTCAACATGAGCAACGACTCACCGAGGTTCGAAGGCCGGCCCATGAAGGGCTCGAGGCTGCCTCACGTCAAACAGAGCCAGGGGAGAAAACATAGGTGAGCCCCAGCAGCCCTCGCCCAGTCTGCTCTGAAGCAGACAGGGTCATCTCAACCTTCTCGTTCGATCCTAACCTCGAGCCATGCCCACAGAATCTCCATCGAGGTTAGGCCAGCGGGCCACCTAGGTCGGTCTCTGGAATGACCCGGGCATCTGCTAGGACGTAGGCCAAGGAGCAGTGGAATACCACATGAGGGCTATGCCGACACCGTCACAAACGATGGACCCGGATTTCACTCGAACATTCCCGTTAGCGAGCTCACCGAGCGCGTCACTCGAGCCATCGAGGCAAGCGACGTTTGCTCAGCCCCTCCGGTTGCAGAAACCGCGGACGGGGTAACGCACGAAAATCAACCGATACCTACCGAGCCCAACGGGGCTCAAAGCCTCAGGACGCTCAACCCAATGGCTGCGCCCGACGCCCGGATCCGCGAGTACGCCTTGCCCTATCCCCAAAAATGCCTTGGCTGCGCCCGATGGGGCTGTGCCCGACGCCCAGATCCGCGAGTCCGCCTCGCCCGATCCCTAAAAAATGCCTCGGCTACGCCTGATGCCCGGATCCGCAAGTCCGTCTCGCCCGATCCCTAAAAAATGCCTCGGCTGTGCTCGACGGCCGGATCCATGTGTCCGTCTCGCCCGATCCCTAAAAATGCCTCGGCTGTGCCCGACGTCCGGATCCACGAGTCTGTCTCACCCGATCCCTAAAAATGCCTCGGCTGCGCCCGACGCCCGGATCTACGAGTCCACCTCGCCCGATCGCTAAAAATGCCTCGGCTGTACCCGACGCCCAGATCCATGAGTCTGTCTCGCCCAATCCCTAAAAATGCCTCGGCTGCGCCCGACGGGGCTACGCCCGATGCCCGGATCCGCTAGTCCATCTCACCCGATCCCTAAAAATGCCTTGGCTGCGCCCGACGCCCAGATCCACGAGTCTGTCTCGCCTGATCCCTAAAAAATACTTCGACTGCGCCCAATGCCCAGATCCGCGAGTCCGTCTCGCCTGATCCCTAAAAATGCCTCGACTGTGCCCGATGGGGCTATGCCCAACGCTTGGATCCGCGAGTCCATCTCGCCCGATCCCTAAAAATGCCTCGGCTGTGCCCGATGCCTGGATCCACGAGTCTGCCTCGCCCGATCCCTAAAAATACGTCGGCTGCGCCCGACACCCGGATCCGCGAGTCCGTCTCACCTGATCCCTCAAAGCTGCCTCAGCTGCACCTGATGCCTGAATTCACGAGTTTGTCTCACCTGATCCCTCAAAACCGCCTCGGCTGCGCCCGACGCCAGGATCCGCGAGTCCATCTCTCCCGATCCCTAAAAACTGTCTCGGCGCGCCCGATGCCCTAGTTGGCAACTTTGACTCACCTGATCCCTGGATCTGCAACTCCGACATGCACACGCCCGCTGAACAAAACCCCCCAGGCGATTCTACTCGAATCGCCCGGGGGCTCAGGGGCTACACCCGTGGTTTTGCTCGCGCGCACCCACCATCAAAATAGAAAATTCCCCCGCTGACAAGGCAAAATTCCCCCCAGGCGATTCCACCCGAATCACCCGGGGGCTACACCCGCGGTTGCGCTCGCGCGCACCCGCCGTCAAGACAAAAATCCCTAGACGATTCTACCCGAATCGCTTGGGGGCTCGGGGGCTCCTGTCGGGTTCATAAACCCGGGGTCCCTAATGGGCCTGCTCCCCAGCAAAAGCTCGGCCCAGCAGATGATGTTGCAGACAATGTGCAACTCCTGGGCTAGCCCAAAAACCTAACGACATGCCAGAAAGGCGATCCGGTCTCTGACCGAAAGGCCTGGCCAAGGAGGAACATCGCCCGCTTCTGACTTTGGCCCGCCTCTCCGACCAGAAGACCTGGCACTCGCTTCCGATTCCGGCCCGCCTCTCCGACCGAAAGGCCTGGCCAAGGAAAGGACAACGCCCGCCTTTGTGCTCTGACTCCAACCCGCGTCTATGACCGGCGATGCGCCGAACCTCTGCTTATAGCTCTTCTCCGACTAGCGCAGTCAGAGCTGACTGGGACCAACCGACCGGGGACGCCCGCTCGGTAAAGGACCCAGGAAACGAACAGAGCAAGTAAGGCAGGACACTCAAGACAACCGCCATACCAAAGACCGTACCCTGCTTGACCGCAGGACAGTCCCGACAAGATATGTCAGAACCCAAACAGTATTGAGGGCACCGATATTTACCCTACAGTGTTGTGGCGCCATCAATTCCCATACCAGGCTAACGCGGTAAGGCCCCCCACATGCATCTGGGTGTCCAAAGTGTTGTGGGCGCCGGCATTTACCATACCTGGTGCAACACGGTAAAACCTCCCACATGCGTCTGACATGAGCAGTATTGTGGGCGCCTACAATCATCTTGTACCCGACGGCGTAGGCAACAAGACATAGTAGCACACGTACACACACTCTCTCTCTTGTAAGGCCGTCCCCTTCATCTATAAAAGGGGATGTGCTCTCTCCAAAAGTAGGAGACGACTGTATCGATTCAGATCGATTCAACACACAACAACAGAACCACTAGGTTGAAACCTCGAGCACACGCTCAAACACTCAATGCACGTAGGAGTTCCCATCACTCTCGGCCCTTCAGACCAGAGTCCAACCGGACCTCTTACACCCCCCATCTTTCTCCCTCTCGTTTGTAACCCCACAACAAACTTCGAGCACCTGAGCTCAGGAATAAAGTCACCGACCGACTCAAACTGGACGTAAGCCACCTTGCCTGAACCAGTATAAACCCAGTGTCATTTAGTGCTAGGCCACATCCGATCACAACGTACGGCAAAACTATAAATATTTACGTATTGGTCACTTTCTACACCGACAACATTAGAACATATTTCTAAATACAAACCCAACGCAACCACTTTTACGGTACAATGTTTTTGTACACTAATTGTTTTGTCAAATATTACGATGTGAATCTTGAAATGTGTGTGTACCAAGGGAGTAAGTGTGCAATAAATTTATTTGATTATTTTGTTATCCTTTTAAATTTCCAGTGGTTTTATTGTATCCAAAACCTCATGTGCTCAATAGATTCTTAAATTCCTAATGAAGACCTGAATTTCTTATCTTACAATGTAAACAAAGCCAAAATGTTTGTCATAACCAGGCTAAAATATGTGTCCATATTGTATTTGTTTGGTGATATAATAGCATTTACATGTAAAGATCTAATATAACTTCCAACTCAATTCCATGCTTAGGCAGTGCTTTCGTCAACGCCGAGCTGCTGCACTCCGTCACTCTACGAATAACTGTGTCATCATGGATATGATAAATGGTGTTATGTGGTTCACCATAGCTCTTGTTTTTATTACTGTGGTTATAAGTAAGGCTACAAGAGGAGGAATTATGTTTGATCCAAAATGCACTCGGCCACAGCCACCAACAGTGAAGGGAGTTTCTATCATTCCAGTTTTACATACACTTCTTTCAAAGGGTCTGCAAGCGCTGATCCACGATCAATATACAAGGTTGGGGAGTGTGTTCACAATAAGTTTCTTTCAATTCAAGGTAACATTCTTGATTGGGCCCGAGGTCTCTGCTCATTTTTACCAAGGCTTGGATTCAGAGATTAGCCATGGTAATGCCATTGAATTCACTGTGCCCATGCTTGGCAAAGAGGTAGGCTATGGCGTGGACACTGCCACCCGGAATGAGCAGGCTCGTATCTCATTTGATGCACTAAAACCATCAAAGTTGAGAAGCCATGCTGGTCCCATGATTCAAGAAGTGGGGGTAAGTGAGAAATGACCATGTCTAAACTTTCATGTCTTATCAAATAAGATACTCCCTCCATCCTAGAATAAATCAATTTCTAGAATCATACTAAGTCATATTATCTTAAGTTTAACCAACTTTATAGGAAGGGGTAACATCTATAACACCAAATAAGTACATTATGAAAACATATTTCATGAATATGATAGTCTTTTCTATAAATTTCGTCAAACTTAAAATAATTTAACTGAGGACAACTCTAGAAGTTGATTTAATTTGGGACAGAGGGAATATTATATTATTGACTGAGGAAGCACCTGATTAAATATTTCTTCTACATGTAGTCTTTCAAATAATCATGAAACCTGATTTCATTTAATTTTTTAGTCATTTAAGAAAGTGCAATGACAATAATTTTGTCTTGAATAAAATTGGACTGACTATTCTTCTAGTCAACATGGTGATCCTTCTTATTGGTCAGCACAAATAATTACCTCTTATTGTTGCCTTTAGCTAGTTCGGTCAAATCATGTCAACCACAAACAAAAGAAGTCATGTCAACCACTTAACTCTACATCAGTGCCTATGTATATATTGTGCACTACTTCAGCAGTACTTTTCAGCGAACGAACAGTGTTTTCCTCTCACAATAAATCAGCATAAGCATCAGCATAAGCCAAATTTCAGCGAAATGAACAGGGCCATTTGTTGGCATAAAACACCATAAAAATCTTAGGTATTGTTTTATCTAAGTATATACTATGTAAGATGACAGATTTTCACAACTACAGCTGACTGGATAAGATGTTTCTCTTTTGCGGCATTGCAATTTTTGAAATATAAATATTGTAACACTTTCGACATTTATCATTAGTTATTATGACGATGCACAGAGCATGCCATGTTTACTTAAAAATGCTAGGTCTCCTATTGGGATTTAAGTACTGTTCGCACAGTTGTTACATGTTTGTCACCCACTTCACACAGGACAGGACACTTAATTAAGAAGTTAAATTATAGCAGCATTATTATTTTTACAGGACTACTTTGCAAAGTGGGGAGAGCAAGGCATGGTTGATCTGAAACAAGAGCTTGACAAGTTACTCCTGCTAATCTCTGGCCGATGCTTACTGGGGAAGGAAGTCAGGGAAAAGATGTTTGATGAGTTCTTTACTCTGTTCCATGAACTCACCGACAATGGCATGTGCCTAACCAGCGTATTATTCCCGTATGCTCCAACTCCAGCAAACCGACGACGTGACAGAGCACGGGCCAAGCTCTCAGAGATGTTGACTGAAATTGTGAGATCGCGTAAGAGATACGACAATGTTGAGAGTGATGTGTTGCAGAACTTGATAGACTCCAAATATGGAGATGGCCGATCTACAACGGAAGCAGAGGTCATTGGGCTGGTCATCTCCTTGCTCTTTGCAGGAAAGCACACAAGCACCATCACTAGTGTATGGACAGGTGCTCACCTGCTTGCTAGTAAAAGGAGCTTGACATCTGTCCTCGAAGAACAAAAGAAAATAGTTAGAAAATACAGGGATGATCTAGACTATAATGCCTTCCTAGAGATGGACACCTTGCACCGTTGCATCAAGGAGACGCTACGAATACATCCTCCAGTACCAATGTTTCGTCGTAAAGTACACAAGAACTTCACTGTGCAGACAAAAGATGGCAATGAGTATGAGATTCATAGAGGCCATACAATAGTAAGTCTGGTGCTATTCAACAGCAACTTACCTCACATTTACAAGGACCCGGATGTGTATGACCCTGACCGGTTTGGTCCAGGAAGAGAAGAAGACAGAGTTGGTGGTAAGTTTTCTTACACATCATTTGGTGCTGGAAGGCATGCTTGCCTAGGCGAGTCTTATGCTTATTTGCAAATTAAGGTGTTATGGAGCTATTTGCTAAGAAACTTCGAGCTAAAATTGGAATCTCCTTTTCCTGAGCCTAACTGGACCAAGCTAGTGCCAGAGCCTAAAGGAAGAGTAATGGTGAGTTACAAGAAGCGGGTACTACCTACCATCTAGATGGCAAACTGGTGTCTAGCCATTTGTGCAACCCATAAGGCCATAATTATGTATGCTTGTGTGTATAATATGCACACATATATATCATGTTTATAAGCACTAGTGTTTTATGGAGTAATGGTGCCATTAGTCACATATGGGAGCTTAAAACAGAAATTGCATACAATATGTCTCAAGAGAAAAGGAGGAACATAGAACAACGAATGCAGAAAGAACATGATGTTAATAGACATCCTATATTATGTACACAAAACTGTGTTCCCAATCGTCATCTGTGTTGTCATTCGTGATGAGATTGTATCAGCTCTCTTGCACCCATGTCAATTAAGCGTTACATAATCTATGCCACATATTGCCTAGGACTTAAATAATAGGCAAACTGATGTGCTCTTAATTACATGCAACCTACACATTTTCTATAAAGGATGTTTTTTAAGTTTCAAGGATATTTTATCCACAGTGGCCACCGTCAAGGCCACGGCGGCGTGCTACCTCGGCATCATAGGCCACAACGCCGAGCCGTGTTACCTCGGCGCCGTGGCTTACGGTGCCGACCTCAGGGTCCAAAAAAAGGATTTACGACCATCAGGGGTGTAAACTTTAATTTTTGGCAAAAAGAGGCGAAAATTTTAAAAAATCAGCATTATAATGGTCATGAAGAAAATTGTGTGATGATAAGTTGTCTATAAAATTATGTAAAGACTATCAAAAAAGTTATGAGTACAATTTGTAACTTTCCAAAAAAAAATGCAGAAATATTTTTTCTTTGAAAAGGGAAAGTCAAAAAGTTGAGGTGATAAATTGTTCCGTGATAAGTTATGCATAAGCGCTGCGAGAATAACTTTGTAACTTTTTCAAATTAGAAAGCTAGGCAGATATTTTTTTTTCAAAAAAAGAAAAGTCAAAAAAGTTATGATGAGAAAATTGTAGTGATAACTTGTCACATAAAAAGTTATGAATATAACTTTATAGCTTCCCAAAAATTAAAAAAAAGTTAAAAAGTCATAATGAGAAGCTATGGTGATAAGTTACCACATAAAAAGTTATGCACATAAGTTAAGAGTATAATTTGTCGTCGCTTCTTCCTTTGGCAGTCGAGAGCGTCTTGGGCACGAGGGTACATTGAAAAGTTGAAAGTCACTCCTGTTTTCAGGATCAGTATATATGAAGGGCCTTCTAAAGCCGAAATTTTAAGATAAAAGTTGTACTATATATAACCTTTCAATCACTGAGATAAAAGTTGTACTATATATAACCTTTCAGTCACTTCTGTTTGCCCGTCGCCGTTCACGTACTGTTGGCAGTCGTTGCCATCATATCATCGCCTGGATCGGCCTCATCCTCTATTTATCGTGGATCCGCTGGCAGTTAGCAGTAGTTATCATGCATCAGCGTGCCTTTTACGGATCGGACTCGACCAGCGTGTCCTTTCCTTTACAAGGAACGCGTAGCATGTGCATGGGCAGGCCAGTACGTAGCTCCCGGTCCGTACGTGGAAGCCACACCGTGGTGATCCCTAAAATTTGCTTCTTTTAATATAGATGTAAATTGAGATAATTTTGAATTTTTGTGCTCATGAAAACATAGGGAAATAATAATTTTTCATTAAATTAAAATTCATCATAAGGAGGAGCAACATGGATATGCATACATGCCGGTGCATTTGATCTATTGCAATGAGTGGTTGAATCCAAAATTCAAAATGAATTCAAAATGCTTTTGTAAATTTGAAAATGGCTTGAAATAAAAGAAAAGAAAATGTGGAAATAAAAGAATTTAAAAAGTTGTAAAATTTATTTTTGGAAAACTTACCAAAATTTCTCATTTTTATTTGAGTAAAAAGTATATTTGAAACTCTATTTGAATTTGCATTGGTTCATAATTCAATTTGGTTTTAAAAATAAAATAGAAAATAATTTGGAAAATAGAAAATCCTCTCTCTTCTCTTCTGGTCCAGCCCGCCCAGCTGCCTCTCCCTGGCCCAGCTGCTCTTTTTCCCCGTGCGATCCAGCTCCCTTTCTCTCCCTTCCCTCCTACAGCCCAGCTAAGCCCGGCAGTAGGCCGGCCCGTTTCTGTTTTCCCCTTCCCCTCGTGTTGGCTCGCTGGCACCCTGCCCCACGCTCCATGCTACTGCCACCTCGGGCCCGCATGTCAGCGCCGTTTCCTTCCTCTAGCTTGCGTCCGAGCCGGCCATGACTCCGTCCAGGAGTCCGTCTCCGCCCTGTTCACGCATCGTACTGTGCGCCCCACGGCCGTTAGCCTCTTAAATACCGAGCCAGCACTGCTCTGCTCCCACCTAATCTTTAACCAAGCCGCAGCGCCGCCCTGTGCCCTAGCACCGCTGTCCGGATCTTGCCGTGAAGGAGCTCGCCGCCGCTGTGCTCGCCTAGCCGTTCCGCTACCACCGTAAGCCGATCCCGAGATTTCGCGTCAAGCTTGCGAAGCCACCGAGCCCCTTTTCTCTCTTTTTCTCGCTTTAGCTCACTCGCGCCGCGTCGCCGAATCTTCACCGGAGCTCGTCGTCCGCCCCGCCACGCTGCCCGACGCCGCGGTCCCGTCTTCGACTTCAAAAAAACCCTTGGTGAGTTCGTCGTGTCTTCCTCTTTCTCCCCGTGCTTTCTTTTTGACCGATGATGTCCGGAAACGTCTCCCGGCTGAACTTCGGCGAGGTCCGAGCCTCTCCGGCCAAAGGGCCGCTGCACCAGAGAACCGCCCCGGCGACCATCTCTCCCTAAACGCTCGCAGCCATCGGATCCATCGCGAATGGCCAGGATTAGAATATACCTCTTCGGTCCATGAGCACAGTGTAGACCAAGCGCACCGTCTGCATCAGGACGCCACTCAGGCAGTCCACCGTGAACCCGCCACTCAGAAGCCGCCGCCTGTCGCCACGTGTCAGCGGAGACCCAGTCAACCTGGCTGTTTTGCTAAAGGGACACTGCAGATTTCTCAAATCAACCCACAGTCCACCCTCTGTTGAAAATAATTCAACGTATGCCCCTAGATTTTCTGTTTCAGCCCCTGCAGTTTTTCAAAAACGACGCTTGGTCCACAGGACTGTTTTAATTCAGGTTTTAATACGAAATTGATTTCCAAATATTTACAAAAATGCCATTGATATTATTTTATGCGTAGTTTCTCCGTTTTAACTCCGATTTGACACGTTCAAGTTACGTTAGATTCATAATTGAGTAATCTACATGTTCATCCTATTGTTAAATATATTTTTAACTTCTAAAATTCGAGGTTAGGTTTAATCTATTATTTTATAGCTCCGATTAGAGTGCTTTTCACGTCTGTGTGTTCGTAGTAACATGTAGAACATCTTTAAAACCTTTTTACTTGATGTTTCATATGTTTGGTGTACTGTTCTAAATTAGTTCTATTGTTTGCTTTGTGTATGTTTGCATGGATGCTTGTGTGGTGTTCTATGTTCATGTCCAGACGGTGAGAAGTACGTTGGTGACATAGTAGAAGTTGGTGATCGAGAAGAAGTCCTTTGGAGGTTACAATTCAGTAGAAGAGGATCAGAGTTTTAAGGCAAGTATAGTATGGGACCTTCCTTGTTGTTCTATATACCTTTAATCATCTAATTCATACTGCATGTGTCTACCTTGACTACCACTAAGGATTTCCTAGTACTTTGTTACCCTGTACCTTGATTTCTACGAGTTATTGTATTGGGTAGTATGATGCTAGTGCTCAACTATAACCATGATCTTGTAACTTGACTAATGTAATATGCAACAAACATTAAAAGATGCTTTTTAGCAACATGGAACAAGGGGGCTAGAGCATTGGGCTATTTTTATGGTGCTCTAGATTCCTCTCCCTAAGGATTTATCTGTCAGTGAACATCCAGGACTTATAGTACAACTGTGAGGGCTATATGGCTCTGGCTTTAGCTTAGTATGAGGACCTTTTCTAGCTTGTTAGAGGTTACCTTTATTGGCATAAGAATGGCTTACTGAATTGGGTATAGGACAACCTCTGTCCCTAGTGTATATGTTGCGTGTCATTGTGCCATCGGGAAGGGGGGTTCCTACAGTTGTTTGCCGAGTCAATCTAATGGTCCCAACTTGTTAGATGAACCTTTAAAGGCTTCATAGTGAACCATGTCGACCTTCCTTGGTAGCGGGTCAAGAGGCTGATCACCTCGGGTGAAAGGGTAAATCACGACTTACAGTGAAAGTGTACAACCTCTGCAGAGTGTAAAACTGGTATATCAGCCATGCTCACGGTCACGAGCGGCCTTGGACCCTTACGGAATAGATGATGAACACTAATGATATTGATGATAAAGATGCTCACTAATGATTACTGATTATGCTATTTATTATTCATATTTACTTGATCATGTGTTTATATGGGCTTATGAATAAACTTGTTGCCACCCAGTTGCTAAAAGATGACTCATTAAAAGCTAATTGCAGTTAAACCAGTGTCAGCCTTCTGAACCTCATGAGCCCCATGTTATATTTATTGAGTACGACATGTACTTACGCTTGCTTTATTTTTTAATACTTTGGAAAAATCTCGGATGGGAACCGGATTGCTAGAGTTAGGAGGAATTAGGCTTGTGATCAACCAGTCAGTTGTCCCTGTGGAATTAAAGTCTTCACCTAAAGATCAGAGTTGTCTTTCCGCTGTCTGCTGTCTAAGGTTATATCCTTTATACTAAGTACGTTATATATTTAGCATTGTCTTTCGATATTACCCTTATTTGTAGCTATATGTGAGATTTGAATTCCTAGGCTCACATATGATGTGTATCTGGTTTTGTTCTTAAAACCGGGTGCTACATCCATCCTGTTCCTCACCATCCTCATCCATTGTCACAAAATGTGGGCTCAGAGAACTAAACAAGTTTTTATTGTATTTGGTGATATAACTTTTTAAAATTTTGCATCACCGGTGATTATGCCATCCTCTTGTTCCAATTGAAAGATACGAGTTTTCCTCGAACCTACCTACATTTTTTTAAAGCATTATTTGGATAGAACGAATTTCTTAGACATTGGAATATACTTCTCATACAGTTTGTATATTAGTATATATTCATATGTGGGGCTACTTATCTCTATAGAGCATGATTGTGGTCGTTTAGGCTGGCTGGCGACCTGAGGGAACCCTATCCTGGCGGCCCCCTCCCTGCCGCCGGTGCCCACTTGCCCCTTCGCTCCCCTCACTGGCCCCTCCCTTCCCCAGGCACACATGACAGCAGGCGATGTCAAGCTCGCCGTGCCCGCGTCAGTCTCGCGCTCCCCACCACTGGCCCGGTCCCAACCATGCGTAGGGGTAGTCTCTGGTGAACAAGGCCCATCGCTGCTGCCCGAGACATCATTGTCGCCGAGCAGTCTACCACCCTAACCTTGCTCCCTAGCGGATGCATCCTCCTCCGATGCTCCCCCCGCCTCCTCCACCATCGGGGCTAGGAGCCGCCACAACGGGACCTCGTGGCTCAAGCCGTCGCTCCAGCCCCACGTATGTACGCCGCTCAAGCCGTCGCTCCAGCCGCACGCTGTCGTAGGCCGACGGAGACAGCGCCACCCAGCCATCGCCGCCCCAGCCCGCCGTCGCCCCAGCTTCCCGCCACCCTAGCCCGCCATCGCCCCAGCATCCCACCACCCCAGGCCACGGCCCAGACCCCGCCGCCCAAGGGACGGACGCCGTCGCCCCAGCTCCCCGCCGCGCCAGCCCACCATCGCCCCAGCATCCCGCCCCCCCAGGCTGTGGCCCTAGACCCCGCTGCCCAAGGGACAGACGCCGCCGCAGCCCTAGGCCACCGCCGGCGAGCAAGAGGGCTACCACCATTGCATCCCTGTTCCCCTTCCGCATCCAGGTGCATCACCTCGGCATCCCTTTCCTTCCATCCCATTCCCCTGTGTGCTAGGGTTTGGGGACAACTAATTTTCTTGTACTTTTTTCTTGGTGGCAGAAAGGTTGAGACAAATGTGAGAAAGGACTGAAAGATTCAAGGTTTGTGTTGCTTCTCTTGCCAAACTTTCATTCAATCTAGATCCACATCTCTTCCCCTCTATGGAGAAGGAACCCGATTTAGATGCGATGTTTACTTCTTTAGTTGATTTTGCAGATGAATCAGCTGGATTCAATATCTTGTACACATCACAACCCATCACTTGCATGTAAGTTTTGTTGTGCTAGATCTGCAACTTATTTCAAGTATTAAGACAAAATTCACACTGATGGCAATTCATAGTCATTTTACTTTAGTCCTTTATGCGAAAAACATGCTGTGACTGTTCTATATAAAAAAGAGAGAAGGAAATCAATTAAACTTTAAGCTGCAATTATGGGTTCAGCTTGAAGGTATTTTACTTGAACATTTTGATGTATATATTTAGCTAGCAGCAACACTTATATTCACTTTCAGATTAGACCAAAGGCGTGCTATTATTCTTTTGACCACTAAATTAGGAGATTGTTGTGATAGCTAGATCCATCAGTGCAATCCAATGAAGCAGAGGAAGCCATAACTATTTGTTAATTGCATTGGTTAATTGCATTGGTTGGTGCGAATTCTGAGTTTTTAGATAAGTGAAAACTCTACAGTAATTGTAGTTCCTCTGCTATCCTCGTCCATGTCTTTTTGCATAGGGTGATCGTGATTCTGCAAAGTGCAGTGGGTTCTTTGTTTACCTGTTGATTCTTGTGCTGATCTGCTGTGAGAAGAAATTTACTTATTTCTTGCAGTTATGCACTACTTTGGGAATGCTAGACGTATTCTGAATCTTGATAATGTGTATGAAGCTGTTATACCAGTGCCATGTAGCATTGTAGCCACTGCTGTACAGCTCTTGTGGAAAGACAAACTTTGACATCTGTGGCATAACTTGCTTGGCATTTTATGATTTCCAACATTGTCCCACTACCATACTTGTTGGTAGCTGATCTGAAATGTATGCTGCATGGATGTTTGTGTTTCTCTTTCTGCCACATCTTCTATTATTCTATAGAAAATGTGCCCTACAGATAGTTTACCACAAAGCATGGGGCATGCATATTGGCCAATATTTAGTTCTAAATATGAATTATCATTGTTGTAAATCTCTGAAGAAAGTTATCATCTTTTCTTTGATACTCTCCTGTGTCCTGTCAGCTAACTGATAATTTGGTTGCATCCTTCTTCATGCCAACATCTAACACTTCTATAGTTTTGCGGTGTATGTCACCTACTCACCTAGAGCACGGTTAGCAAGCCTTATGATAATGAAAATCTGTGTCTTGTACTCTTAAATGCTATGCCTGGATTTCGTGAGTACCCAGACTTTCAGAATGCAAGTTTGGGCCTGCACGTTGCTTGCTTTGTTATCTTTGAATTTCTAGTGGTAGCTCTACTGCTGAATTTTTTTCTAGCTGCGGATTCAGAGGTTATTCTTAATCTGTAGCCATTCAAAAGATTATACAAATCCTACTACCAAACAATTGGTAGTTCAAGGTTTGCACACCAGAGCCACTTGTTGTGTGACAAGAGTACATAACCTTCTTTAGCAGTATAGCTTTGGCAAAACTTAGCCAAGTTTCAGGGTTCCAGGGAAGTCTCGTACATTTTCAGTCTAAATAGATGGTGTGTGAGAAAATCTCCTAGTGCTCTAGTCTCCAATCCCATATTAATGATTGATGAAACCTATTCCCTGGAGATCATATCATGTGGGTGGATTAACATAAAATTTCACTCTACCATATTTCAGTCTTCCATAGAACATGCGGTCCCTATCATGTGTGCTTTTGGGTAGATCATGACGAATGCTTTACTTCAAGTTAAAATAGTGCACCAGATTACTTGGTTCATAGGAGGTGCATGCTGGCTTAATATACTTAAGTTTACACACAGCAGATAAAATATTTCAGAGGAAGATAAGCTGAGATTATGAAACATATATTCATACAATATTTAGCCTCAATCATGTGAGAAGTTCAGCTTACAATTTTTTACAACCCATCCCATTTTTTCAGTTCAAGTAAACTGCTTCGATGGTACAAGGCCACTAAAACATAGGTATAGATATTTAGTTTTTCATTGGGCTCACCTCAGAGAAAGTGGTTTCAGTGAGTAACTAGATACCTAGGTGCACTTGCTAAATGGTTCCTTCAGTTACACCAACTGCAATTTATGACCATCAATATCTGCATAACTGTGTTGCTCCTTCTCACATAAGAAACACTAAACATCCCATGCTTTTTTTTATTAAGGAATTGGAGAACTGAGGAAGCATGTTTGCTCCCTGCTAGCAACACGTACGAACAAAGACATTGTTTTCCTGCAAACTTTCTCAAGACAATGTAAGTTTCTGTGCCTAAACTTCCCCATTGGCAAAAGAGTCTTCTGAGATGTTCCCTATCCTCATCATGCTTTTAGATTCATTTCTGTGATGGCAGCAAGGTGGCTAGCGTGTTTTCTTTTCTGATATAACTTTCATGATCAATCTTTACTTTTAGTTCATTATTCACTTAATAGTAATGAGAGAGAGAGCTATAATTATTGTTTGCTAATCTGCTCTGCCATTCAATCCTCATATGCATAGGTGTGGTGCTATTTAAACACCACATATTATTTTCCTTCATGCTTTGCAAGATTGCTGCTATTGCCGCTGATTCTTTTATGATATCTGTAACGTGTCGATTTTCTTTTTTCTGTTTCCTAGGATAAAATGGTACTTAGGTAATTATGGTACACCTAAAAAAAAGATACCATACAGGGTTCAAAGCTATCCATGCCCTTCTTTAATATGCTCTGCCATTCAGCCCTCATTTGCATAGGTGTGGTGCCATTTAAACACTGCTTATTCAAAACATTTTGTTTTTATGTTTCATAGGATAAAGATACTTAGGTAATCATGATGCACCTCAGAAAATATACCATACAATGTTCGCAACTATCCCATGCCCTTCTTTAATTGATTCTGCTGAGCTCTGTTTAGGGGACCGCCTTGGAGATTCCAGTTCTTATTCTGCACCTGAAGTGCTATCCTTTTGGGATGCTAATTATTGCTTCCATGCCTCATGTGTATACGCTGCCTCCGAATTATTTTTATATCATACAGTGACAGTAGCCTTGTTGTGCCACCTGCATGTGAGGGCTACTATTTTTTGAGTAACTCAAATGAGGCCCTTGGGAGAAGCTCCTGCACTGCACCAGGTGCCCTGGGCTCGGTGCATGAGGAGCATGGTGCAACTGAGTACCTGAATGTGATTGCAAACCATTCCTTCAACGGTTATGGGAATGGTGATCCGAGCTGTGAGGATCTGGATGATCCGATGAGCGTCAGTATGCTTGGCTCAGTAAGTGCCACTACAAACAAAAGCAAGAGGAAGCACATGGTAGAAGAGCACGATGGCCAAACCCAAACGAGAGTAAGCCTTGGTGATCAGCTTTCTTTTGACCAGTGATGTTCTTCATACCATATCATAGATACCTAATCGCTCAGATTTCTAATGCAAATGCTGGCTGTTTGAAATCGTGTAAATGCAGGGCCGGAAATGCGCGTGGAATGTTGGTGAAGCTAAGCGTGCCAAGAAGGCCAAGAAGAGTGGAGACGAAGACTCCAGCATGGCCATCCCAAATGGAAGCCGGACCAGCTGCTTGTAAGCGTCAATGTAATCCTGCGTTCAGTTCAGTTTTTGCTTTCGCATTCAGTTAGCGTTGAGCTCGGCCTGGACAATCATATCCTCCCGAGCGCGTCGTTGTAATGGGGCCACGTCGTGGCATTTTGGACGCGTCGTGGTGTTGCCTGCCGCAGCGTGCGCGTTGTGCTCTGGTGTGTGGGATGGCGCGCACAGATCGGGGCCATGACGAGCATGGCGTGCATGGCGGAGAGCTGAGGTTAGCTCAGCCGCTCCTTCTTTTTCTCTTTTGGCAGTTAGAAGCTCATGTGTATATGTAGGAGCACCTTAATCAGAAAACCGCTGACACGAGTTCGTGCTTGGCACAAAAAGTTCTTGTGTTCATTCGTTCTTGAATTCACAGCGAGTTTGAGAGCACGCCGGAGAGAGTCCGGCTGACATTTGGCATCAGAGCCGAGATCACGCCGCCGCCATGTCCGACTCTCCGTCCAAGAGAAAGACGGACAAGGGCGACGGCTCCGGCGGGAAGAAGGAGCCTCCGTCGCGCTCGCCACCACGTCGCCGCCGTGGCCGCTCCAACAGTCGCCGCTCTCGCACCCAGCATGGGTTGCGCGTCATAGAGCGCATTGTCGAGCGCCCATCTGCGCATGTGCAGTGGCCGATGCTCACGCGTACAAACGACCCTGAGTGGGCGTTGGTCATGGAGGTGAACTTCCAGACGCTGCGCGTCTGGGAAGTCATCGTCAACGGCATCGACGATGACGCGGACGAGGAGTACCATGATGATCGACAGGCGATGGCGGGGTTGCTGCGCTTCGTCCCGTCCAAGCTCTGGAACTCCCTCGCCATCCGCCATACCGTGAAGGAGGCATGGGACGCCGTCAGGATCCTCCGGATCGGCGACGAGCATGCGCGCGACGCCAACGCGCAGCAGCTCTGCCGCGACTTCGGCAATCTCTTGTTCAAGGAAGGCGAAAGCGTCAGTGACTTCGGCGTCCGGATCACCACGCTCGCCACCAATCTGCGCACCCTCGGCGACAACATCACCGAGCCTGAGGTAGTGAAAAAAATGCTGCAGGTGGTGCCGGAGAAGCTGACCCAGGCCGCCGTTTCCATCGAGATGTTCAGCGACCTCAATGCTATCTCAATTGAAGATGTGATCGGGCGCCTTCATGTCTTCGAGGACCGTGCCAAGCCGAAGACCGTGACGGACGCCATGGGGCGTCTCCTTCTCACCGAGGAAGATTGGGAGGCGCGCCGCAGGGCTCGCCGTGACCAAGACAGTGCCGGGCGCGGCGCAGCGTCGAGCTCTGGCGGCAAGAAGCATGGCGGCCGCGGGCAAGGCCATGGGCGCGGCAAAGGTGAGGGCGGCAGCTCCACCTCGCGCGACGGGAAGCAGGCCAAGCCCAACTCCGGCAGGGCCACCAGGGCCTACCAGTGCAAGCGCTGCGGCAAATACGGCCACTGGGCCAAGGATTGCCGTATCAAGGCCAAGGCAGAGGCCCATGTCGCACAGGCTGAAGAGGACACCGAGCCCACTCTACTGATGGCCTGCGCCACACTCGTCCCCAACTGGTCTTCCCCACCACGCGCCGCTGTCGCCACCCGAGCGCCGCCCTCTCCGGATTGTGGAGGGCAAGGTCTTCGCCCAGCTTGATGGTGCCTCCGACCGCGACGACACCCTCTGGTACCTCGACAGCGGGGCCACGAACCATATGTCTGGCTCCCACGACGCCTTCGTCAACATCGATTCGGGGATCCACGGCTCCGTCCGGTTCGGTGATGGCTCGGAGGTCGAAATCGAGGGGGCAGGCACCGTCCTGTTCGAGGGGAAGACCGGCGAGCACCTCCCGCTCACGGGGGTGTACTTCATTCCAAGGCTCACCACTAATATCGTCAGCCTCGGCCAGCTTGATGAGGGCGGCTGTGACGTCCACGCCAAGCACGGCGTCCTCCGAATCTACGACGAAAAGGGGTGGCCGATCGCTTGGGTGAAGCGCTCAGCAAACCGCCTGTACCTCCTTCGGGTGAAGATCGCGTGGCCACTCTGCCTATCTGCATGCGCCAATGATAGTGCGTGGCTGTGGCATGAACGCTATGGCCACCTGCACTTTGATGCCCTGCGCAAGCTCGAGGAGTGGGGCATGGTGCGAGGGCTTCCCCACGTCAAGAACGTTCATCAGCTCTGCACCGACTGCGTCACCACCAAGCTCAAGCGGAGCCCGTTCCCGTCGTAGGCAAAGCGGCGGGCGGAGGGGCTGCTAGACCTGGTCCATGGTGACCTGTGCGGCCCTATCATGCCGGCAACCCCGGGTGGTAAGCTGTATTTCCTACTGTTGGTGGATGACCGAAGCAGGTACATGTGGGTGGCGCTGCTCGCCGCCAAGAGTGATACTCTCGCAGCGGTCAAGAAGTTCCAAGCGCGCGTCGAGGTGGAGACTGGGCGGCACCTGCGCGTACTCAGGACCGACTACGGCGGGGAGTTCACCTCCATCGAGTTCGAGTCCTACTACGCCGACCGCGGCGTCGAACGACAACACACCGCGCCGTACACGCCTCAGCAAAACGGCGTGGTCGAACGGAGGAATCAAACGGTGGTGACCATGGCGCGAAGTCTGCTGAAAGCTCGCAACATGCCGGCGACGTTCTGGGGAGAAGTAGTCGCCACGGCAGTGTACATTCTGAACCGGGCGCCCACCAAGGCTGTCGATGGCATGACGCCGTACGAAGCCTGGCATGGTCGCAGGCCCGACGTCCACCACCTCCGCATGTTCGGCTGCGTGGCGTTCATCAAGGAGACGACGCCGAACCTGAAGAAGCTCGACGATCGTGGGACGCCAGTCGTCTTCATCGGCTACGAACCCGGCGCCAAGGCGTGGCGCTTCTACAACCCGGCGTCGCGGCGCGCCGTGGTGTCGCGGGATGCCGTCTTCAACGAGCCCGCAACCTGGACCGGGGAGAGCGAGGACTTGGGTGTTGCAGCAGATTTCACCATCGAGTAGCACACGATGGAGCTGGGAGACGAGCAGTACACCGTTGACCCGGCCCTAGGCACTTGGACACCAATCCCCTTCTCCAGTACACCTGTGGGGCGCTCTCCAGCACCGACGCCCGCTACGCCAAGCACACCAGCGCCACTGGAGCCTCCACCGCCAGCCCTAGAGTTCGTGTCTCCTCCACCGGATGCAGAGGAGTACTTGGACGCCGATGCCGACGACGCCGAGCCCAGGTATCGCACCATTGACAATGTCATCGGGGCTCCATCTCCACCGGCCTATGCCGAGCGCCAGGTAGCTGCAGAGCTCCATTTGTAGATAGAGGAGGAGCCCGCTTCATATGCAGAGGCTGAGAAGCACGCGTGCTGGCGTCGAGCCATGATGGAGGAGATGAAGTCCATCGAAAGCAACAAGACCTAGCACCTAGTGCCCCTTCCGCCTGGGCATCGACCCATAGGCTTGAAGTGGGTTTACAAGGTGAAAAAGGATGCTGCCGGCGACATCGTCAAACACAAGGCCCGTCTCGTGGCGAAGGGCTATGTGCAGCAGCCCGGGGTGGACTTCGACGAGGTCTTTGCGCCCGTCGCCCGCATCGAGTCCGTCCGGCTGCTCCTTGCGCTAGCTGCCCAGGAGGGGTGGCCGGTGCACCATATGGACGTAAAGTCCGCGTTCCTGAACGGGGAGCTGGTTGAAGAGGTCTACGTCAGGCAGCCTCCCGGCTTCACCGTCGTCGGGCACGAGAACAAGGTGCTGAGCTTGGACAAGGCACTCTACGGTCTCCGTCAAGCACCGCGCGCGTGGAACGCCAAACTCCACGAGACGCTGGTGGCACTCGGCTTCAGCCACAGCACGTCGAAGCACGCCGTGTACGCCCGCGGCAAGGGAGCATCCCGGCTGTTGGTGGGGGTCTACGTCGATGACCTCATCATCACCGGGAACGACGCCAACAAGATCGCCAAATTCAAGCAGCAGATGTCTTCCAGATTTAAAATGAGTGACCTTGGCTTGCTCTGTTTTTACCTAGGAATTGAGGTGCAGTAGGGGCGCGATGGGATCAAGCTGCTGCAATTAGCTTATGCGCGCAAGATCCTACAGCGCGCTGGCATGGAGAGCTGCAATCCGTGCCACACTCCGATGGAGCATCGCCTGAAGCTGTCAAAGGCGAGTACAGCGGCGCCGGTAGATGTGACTGAGTACAGGGGCCTGGTTGGCTGCCTGCGTTACTTGGTGCACACAAGGCCGGATATCTCCTTTGCCGTCGGCTACGTCAGCCGCTTCATGGAGCACCCCACTGTTGAGCACCTCAACGCGGTGAAGCGTATCTTGCGGTACATTGCAGGGACACTTTATTATGGCTGCCACTACAAGCACGGTGGCCAGGAGTTGAAGCTGTTGGGTTACAGCGACGCCGACATGGGCGGCGACATTGATACAAGGAAGAGCACCACTGGCGTCTTGTTCTTCTACGGCTCCTGTCCAGTGACTTGGCAGTCACAGAAGCAGAAGGTCGTCGCTTTGTCCTCTTGCGAAGCTGAATATATAGCAGGGACGACAGCGGCCTGCCAAGGTGTTTGGCTGTCGCAGCTGCTCGCCGAGTTGAAGAGCGAGGAGCGCACAACCTTCATTCTCAAGATGGACAGCCAATCGGCTATTGCCCTCAGTAAGAATCCTGTCTTCCATGAACGTAGTAAACATATTGATGTGAGGTTCCATTTCATTCGGGAGTGTGTTGGAGACGGCCGGAAACTGAACATTGAACACGTCTACACTGAGGAGCAGATCGCTGACATTCTGACGAAGCCGCTGGCACGAGAACGGTTCTGTGAACTCCGTGATAAGCTTGGCGTCATCGAGATCAGCAAGGAACGTCAGGATTAGGGGGTGAAATGTAAGCCTCAATGTAATCCTGCGTTCAGTTCAGTTTTTGCTTTTGCATTCAGTTAGCGTTGAGCTCGGCCTGGACAATCATATCCTCCCGAGCGTGTCGTTGTAATGGGGCCACGTCGTGGCGTTTTGGACGCGTCGTGGTGTTGCCTGCCGCAGCGTGCGCGTTGTGCTCTGGTGTGTGGGATGGCGCGCACAGATCGGGGCCATGACGAGCATGGCATGCATGGCGGAGAGCTGAGGTTAGCTCAGCCGCTCCTTCTTTTTCTCTTTTGGCAGTTAGAAGCTCATGTGTATATGTAGGAGCACCTTAATCAGAAAACCGCTGACACGAGTTCGTGCTTGGCACAAAAAGTTCTTGTGTTCATTCGTTCTTGAATTCACAGCGAGTTTAAGAGCACGCCGGAGAGAGTCCGGTTGACACTGCTGCACTTCTGACAGCGATTCAAATGCCTCTCTGGAGTCTGCAGATGCAGATGCTGATGCTCGTCGTCCCAAAGGCAAGGGCCAGGCAGGCCGTGGCGCCACGACTGAACCCCAGAGCATCTATGCAAGGGTACTTACTGCATATGATCATCCTCCTGTTCTGTTGATGAAATGATGATGCA
This sequence comes from Miscanthus lutarioriparius, assembly GCA_904845875.1. Classification (NCBI taxonomy): domain Eukaryota; kingdom Viridiplantae; phylum Streptophyta; class Magnoliopsida; order Poales; family Poaceae; genus Miscanthus; species Miscanthus lutarioriparius. The sequence goes on along the minus strand of CAJGYO010000010.1, from coordinate 42,337,002 downwards.
TCGATCACTCCTCGTTGGAACTGAACCTGACATGGACCGTTGCTGCTCTTTTCTTTGGTTTTGCAGAAGAGGAGGGAAAGGATCAACGAGAGGCTGAAGATCCTGCAGAAAATGGTGCCCAACGGGACGACATGAATTGCAGTTTTATTCTTTTGTTTGCACCTACTATCGTGTAGGACAAAGACATGGAACTGTTGAATGCCACTTTTGTGCCCAAGTCCTGATCTATTGATCTCTTAGCTTTAGTCATAACCAATTAATACAATACTGGAAGTATGTCTATACATGTCTGTAACTGACTAATCTATATCTTAGACCTAAATGGCTATATGTACTACGATCATCACTTGACCTGATATATATATATATATATATATATATATATATATATATATATATATATATATATATATATGTATGTATATATAAAAGTTGGTGTATGTATGGAAGATCTAATATATTATTTATACAAAAATCAAGTAAATTTGTTCAATGTGATGCCTTCTATATGAGCAAAAGTGGATTTGTCAAATTATTTTAATTGTAATTACATCTATGCAGTTTTGTCGACAGTTTTTTTTGGGCAGGGTATGGTTTGTAAAATACCTTGGAAATGGTTTGGCCAACATACAAACTGTGGAAAAAGGTCTTAACTGTCGGCGTAGGTCTTAACTGTCGGTAAATGGTTAACTGTCGACAAAGGTTTCAACTGTCGGCATAGGTAGACCGTTTACCTACACATAAAGTGTCGGGGATTCTGTTAACTATCGGCAAAAGTTTCGCCGACGGCTTCTAGCGCGACTGTTTCTAAACTATCGGTAAAACTTTTCGCGGGAGGTTATCTGTCGGCAAAGGTGCCCTTTGCCCACAATAGAAAGTGTCGGCAAAAGTATGTTATGTTATAGTGGAGCCGGTAATGGAGGGTGCATAACACCTAGTACATTAGCGACCCTTGAAAAGTCCAACAGGGTACAAAGAGGGGGGAGATAGCAACGAGATCCACACAAACAACAACACAACACAACCTACTAACCAAAGCGAATGCAAACACTACTTCCTAACATGTGCCACCATTAATGACAGACTCGGAAGAACTCCAAACCATAAGCTGTAAGGCATTCACAGACGACAGCCAGGAGGATGACCTTGTACTTCAGGATGTAGAGAGTAATCTCTAACTAATTATCGTTATTTAGACTTTCCTATGCTGCATGAGCATATTCTTCAAAATTATTTAGTGCGAGCCTTGATAATCGCATGTCACGGTCTACCAATACTATGTTTTTTGAGCAATGACATGGGGGGGGGGGCTGAGAGCATCCACACCAACAACAACCCAACACAACCTGCTAACCGAAGCGAATGCAAACACTACTTCCTAACATGTGCCACCATCAATGACAGATTCCGAAGAACTCTAAACCACACGTAGCTGTAAGGTATATTGAGTGGGATCCGACAGACGACATCTAGGAGGTTGTAAGGCATTGAGTCGAAACCCATAGATGGCAACCGTGAGATGCTGTCACCTATGAGCACATCTAGGCTCCAACCGACGTCCACCAATGCCATTTGGGGAAGGAAGCCTCAACGGGGGAGGACCGTCAGGGGAGAACGAGGAGATCCAGAGAAGGAGATCAAGGTCCTTGCGACCTAGCATATGATGAGGCGAAGCACTCAGGAGATTTAGAGGACAGCAGACCAAGGCGTTGTTGCCGACCACCTGGCAGCAAGTGGTGTGTGCAGAAGCCAAGGGGTAGGAGGGTAGTCAGATCTATAACAAGATAGGGATGGGAGAGCAAGTGGGGAGAACATAAGGGCACGTCCGGTGCGGATGGGAGCAGGTGTGCTTGTGTCAATGCCTTCAAGAAGGAAAGCGATGTCCACAGATGCCACCATGGCACCATCGACGACCGGAGCCCTGCAAGACGGAAGGTACATTGGAGGGTCTAAGCTGGCCCCTCCACGATGGCGCCCTCAAGAGGGACGCAAAGTTTTTGACGCCGCCACCACCGGCTCCAGGTAACCAGAGCTAGGTTTTCACCAGGAGGAGAGCGACGTGCTACAATTAAAGGGTGGGGAGGCTACATCGACACCTCCAAGGAGGTAAACGGCGCCGGAGGGCATCACCGTCGGTTGCACAGATAGGGTCATGCACGGCTTTCGCCTAATCTCTCCAAACCCAAGTACTATATCATGTCGTCTCAGGAACCAGGAGGACGAGCCCAAGACACGACAACACGGTCTTCACCACTACTGGGCCGCAAGACCCTGCTGCGGGCAAGCAACTGCTCCAAGGCACGGCATGCCCCATCGTCTAGCCCTTGACAGCTTGCACAATGCAGTCGGGGGGAGTCGAACATAGCTGCTGGCCTCGACAGATGGGCCGTACCTGCTATTCGCGTCGATGTCGCAACCTATAGCCTGTAGCCGTTGAGAGCTTGTGATCCTATAGCCGCGACCTGGTCTCGCATCTCCATGGCCCCCAGGCCGCGCTCACCAATGCCCAGCTACGCACCAAGGCTGGCCCTCGCCCACGGCCTCGCCGCCACCCGCCGCGACCTGGCTCTGCGCCTGTGGATGCCACCTAGGGGTGGTGGGCGGTGACCCGGCACATCTGAGCCTGCACGCAGCGGAGCAGCAGCCGAACATCTGCACGCCACCGAAGCTTGCTATGACGAGGCCATCGAGTGGCCGCTGTCGGGCTACGCCGAGGCACGCCGGCAACAGTCAAAGCCCCATCCACAACTCTGTCAGCAGGCCACCGGCTTAGACAGTGCACCCGACGGCCGCCGTCGCCTGTACGCCTTATTAAACATTTCAGTTGCCCAACTTTTCAAATTTTTACCAGAGATACCTTTTCAAATATTTAGTTTGGAAACATGATAATCATATCATAGATTTCCCTTGAAAATTAATGGTATAACATCACAATTAATCTATAGGATACCATTTTTAAAAATATAAGTATGTAGTGGGCATAGCTAAATATGAAGTATCTAAGGAAACAAGTTTTTGTTGTCAGGAAGAGTACATGTTTGTCACCCACTTCACACAGGACAGGACACTTAATTAAGAAGTTAAATTATAGCAGCATTATTATTTTTACAGGACTACTTTGCAAAGTGGGGAGAGCAAGGCATGGTTGATCTGAAACAAGAGCATGACAAGTTACTCATGCTAATCTCTGGCCGATGTTTACTGGGGAAGGAAGTCAGGGAAAAGATGTTTGATGAGTTCTTTACTCTGTTCCATGAACTCACCGACAATGGCATGTGCCTAACCAGCGTATTATTCCCGTACGCTCCAACTCCAGCAAACCGACGACGTGACAGAGCACGGGCCAAGCTCTCAGAGATGTTGACTGAAATTGTGAGATCCCGTAAGAGATACGACAATGTTGAGAGAGTGATGTGTTGCAGAACTTGATAGACTCCAAATATGGAGATGGCCGATCTGCAACGGAAGCAGAGGTCATTGGACTGGTCATCTCCTTGCTCTTTGCAGGAAAGCACACAAGCACCATCACTAGTGTATGGACAGGTGCTCACCTGCTTGCTAGTAAAAGGAGCTTGACATCTGTCCTCGAAGAACAAAAGAAAATAGTTAGAAAATACGGGGATGATCTAGAATATAATGCCTTCCTAGAGATGGACACCTTGCACCGTTGCATCAAGGAGACGCTACGAATACATCCTCCTGGACCAATGTTTCGTCGTAAAGTACACAAGAACTTCACTGTGCAGACAAAAGATGGCAATGGGTATGAGATTCATATATAGAGGCCATACAATAGTAAGTCCGGCGCCATTCAACAGCAACTTACCTCACATTTACAAGGACCCGGATGTGTATGACCCTGACCGGTTTGGTCCAGGAAGAGAAGAAGACAGAGTTGGTGGTAAGTTTTCTTACACATCATTTGGTGCTGGAAAGCATGCTTGCCTAGGGGAGTCTTATGCTTATTTGCAAATTAAGGTGATATGGACCTATTTGCTAAGAAACTTATTTGCAAATTAAGGTGATATGGACCTATTTGCTAAGAAACTTCGAGCTAAAATTGGAATCTCCTTTTGCTGAGCCTAACTGGACCAAGCTAGTGCCGGAGCCTAAAGGAAGAGTAATGGTGAGTTACAAGAAGCGGGTACTACCTACCATCTAGATGGCAAACTGGTGTCTAGCCATTTGTGCAACCCATAAGGCCATAATTATGTATGCTTGTGTGTATAATATGCACACATATATATCATGTTTATAAGCACTAGTGTTTTATGGAGTAATGGTGCCATTAGTCACATATGGGAGCTTAAAACAGCAATTGCATACAATATGTCTCAATAGAAAAGGAGGAACATAGAACAACGAATCCAGAAAGAACATGATGTTAATAGACATCCTATATTATGTACACAAAACTGTGTTCCCAATCGTCATCTGTGTTGTCATTCGTGATGAGATTGTATCAGCTCTCTTGCACCCATGTCAATTAAGCGTTACATAATCTATGCCACATACTGCGTAGGACTTAAATAATAGGCAAACTGATGTGCTCTTAAATCTTAATTACATGCAATCTACACTTTTTTATAAATGATGTTTTTTAAGTTTCAAGGATATTTTATCCACGGTGGCCACCGTCAAGGCCACGGTGGCGTGCTACCTCGGCATCATAGGCCACAACCTCGGCGCCGTGGCTTACGGCGCCGACCTCAGGGTCCAAAAAAAGGATTTACGACCATTAGGGGTGTAAACTTTAATTTTTGGCAAAAAGAGGCGAAAATTAAAAAAAAAATCGGCATTAAAATGGTCATGAAGAAAATTGTGTGATGATAAGTTGTCTGTAAAATTATGTAAAGACTATCAAAAAAGTTATGAGTACAATTTGTAACTTTCCAAAAAAAATGCAGAAATTTTTTTTTCTTTGAAAAGGGAAAGTCAAAAAGTTGAGGTGATAAATTGTTCTGTGATAAGTTATGCATAAGCGCTGCGAGAATAACTTTGTAACTTTTTCAAATTAGAAAGTTAGGCTGATATTTTTTTTTTCAAAAAAAGAAAAGTCAAAAAAGTTATGATGAGAAAATTGTAGTGATAACTTGTCACATAAAAGGTTATGAATATAACTTTATAGCTTCCCAAAAATAAAAAAAGTTAAAAAGTCATAATGAGAAGCTATGGTGATAAGTTACCACATAAAAAGTTATGCACATAAGTTAAGAGTATAATTTGTCGTCGCTTCTTCCTTTGGCAGTCGAGAGCGTCTTGGGCACGAGGGTACATTGAAAAATTGAAAGTCACTCATGTTTTCAGGATCAGTATATATGCAGGGCCTTCTAAAGTCGAAATTTTAAGATAAAAGTTGTACTATATATAACCTTTCAATCACTGAGAAGATCGTCTTGCAAAGGGAAGATCGTTAATTTAAGAACCTCCCATCTTTGTGCTTTGGGATTTGGCCCGAGTGGCGGTCGATGCATGGGTCTGTATTTCCACACGTGGAAATCATCTGTCCTTGCAGCGCATACGTCAGTTTCGTCATCGTCGCTGTCGTCGCGGATATGCAGTTCTGTCTCTCCGTCAGTGACGCGGCCTGACGCATAACCATACACCCTCCCGGTTCTGTTTGCCCGTCGCCGTTCACGAACTGTTGGCAGTCGTTAGTCGTTACCATCATATCATCGCCTGGATCGGCCTCATCCTCTATTTACTATTGTGGATCCGCTGGCAGTTAGCAGTTGTTATCATGCATCAGCGTTCTCGGACTCGTATTTCCACACGTGCAAATCATCTGTCCTTGCAGCGCATACGTCAGTTTCGTCGTCGTCACTGTCGTCGCGGATATGCAGTTCTGTTTCTCCGTCAGTCACGCGGCCTGACGCATCACCAAACACCCTCCCGGTTCTGTTTGCCCGTCGCCGTTCACGAACTTTGGCAGTCGTTGCCATCATATCATCGCCTGGATCGGCCTCATCCTCAATTTATTATCGTGGATCCGCTGGCAGTTAGCAGTAGTTATCATGCATCAGCGTGCTCGGACTCGACCAGCATGTCCTTTCCTTTATAAGGAACGTGTAGCATGTGCATGGAGTACGTAGCTCCCGGTCCGTACGTGGAAGCCACACCGTGGTGATCCATCCTGTTCCGCACCATCCTCATCCATTGTCACAAAATGAGGGCTCGGAGAACTAAACAAGTTTTTATAGTATTTGGTGATGTAAGTTTTTAAAATTATGCATCACCGGTGATTATGCCATCCTCTTGTTCCAATTGAAAGATAAGAGTTTTCCTCAAACCTACCTACGTTTTTTTTAAAAGCATTAATTGGACAGAACGAATTTCTTAGACGTTGGAATATACTTCTCATACAGTTTGTATATTAGTATATATTCATATGCGGGGCTACTTATCTCCGTAGAGCATGATTGTGGTCGCTCAGGCTGGCTGGTGACCTGACACTAGTAGAGAACAGACCTTTCATCGATGCTAAAATGGGCTCTAGTCCCGGCATTTTTTGCCCCCGGGACTAGAGAGACCTTTAGTCCCGGTTGGTGTCTCCAACCGGAACTAAAGGTCCCTACCCAACGGCTACTGCGCTCGGCACAGTGGCAGAGTACCTTTAGTCCCGGTTGTAGACACCAACCGGGACTAAAGGTGGACCTTTACTCCCGGTTGGACCCACTAACCGGGACTAAAAGTCCTCAACCTTTAGTCCCGGTTGGTAACACAAACCGGAACTAAAGGTAGACCCTTTAGTCCCGGTTGGTAACACCAACCGGGACTAAAGATCCCCTGATGGGTTAGTTCAAAAGGGAAGCATCACATCCATTGTTAGATGTATTGTGTAGGTGGGGTGGTAAGTTACGCGCGAGGCAATGCATGGGGTCTTGGGTTCGAATCTCACGGGACGCAGCGGTGGGAGGCATTATTTTTTTAAAGCTGGGAGGACCTTTAGTCCCGGTTCCTGACCCGGGACTAAAGGACCCCCCTTTAGTCCCGGATGCTTACTCCCGGGTGGGGAACCGGGACTAGAGGGGGTTCCCCACCGGGAGTAAAGCTCTGTTTTGTACCAGTGTGAGGGAACCCTAGCCTGGCGGCCCCCTCCCCGCCGCCGGCGCCCACTTGCCCCTCCGCTCCCCTCACTGGCCCCTCCCTTCCCCGGGCGTGCACGACAGTAGGCGATGTCAAGCTCGCCGTGCCCTCGTCGGTCTCGCACTCCCCACCGCTGCCTCGGTCCCCAGCCATGCGTAGGCGCAGTCTCTGGCGAGCAAGGCCCGTCGCTGCCGCCCGAGACATCGCTGTCGTCGAACGGTCCGCCGCCCTAACCTTGCTCCCTGGCGGCTGCATCTTCCGACGACACCCCCCCCGCCGCCGCCTCCCCTCCACCGTCGCGGCTGGGTGCCGCCACAACGGGACCTCACGGCCACGCGAGGGGCCAGATCTAGCATCGCACCCGTCCCCGCAATTCAAGGACCCCACGCCCTACCGGGGACTAAGGGTGTGAGCCTACATCCAAGGTTGTCGCCCTCCCTCTCAACCCTAGTGGCTCCTTCCACCCAAGGGGTAACTCGGCGGGGCACTCCAAGGCTCATCGTTGGGCAGATAATGACCTCTCCGATGCGGAAGCATCGCCAGCTGCCTCTCCAACCTCCTACCTCAATGCAGTTCTTCGTGAGCCGCAACCGCCGAGGATGTCGTCACTGCCTGCGAGAGACCATCCCATCATCATTGGAGGCACTTGCGGTGATGTAGCAGTTCAGGTGGCCGCCGGGGGGCGACGCAGGCGCAACAAGCATCATCAGCCATGCCTGTGACTCATACATGGGTTACCGGTCCACGACAAGGATGTGGAAGCCGAACATGATCGCGCACAGCGTGTGCAAGTCCACTTGTGGCTCAGCCCTCACTCCGGCACATGCAAGCGCATCTCCGCTCTGGATGGTGAGAGCTAGCGTGAGGTCCTATCATGGGGGCCGTCAAGCAGCTCCGACGGGGCATGCCCTGCGTAGCCTACACCTTTGGCGGACCATCGGCTGCCTTCCCGCTTTCCGGTAGACCTACATGGGAAGTGCTTCAACTGTCCCTCCTCCTCGCATAGGGTGGCAACTTGCAGGCTGCCTTCATGCCGCCTACACTGCAAGGCGTTTCGGCACCTCATGCACGATTGCAAACACCGACGGAGGGTGCCTCCTACCAGCTCCACCGCACCTAGTGGCACCGGCGGCCGGCCACAATGACTTGAACGGGACCATAGCTCAGGCACCCAGCCACCTGCCCATGTTGTTCTGGTGGAGTTTGGTGAAGCTATGTCTGCACCGACTGTCACCATGCCTGTTGGCCGAAGGACACGTCTTCTTGGGCTCGACCCATTCACGCTGACCACGTGACCCGTTCACGACGCCACGGAGGACCCAATGCTGGAGGAGTTCGCAACCTCTATCGACAGAAGATGCTCGGCAGTCCTCCGAGGGGTATCCCACGAAGGTAAATTGATCGGTAGAGGTGCGCGTGATCAGGAATCGGATGCTGACACAAGGCGTAGAGACAGCGATTTAGATAGGTTCAGGCCGTCTGATCGACGTAATACCCGATGTCCTGTGTATTTGGTGTATTGTCTTGAATATAAGATGTATGTAGATGTCCACTAGGGGACCCCTGCCTCTCCTTATATACTCTGGAGGGGTAGGGTTACAAAGAAAGTATCTTATTTGGTACTATACAATATCTTGCGGTACACATCGACCAGTGCCGTGCACGCCTTGATCTTGTGGGCTAGGCTACCTCTGATGGTGTGGCCCATGTCTTGTCTTATGGATACCGGGGGGGCCATACCCCCACAGCTAGTACCCGAGCCTGATAGTAGGTGACGTAGTCACGTGGTACCAGGGTCAGAAAGTAGAAGGAAGATAGAAGACCGGCCGAGCAAGCAACCAGTCCACGGGCGGTGCCCTTAATTGAAAAGCACACATTCACCGCAAGGTGAAGTGTGCCCACTTAGTCCCCGAGCCTGCTGGAAGATGAAGAATGAATCTTGTAGCAGGGTCAAAGAAAAAGAAGTCTGAAAGCTTGCCGACGTCGTCTGACATGCGCGTATCAAGACCCCAGACGTGCTGCCCAAGATTAGCACCCTGATCCGAATAGCATGGAGCAGCTTGATAGCACACCGATGAGGCATAGCAAGATCCGACCATCAAGGGAGTCCCCGGCGTAGCTGGCAATGTCCGAGCACCGAGGAGTCCCCAGCGTAGCTGGCGATGTTTGAGCACCAAGGAGTTCCCGGCGTAGCTGGCGATGTCCGAGCACCGAGGAGTTCCCGGCGTAGCTAGCGATGTCCGAGCACCGAGGAGTCCCCAGCGTAGCTGGCGACGTCCGAGCTGGTGACATCCGAGCACCGAGGAGTCCCCGGCGTAGCTGGCGACGACCGAGCACCGAAGGAGTCCCCAGCGTAGCTGGTGATGTCCGAGCACCAAGGGAGTCCCCGGCGTAGCTGACGATGTCCGAGCACCGAGGACTCCCCGGCGTAGCTGGTGATGCCCGAGCACCGAGGAGTCCCCGGCGTAGCTGGCGATGTCCGGGCATCGAGGAGTCCCCGATGTAGCTGGCGATGTCCGAGCACCGAGAAGTCTCGGCGTGGTGGCGATGCCCGAGCCCCGAGGAGTCCACAGCATAGCTGGCGATGTCCGAGCACCGAGAGTCCCGGCGTAGCTAGCGATGCCCGAGCACCGAGGAGTCCCCGGCGAAGTAGCTAGCGATGAAGCACGAGTGACGAAACGGTCTGGTCAATCGGCGGCGACGAAGTTAGCATTGAGTAGAAGCGACCGACGAACTGTCTGATCAACTGGTCGGCGACAAAGTCCATGAACCTAACAGTCCGACCTGTTGATTGGTGGAGAAGTCCGAGCACCAGGTGGTCTGATCACCTGGACGGTGATCTTATAATACAAATATATAGAACGGGTAGTAAATGATGTAAAAAATATGAACTCTGGAGAAAAATCAGTAATGGTGATGAAACAACATATGTAGCTCGACGATCAGTTGGTGTGAACACTTAGTGTTATTCTGAAGATATAGTTATATTTAATACAAACCGCCCAAACAGTTAGTGTATAGCTAAGTCTCTAGCCCTAACTAGCCTATAAACCATAACGTGGAGCGTGGAGCCCGTGTGCGTGTAGGAAGAATAAAGCGTCGCTAAGGAGCCGCTGCCGACCACCCATAACGTAGAGGACAGACGCTCGTGCACGTGTCGGGAGGAGCCGGAGACAGGGCTGTCTCTAGGGACATCTGAGCGTCAACATGACTGTTCGGGGATTCGCCTTAGACTTAGCTGTATGTCATCTTTAAGATGGTATACATGAAAGAAAATCGTTTGCTGAATAAACATGGAGAAAACAGCTCGGAGAAATATTATGGCGATATATAAAGATTGGGGAATATTTAGAAAAATATTAAAGCGTGACTTAGCTTTAGACATAACATCTGGTTGGCGGCGTATGGCGTCATCTGGTCGGCGTGTACGAAATTGCCCGGCCCTCGAGCTTTCCGAAGTTACTGGTCGGCGACGCGGGCAGCTCGCTTAGCGTCTTGGTTGAGGACTCGGGCGGCTGCGCGGAGTCGTAGTCGAATAGACGTAGTTGGAGTTTGACGGAGTCAATTCACGTGGAGAGGCGAAGTCCGTGTCCGACCAAGGTGAGGCGCAGTCCGAGGTCTTCCTCCCGCGTACATGTATGGCGATCCTTGTTGATTTGCTTGCTGACGGATGGGATCTCGTCGTCTGGGCGCTTGGCCAAATTCGGGTGTATAGAATGTCGTGCATGCACCGACGTGCAAATTTCGCCTTGATTAAATAACTTGCATGTCACCTGTACACGCTTCTTGTTTGCTCGTGACGGAACAATGTTCTGGCCGGATAATCATGGTGCTGTAGAGTAGATTAGACGTACGCTTGACTGGGATCTCTGGTTGTTGGCGCGTTCGACGGCTAGCATCATTCGCCGTGATCATGATTAACAGGTCACGGTAGATTGGAATCATGGCTGCAGCGCTCGACGCTAAACTTGCCGGTGACAACTTCAGATCACAGCGTGTAGCCACGAGTTGCACCTAGACGGCGAGTCTATCAGAAGCTAACGAAGGACGCCGCCGCCAGACGTTGAATTGCCACGGATGGCGTTGATCTTGAGCTCCATCTGGCTCGCCATGGATCAGCACGCATACCCCTACCTGGCGTGCCAACTATCAACAGAAGATGCTCAGCAATCCTCCGAGAGGTATCCTACGAAGGTAGATTGATCGGTGGAGGTGTGCATGATCAAGAACCGGATGGTGACACAAGGGGTAGAGATGGCGATTTAGACAGGTTCGGGCCGTCTGATCGACGTAATACCCTACGTCATGTGTCTTTGGTGTATTGTCTTGAATATAAGATATATGTAGATGTCCATTAGGGGACCCCTGCCGCTCCTTATATACTCTGGAGGGGTAGGGTTATAAGAAAAGTATCATATTTGGTACTATACAATATCTTGCGGTGCACGTCGACCAAGGGCGTGCATGCCTTGATCTTGTGGGCTGGGCCACCTCTGATGGTGCGGCCCATGTCTTGTCTTATGGATACCGGGGGCCATACCCCCACAACCTCACTCGCCATCAGTCGGATCATCACGTACCCTCCACTTGGCCGCCCTGACTTCAACTCCAATGGTCACCTAGCTGGAGGATGGGGCCACGGCGATGGTCACCTGCGGGAAGTAGACGCCGTCCCAGCATGTCGACTTGGAGCTGCGGACACCAATATCACGCCCCACTCAGTGGGCAAAGGACTTGCCCCGGTGTCGCCTCAACACGGGCATCCACAGGACATGCCAATGCGGTTGGTGTAGAACGCACCCTCGGGCATTGATGCATCCACAGAGGACGAAGAGGGCTACCCACTAGGCTTTTGTCCGGTCGACCTTATGGCAGATACTGGCATTCCTAGTACGATGCCGGGGGATACCTAGACTGTGGACAACGACGCCACTGCCAAGCGTTGCCTCGAGAACTTCACCAAGAAAGTGGTGCGTAAGAGGCCCTCCCCGCTGATTCGTGAGCCACCAAAGTCGCCACCTGCAAAGGTGGTGCTGCCGCTGCAAAGCAAGCGTCTAGCGGCTCAAACCCTCTTGCACGTGTCTGCTTCCAAGCGAGGTGAGATCCTAATCATACAGCATCAGGATTTGGTCAAGGGTCTGTCAACACCAAGCGCATCGCTGAAGAAGGCCTACGAGGCGCTCTATGAGGCAAGGCCCAATGCTTCCAACATCGAAGCACTGGAAACGCTCTTCCAGGACACCGGGAAGGAGTCACGTCGGAAGCAGCAGAAGCACAAGCCGTCTTCCTAGGCTGTGTTGCTACCCTTGTCTTGCTCGTCTACAATTTGTGTAGTATCTAAATTTGTTTCTGTATGCCAGGTCGGTCCAGCCAAAAATCCTATAGATCTCCTAGGGCGCTCGATAGAAGTGCGTTGTTTGTCAAACTCTTCTATCTTAATACAAAGATGCGCAAATCTTTTACGTATTCGAGTAAAAAAAGTCCTGAGACCTTTTGGCTTTTGCTCGGTACCATTGTAAGTACTAAATATCATTATCTATGAGCCACGGTCGAGCCCTGTCCCAAAGGCCACAAAACTGTTGAAGTCATCACCGGTTGGTCATTAGTGATGTGTCATAAGGACCTACCACTCATTCTAGTAGGGTCCTTCTGTGTTTTTAGCATGCTTTTGTTAAAGCATTTAATTGGATGGTACCAGTCTCTTTCATGTTGGGATATATCCCCATACTTCTTATACTAGTGTTGGTATGGCCCATACATTACTCATAGATATTAATTTTCAAGATGAATTTGCAAAATCTTCTTCTCAATCTGTGCCATTGCAGAACTTTTCTTTGTACACATCATACCATTGTAATAACTTAAGTGGGTCTCCAAAACAAATGGTGTTGGTCTTCTATTTTTACATCGATTGACATGGTAAATTCTAAAACATGAGTTTATCCAAGATGTTTGGTTACTCAAGCAAACTTCCTTTGTTCAATGGTGGGAGACCATGTCTAAAAAAATTAGGTAGAGTAAATTCAAGCGGCAAGAGCTATTTTTTACTTCTCCTACCAAATAGACCCTGATAAATCAGCTTCTTTCACATACACAGTTTCTAGGTAAAGCTGGATGAAGCTAAATAGTAGCTTCTCCTAGCGTGCGCTCTCTCTCTCTCTCAGCTATCTTCCCTAAGAAGCCGTTTTACAAAAAAAAAAAACAGCTTTAGCTTTACTGGTGAAGTTGCTTTATGGAACTGAAGCCAAGAAAAAAACTATTTCACTAGTGAAGCTGAGCAAAGCTTTACCAAACAAGCCCTAAATCAATCGACAAATAAGATGCATACAAGCAGACCACATGCTCGGGATTCGAAGTATCATTCGAACTGAGTTTGAATCAGTTGCTTCCTGTGTTGAACATCAATAGGGCCTTTTGAAGTCGACATTTTAAGATAAAAAATTGTACTACCTTTTAATCACATTATTTAGAAAGATCATTTAAGAACCTCACATCCCTGCTGTTTGCTTTCTTGATCAGAGCGGTGGGTCACCCTGAATTTCCGCGCATAACCATATACCCTCCCAGTATTGTTTATCCGTCGCAGTCGCGCCGTCGCAGTTCAGCGTTGGCAGTTAGCACTTAATTAACAGTTAATATCGGTGTGCACTCTTCTCTTATCAGCGTGTTCTTTATAAAAACGCGTAGCAGTAGGCCAGTAGCTCACCGTCGATGGACGCCACGCCGTCGTGATCTCTGATCCGGCTCGTTCCCGTTCTGCCTCACGTACGTCTGGTGAGGCTACCATTCTTGGATTCTAAACTGGCCGCTGACATTTTTTTTATAAAAGATTGTAAAGTAAAATCCATTCACTTGTTTTTTGTTTGGGTACGTAAAGCGTCTCTCTCTCATACTCTTGCAGCAGTACTCTTCTCTCTTCTTTTTTTTTTTTTTTTGAGGAATCAGTACTCTTTCTCTTACCAGGCCGCTTGGTGCTCTGCAGGTTCTCAGTATGTATAACAGCATGGACATGATAAATAGTAGTGCAGTGTCATCCTCCATTGCACTTGTTTTCATTGCTGCAGTAATCACCAAGGTTGCATGGGGAAGAATAACAGCTGATCCGGCATCACGCAATACCCTGCCTCATCCCCCTGCGGTTAGCGGCGGTTCAGTCATTCCACTTTTACACACACTTGTCACTAAGGGTTTCAGAGCCATGCTTCAGGAGCAATACACAAAGTTCGGAAGTGTGTTCACGATAAGTTTCTTGGGGATGAAAACAACGTTCCTGGTTGGGCCGGAGGTCTCGGCTCATTTTTACCAGGGACCAGAGTCTGAGATCAGTCACGGTAGTTTCCTTGAGTTCACTGTCCCCATGTTAGGCAAAGATGTCGGCTATGGTGTAGATATCGCCACCCGAACTGAGCAGAATCGCTTCTATCTTGATGTGCTGAAACCGGCTAAGTTGAGGTGCCATGTTGCTCCCATGCTTCAGGAAGTGGAAGTAAGTGACATAACATTCCTCTCACTCTCTCTCTCTCTCTTTCTCTCACACATACATGTGATGTCTTGTGAGAAAATTAATGCAATTAACAAAGATATAGTTATATATACATTATCTAAAAAGTATCCAATTTTTAGTAACAGCAACTTAGAAAGAACAAATAATGAAATAACCAAGAGTTTTTCTGTCAAAACAACCATCAAAATAGGTTTGACGTGATTTGAACTGATTTCGGAGTTTTTTCTCATGTAAGTGTATATCCTGTTGCGTTTCTTTCCATTACTGTAAGGAAAACATATACGTACAGTGTTATTGGAAGCATGAAAGTCAGACTTCCATAGTTCTATTATTGTTAACTGTAGTATGGCATATGAATTAATCTGGACTATACTCGTGTTGAAAAAAATTTCCCTTTTTTTCTGAAAGACAAGTTGATTTATGAAAAAGAATATAATCATGTCAACATTTATCAATATTCCATCCACCCTATATAAGGTATCCAAGCATTTAAATTTTATCCTAAATTATAAGTGATTCAAGGTAAAATAACACCACAACTCAAATATGGTAATCACAATGTACCCATATTGTTATCTACAATTAATGTATGTCACCGGCCCAAATATGGTAATCACAATATATTAAAGGACAATTACATGTGCCATTTGCTATACCCCAAAATATGTTATAGGATTCCTAGTACACCCTGTACTTCAGGATGTAGAGAGTAATCTCTAACTAATTATTGTTATTTAGACTTTCCATTATATTTTGCATGAGCATATTCTTCCAGATTATTTAGTGCGAGCCTTGATAATCGCATGTCACTGCCAGTACTATGTTTTTTGAGCAACAACACTGGGGGAGCTGAGAGGCTCCACCTGAATATATTTTCCATAGATTCTAGCGAGCCGGTAATGGAGGGTGCATAACACCTAGTACATTAGCGACCCTTCAAAAGTCCAACAGGGTACAAAGAGGGGGGGGGGGAGATAGCAACGAGATCCACACAAACAACAACACAACACAACCTACTAACCGAAGCGAATGCAAACACTACTTCCTAACATGTGCCACCATCAATGACAGATTCCGAAGAACTCTAAACCACATGCAGCTGTAAGGTATATTGAATGGGATCCGACATCCGACATCCAGGAGGCTGTAAGGCATTGAGTCGAAACCCATAGACGGCAACCGTGAGATGCGTCACCTATGAGCACATCTGGGGCTCCAACCTACGTCCACCAACGCCATTTGAGGGAAGGAAGCCTCAAAGGGGGAGGACCGTCAGGGGAGAACGAGGAGATCCAGAGAAGGAGATCAAGGTCCTTGCGACCCAGCATATGATGAGGTGAAGCACTCAAGAGATTTAGAGGACAGCAGACCAAGGCGTTGTTGCCGACCACCTGGCAGCAAGTGGTGTGTGCGGAAGGGGTAGGAGGGTAGTCAGATCGATAACAAGATAGGGATGGGAGAGCAACTACGGAGAACATAAGGGAACGTCCGGTGCGGATGGGAGCAGGTGTGCTTGTGTCAATGCCTTCAAGAAGGAAAGTGATGTCCACAGACACCACCACGGCACCATCGACGACCGGAGCCCTGCAAGAAGGAAGGTACATTGGAGGGTCTAAGCTGGCCCCTCCACGATGGCGCCCTCAAGAGGGACGCGAAGTTTTTGACACCGCCACCACCGGCTCCAGGTAACCAGAGCTAGGTTTTCACCAGGAGGAGAGCGACGTGCTACAATTAAAGGGTGGGGAGGCTACATCGACACCTCCAAGCAGGTAAACGGCGCCGGAGGGCATCGCCGTCTGTCGCACAGATAGGGTCATGCACGGCTTTCGCCTAATCTATCCAAACCCATGTACTATATCCCGCCATCTCAGGAACCAGGAGGATGAGCCCAAGACACGACGACGCACAGTCTTCACCGCTGCTGGGCCGCAAGACCCTGCTGCGGGCAAGCAACTGCTCCAAGGCACGGCCATACCGTGCCGGCATGCCCCATCGTCTAGCCCTTGACAGCTTGCACAATGCAGTCGGGGGGAGTCGAACATAGCTGCTGGCCTCGACAGATGGGCCGTACCTGCTATCTGCGTCGATGTTGCAACCTATAGCCTGTAGCCGTTGAGAGCTTGCGATCCTATAGCCGCGACCTGGTCTCGCATCACTGTGGCCCCCAGGCCACGCTCACCAATGCCCAGCTAAGCACCAAGGCTGGCCCTCGCCCGCGGCCTCGCCGCCACCCGCTGCGACCTGGCTATGCGCCTGAGGATGCCACCTAGGGGTGGTGGGCGGTGACCCGGCACATCTGAGCTTGCACACAGCGGAGCAGCAGCCGAACATCCGCGCTCTACCCGCTATGACGAGGCCATCGAGTGACCGCTGTCGGGCTACAGCGAGGCACGCCGGCAACAGTCAAAGCCCCGTCCACAACTCTGTCAGCAGGCCGCCGTCCGCTGGCCGCCACGTCCATATGCCCGCTACTAGCCGGATCTGGGGCGGGGATCGTCACTAGCCGCTGCCGCTTCAGGCTAGGGGCGCACGTGGTCGAGGCCGCTTGGCCTCCATGGACTGGCAGCGTCACGCCGGCGGCTGCCGGCTTAGACAGTGCATCCGACGGCCGCCGTCGCCTGTACGCCTGTCGCGCACCGGGTTGACATGCAGCCAGGTCCAGGGCTGGGATCCCCGAATCCGAACCCAGGATGCACGGATCTAGCTTCTTGCCGGCCAACTTGCTTCTTGCCATTCATCTAGATAGCCATGGGAGCGGAGAAGAACTTGAGGAAGATGAGAGAGGGTGGGAATGGGAGGTGCTGACTGCTGAGGAGGCTGCCTTGTTGAGTGCCGCTGCCACTCATCGGCGAGCAGCGGTGGCGGCTGGGGGAGCTAGCCGGTGGTGGCCGAGTTCAGCGGCGGCAGATATCGCCCCCGAGTCGCCTCAGGGAGACGACGCGGGGGGACGGGGCTAACAGTACTATGTTACTGTATGGTATGTATATATGCGGACTAAATATGATAGATCAAGAAGCAATGGAAGTGTGTAGAGCACACCAGTGGGTGGTTTCATATCACTATCATTTTCATAATTTTGTTGCTGCCTCTAGTCACAAAGAGAAGATATACCTTATTAAACATTTCAGTTGCCCAACTTTTCAAATTTTTACCAGAGATACCTTTTCAAATATTTAGTTTGGAAACATGATAATCATATCATAGATTTCCCATGAAAAGTAATGTTATAACATCACAATTAATCTATAGGATAGAATTTTTTAAAATATAAGTATGTAGTGGGCATAGCTAAATATGAAGTATCTAAGAAAACAAGTTTTTGTTGTCAGGAAGAGTACATGTTTGTTGCTCTATTTGTGATGATCATGCATTTGGTACACAGAAATACTTTGCGAAATGGGGACAGCAAGGCACGGTTGACCTAAAGCAAGAGCTGGAGCAGTTACTCATGTTGATCTCAGCCCGTTGCCTACTCGGGAAAGAGGTTCGGGAGAAGATGTTCGGCGAGGTTTTCTCTGCATTCCATGAACTCACAGAAAACAGCTTGCAGCTGACCAGCTTGCTGTTTCCATACGCCCCAACGCTGACGACTCGACGTCGCGACAGGGCGAGTGCTAGGCTCTCAAGCATTTTCGCTGAGATTGTTCGATCGCGTAAGAGCTCCAACCGAGTCGAGGAGGATGTTCTGCAGAACCTGATCGGCTCCAAATACAAGGATGGCCGCCCCACGACTGAAGCTGAGGTTACTGGGCTCATAATGGCCATCCTCTTTGCAGGGAAGCACACAAGCACGGCCACCAGCACGTGGACTGGAGCTCGCCTTCTAAGCCACACAGAGTGCTTGGAGGCTGCCCTTGAGGAGCAGCAGCAAATCGTCAAGAAACATGGGGACAACATAGACTACGATACCCTTCTGGAGATGAGCTTCCTACACTGCTGCATCAAGGAGGCGCTGCGGATGCACCCTCCAGCACCAATATTTCTTAGAAAGGTGCACAAGAACTTCACCGTGCGAACTAGAGAAGGCTATGAGTATGAAATTCCGAAAGGTCATACCATAGCAAGCCCTCTGGTGATAAACCACAACATTCCCTACATTTACAAGGACCTTGATGTGTATGACCCACACCGGTTTGGTCCTGGAAGGGAGGAAGATAGAGTTGGTGGCAAGTTCACTTACAACGCGTTCAGTGGTGGAAGACATGCTTGCCCTGGTGAAGCTTATGCCTATATGCAAGTGAAGGTGATATGGAGCCATTTGCTGAGGAACTTTGAGCTCAAGTTGGTGTCACCATTCCCCGAGACCGATTGGCTAAAGCTTGCCCCAGAACCTAGAGGGAAAGTGGAGGTGAGTTACAAAAGACGGATGCTACCTAGGAGCATGCTGGAAAACTGATGATTACTTGTGTATGAACTCTATTATATGTGCTTGTCTGTGTAATAAACATGTTTGTATGCGCACACTTGTCATACAATGAGGAAGGAATCGCCAAAGTCTCATACAACTATACAATGAAAATGGAAACGGTGTTCGTCTTTTTGTGTTATATGAAGATTTCACTAAACACTTACTATAAATTTTTGAGAAATGGCTGCATGTTATAATAGTTAAAAATGATACCATTTCTTGGTTTCCAAATACCCCATCTCATAACAAGTTGGTCGTCGCTACCACAAAAAGGATTTTGGGAGATAGGACCGGTGATTAAGAGAGGCGGGCACAAACTAGCGCCGCCTCTGCTAATGGCCGGAGAGGGACACCCAGGGGAAAGGCCCCTCTCTGGTAATGCTCCATTAACGACGAATAACTTAGAAGGCACATCTTTGTTAATACATTAAGAGAAGTTGTCAACTTAAGGCGTCCACCTCTGTTAAGTATTAGCAGAGGCGCCGCCCTAAGAGCCTCGCCTCTGTTAAATACATTAACAAAGGTGGGTTTCTAATGAAACCACCTCCTTGTATCATGATGAACAAAGGCAAGCTTCATAAAGTGCTCGTGTAACGGAGGCGGCCGCCTTATAATGCCCACCTATATTAATGAGTGGCTATAAAAGGACCTCGCCCACTCCTCTTCTTCCTCCACAAGCTCACCCACTTGGACAAGTCTTCATCATATGCTTTTGAACAACAATTCAAAACACACAAGCACCAATGTTAGTTAAATCGAAGACGAACACGAGTAGGCAGATTCTATCATAAGCAATCAATAAAGTAAGTTGAGTTTGCACCTAGTGTCTACTTCTCCCTCCAGTCAAAGTCACTTATGCATTTTACTAGCAAGTTCTACAATGTGTATCCCAGACTACTAACTTCTATAATATATCATTATTATTATTATTATTATTATTATTATTATTATTATTATTATTATTATTATTATTATTATTATTAGAATTCTTCAAACATATGATATTTTGCAAGTACTTAATATGCAAACCAACAAACATAATTTGTGTGCTTTCAGAATAAATAGTGTAATAGTTCTTGATATATCAGTACAACATGTTTCTATAACTGAAAATAGTACTAGGCATCAGAAACATATATAAGTCCATCTGTATTTCTTCTAAGCCAAACTTATTTACCTTTGAATTAAAATATCTATCTTTGAAATGAATACAACCATACATTATAAATGTAGTTTTCGTAGTCAATCTAGCAATGTTTATTTTGTGTTACCACCTATATAAAATTTTGGGTATTGATGGTGAAAGCTAGCTACTTACACATGTTTTTACTTCGGACAAATCCATACGTGTCCAAAATTTTAGGTAATATTGATGGTGAAAGTTACAGGTGTTTGTACTTAGGGTAGAAAAATCTACACATGTACAATTTCATTGAGGAAAAAGAAAAAGACAGAAAACTATTGATGGTGAAAGCTACAAATGTTTCTACTTTCAAAGTAAAGAAAAATCGTATCAAATTTCAGTGGTGAAAAGGAAAAAGATAGAAACCTATTGATGATGAAAGCTACAAATGTTTCTACTTTCAAAGTAAAAAAAATTGTATCAAATTTCAATGGGGGAAATAGGTTAAAAAAAATCGTATCAAATTTGAATGGAGGAAATTGATTTCAAAAACGCGCCTGGTAGGGGTCGAACCTACGGCCTTCTGCTTAAGACACAGACGCTCTATCCACTGAACTACAGGGGCTAATGTGCATGGAATAAATAACTAGCGTTTGTTGGATTAAATAACTAGCATTTGTAAACAATGTACAACGACTTTCACCAGTACTGTCCATAGCCAGCAACGACACCAGTATTAATTATTCGAATTACACGTCTTAAACGTCGAGCCCATAGTCAAGTTTGTAGCATAGATCTTAGATAGTTAACACTTAACAGCGACTAAAAGCAGCAGTGCCAGCGACCAGCATTTTGGTTGAACATGCTCTACTTCTACTACACTGTCATGAATGAACAAACTCCACAGCAGGTACACCCACCTATCTGTGATATGTACGTATATGCCATGTCATCAGTAAGTTCAGTCTTCCAAGTTACGATTCACTTGCAAAGAACTCCATTGTGCATTACCACTCTTCTAAACGAAAAAAAAAACATGAAGCTGCTGTTTGCTAGCTTATAGTCGTGTTGTGGTGCAACCACACTGTCACAGGCTTCCTCCATGCCGGGATTCGGCATTTGTGACATTTCTGATCTTCCTCTGTTGGAGAAGAAACAAACACAACGTTAGCCAGTTTACATGTGGTAAAAACCAGCTAGCGATGCAAGTAATGGCCTGTTTGATTCTCTAGTCTAAAGTTTAGTGGCTAAAGTTAAGGACTAAAAACTTCAGACCACTTTAGCTCACTTCTGTGATTTAAACTTTTGTGAGGTGGTCTAAACTTTAGACCTCCTGTTTGGAGTCTCGAGAACTAAAATGGTCTAACATTTAGTGGCTAAAGTTTAGACCATAGGATCCAAACAGGGCCTGATAAGTCGGTTTCAAAGCTATTTATTCCCTTACTGATTTATCGTTAGTTTACTTAAGCATTTTGATGTACTGACTGTCATGACTACTTGGTAATGCATGGGAGGAGAACTTTCAAAACAAGCAGTTATATATCAAAGGGAGAGGCATATATATGAAAGGATGGGATGGGAGCACTGACGGTGGTCGCCCACGCCAGCCCACAGGCGTTGCAGAAGTTCTTGGCGCCGGTTGGGCCTCGCCGCATCTGGGGTGTCACCTCGCTGTTCACCCCGCAGTTGGCGCAGCTGCACATGTACAGGTGATGAACATGAACTCACAGTGTGTACTGACTGCATTTGCAATGAGAATTGCATGGAAGGATCGACAGACTTACCATTGAAGCTCAGCCGCCTCCATCCCAATTGAATTTTCAGAGCTCTTCTCAGAACGCGCAAATTTCCCTCCCTTCGCGCAATCCTGAGCCGGCAATGCAAATGCGTGCGTGCGCAAGAACGAAATAAACATCCAGCCTTATATCTCTAAACAGGAGATAGACATGATCACATGAAATAAACTGGATTTTATCATACATACATATATATACCTTAAAGCGATTTCCCTTCGGACGGAGTAATCTGCTTTCATCGTGCTCTTCCTTTTCTTCCTGTAGCGCGACATGGCCACCGCTCTGTCGAAGTCTTGAGGCACGACAATAGGATGGACCTGGGGCCAGATGTTCAGATTAAAGTGCATTTCGTCCGTTATGAGGAGGAAACTCCTACACCTTTGAGGTTATACTGGAATCTGGTTGATGCAAAAATTTCTCAAATCAACCGGAGGTTATATGCTTTTTGTTTAATTACCAGGTTAGTGGGTTTTGGCTTCGCGCTTTGAGGGGCAAGTTCATAGCCGTTTAGAAGCATGAGGATGGTCTCAACCTGCGTTATAGGCATATGGTTTTGTATGTTTAGTTTTGCAATGCAGCTTCAACGCGAAAAAGAAAAAAAAGGTTGCGATCTAGTAACATTTAAAATCACACATTCACCAAAGATCACAGTGCGAGGTACAAGAACAGAAGGTTCGTCTGAAACACAGTGCCATCTGATCTTTCAAAGGTATGAATAATAATGCCAAGAAACATAACAAAGCACGTTGTCAAAGAACTTCCTTTCTCAGAAAAAGGAAAAGAAGAAAAAAAAAACTCAGCCATGCATCTTGAGAATCGCAGAACCGCTTTGATTCCCATGAAGCCAAAATGATAGCCCACCACCGCGCCATGATCACCTTGTGCGGCGGCACGGAGTCGAAGACGTGCGTGTGCCCCCCGGTACGTCATGGACAGCCCGTCCTCCACACAGCCGCCGTCGCGCGCAGGCCTGCGCCTCTGCCAGCCGCCGGCGCCGCTCGTCCTCCGCCTCCGCCTCCTCACCGTCCAAGGACCCGTCGTCGTAGTCGTCGAGCAGCTCCTGGAGGTAGTCCGGGGGATCACGATGTCGTCAAAGGGTCTCCATCGCCCCTGTTCCTTCTCCGGCCACTGTGCACGACGGCGACGACGACGGCTGCTGCATTATTGGTGAGTGGTCACCGACCTGCGCCTCGGACAGACGCCGCTCGTCCTCCGCCTCCGCGCCCATTATTGCTGCCGCGCCGTGCAAGCACCCATCGTCGTCGTCGTCGAGCCCCTGGAGGTAGTCCGGCGGGATCAGGATGTCGTCAAAGGGTCCTCCTCACCGCCTCCTGCTCCTCCACCGGCCGCTGTGCACGAGGGCGACGACGGCTGCCGCTGCATGGGTGAGTGGGAACTGGTGGCTGCAGCAGCGCGCAAGCGAGCAGAAGCCTCCGCCTCCGCGGCCGTCGTCGCGCGGTACAAGAACCCGTCGTCGTCGTCGAGCAGCCACCGTAGGTACTCTGGGGGGATCACGATGTCGTCAAATGGTTCCTCACCGCTGCCTCCTGTTGCTCCTCCGGCCACTGTGCGCGAGGGCGATGACGGCTGCTGCATGGATGAGTGGGGACTGGGAGCAGCAGCGCGGAAGCGAGAAGAAGCCTCCGCCTCCGCGCCCATCGTCGCGCGGTACAAGCACCCGCCGTCGTCGTCGAGCAGTCACCGTAGCAACTCCGGAGGGAACACGATGCCGTCAATCGGGTCCTCACCGCCTCCTCCTGCTCCTCCTCCGGCCACTGTACACGAGGGTGACGACGGCTGCTGCATGGTTGAGTGGGAGTGGGAACTGGGAGCAGCACCGCGGAAGCAGGAGAAACGGAGACGACAGAGAAAGCCCAATGCGTGTTGCTTTCCCCCCCACTTTATAAACCAACGCGTGCTGCACTGCACGCACCCGGTTGTGGCACGTTGGGTGAAGAATCAACGAACAAGATTGCCGTCCTGCAGACGATTTTTTTTTTAAAAAATGATTCTTTTAAACCCCGATATCTTACCTGAACTCTCGAAACCATTTAAATTATATCCCGGCCTGTCGTGGTTTGGAGTGGTTTTGTGTTTTTTTAGTTATATAAAAATCTGCTAAGGTTCGTAAACTATAGATATAGAAAATGTCTATACTTTTAAAATTGTACTTGCAAGTGCCCAGACGTCCGATCCGGGGCGCTAGCGTCAGAAGGTACCCGCTCAGTGACAAGCGAGCACCCCAGCGCGTCGGGCTTGTGAGCGAGCGCCACAGCAGCGGGCCCGCGCCGCCCCCAGAAGTCGCCCGCGCTGCTAGCCGCTTCCACGCGCATCCTATGGGCAACACCCGATCTACTTTTAAAATATTTAGATGCAATATTTGAAACATACAAAAGAAGACAGATAAAACACTTCGAACATGAGTCTAAAACACTTCCAAAAACGCTTGAAAACCATTGCAAACCTATACAACATCAAGATGAAACACTTGCAACAGACGTATGAAACACCTGAAACACTTGAAACATGCATGTATATGCAACATCTAGATCTACTTTTACAACATCCAGATGAATTACAATATACGTCTGATACAATAAAATATTTGGAACATACACTTGAAACATATGTGCATAGCCATTGCAACATGTGCAACATACCGTTCTACTTTTGCAACACCGATACGAAACATTTGCAACATACCTCTGAAAACACCTGAAACATTTGAAACATATAGTTGCAACATGTGCTTTCAACGCAAACATCTCCTTGCTGCTTGGACATTGGAGGCTCGTCGACGCGCGGAGGCCACCGGTGTGCTCGGCGGCGGCGTGGAGCTCGCTAGCAATGTGGAGCTGGGCAGCGGCATACAGAAGGAGGGGTGGGGGCAGCACAGGCATCGTGGCGCAAAGGATGGGTGGGCGGCGCGTGAAGGTCACCAGTGTGCTCACCGGGGGCGCGGAGATCGATGCCGTAGAGGGCGGGGTGCGGACGACACGTTGAAGCCGTGAGAGATGAGGCGGAGTTGGGAGTCCCTGGGTGCAGACTCATCCATACGTACAGACGCCTTCCATGGGAGGAACCGAAGGTTGGTGAGGATCACCTAGGAGAAAAGCACGCCCGCGAGGAAGGCATGTGGGTGGATGCCGTGGCATAGGGAGCGAGTAGGGAAAGGAGGAAGGTGGGTGCACACGGCGACGCAGGGATGCAGCGGTGCAGCGAGCGAGGCCTTTGCAGTGGAGAATGAGCGAGTCGTGTGGGCCTGTGCGAAGAAGCCTGAAGCGGTGCGCCAACTCGTTTCACTCCATTGCATTAACGGTGGATGTGGCGTACGATGGAAAGAGAACCGTCTAGATACCCTAATCCAAGCATTTCTGTTTAAAAATTCGTAAAAAAATTCTAAAGATAGATGGGGATATGTCAAATCCAAAGACAATATCTTTAAATGCTTAGAGCTCATGAAAAGTATCTTTAAACGCTTAAAATTATATTTAGCTATAAGAAAATCAAAAAATTATCTAGAAAATATAGAAAATTCACACAACATTCTAATGGGTGTCTAAACGCGTTTTAAAAATTTTGCACATCAAAAATATGAGATGCAACTTGCATGAATACAACATATATTAATGTTGAATGCATTGATGCTATGCATAATGCATTTGTGATGGTTGTGTATTATGTTTTTTTTATTGTGATATGCTTTTAAAATATTTATACATCGATTAGAATGTACTAGAGCTTTTTTAAGCGTCTAGAGATATTTTATTTGGATTTGGCATACCCCAACCTATCTTCAGAAAAAAAAACTTAGAGATATTTTTATGGTTTAAAAACCTTATCAAGTATTTACCAAAATTTTGAAACTAATATGTATCTATACCTATATAATAATAAAGAGGCAAAATTTCTTCCTATTTTATTGGTATGGCCTTCCCTAACTAACTATGTGAATGTGAAAATTATTTCTATTCGTCTGTCTACTTCTTGAATATTTGTTCTTGAGGCCTGGATAGTTAGAATCCTAATCCAAATAGATCCATCCGAGGAGTACCCGAATAGAAATTCTAATCTAAATACAAAAGGCTAAAAGTTATTTTATGTTGTTCGATTAAGATTTCTTCTAGAGGAATATGTCCAATTCGGATCAGGCAACAATGGGGTATATGGTTTTGAGGCAACAATGGGACACACTAGCCGGATCAGAGTCCTAATCCGTACGTTCTTTCTTCAATTCGAATCAGACACATGGCACGCACTGTGCCATCAACCCAATATATACATGCAAGCGCGTAGGATCATTGATCGATCATGTAACGTAATTATTATTCCAAAACCAAGAGCTAATTTCGTCCCTAT
Source organism: Miscanthus lutarioriparius (assembly GCA_904845875.1). Lineage (NCBI taxonomy): Eukaryota > Viridiplantae > Streptophyta > Magnoliopsida > Poales > Poaceae > Miscanthus > Miscanthus lutarioriparius. The sequence goes on along the minus strand of CAJGYO010000010.1, from coordinate 42,310,726 downwards.
CTTGCATGATCAGCACAATGGCGTCGACGACGTTGAGGATGATCCTTACCATTGCACGTGACGGCGACAGGCTTTGCCCTGCTGTTGTTCGACATCAGGAACGGGGACTGTTGCAATCGGGGCTCCGGCAAGCTCACCTCGTGGAGCAAGCACCTAGGGGGGTGGCACTACCTCAGCCTCGACAGCCTCCAAATCGAGTGCGTCATCGACATCCGCCACTTCCGCCTCGCCTTCTGGGACCCGCCGGAGCCGAAGTTCACGTCCCGGGACAATGAGACCATCGGCATGCTCGCCTCGGAGGTGGGTGCCAATATGTTCATACACATCAACGCGGTCGACGAGCCCATCCCAGCCCAAGCTCCATACTGGATGCGTATGCCCCTTGCTTCTTGAAAACTTCGGCAGGCAACGAAGGCCCAAGACGCCAGCGACGGCAGCCGATATCCCTACTGGCTTCCAGGCACGCGATGTGGGAGAGCGTGCATGCAAATTCCCTTCTGGCTTCCAGGCACGCGCATGCAAATCTTCTCCCGCCTAACTGCAGCGCGTGCCATGCAGCCATCAACTCCCCGCTAACTGACGCGCTACTTTTTCTTGGTAAAATTTTCTCTCCCGCCAAACTATTTTTTCCTCCTGGCGGCATGGAAAATATTTTGGCAGTGCTTATGCAAGGAAGAGATGCATACAGGCCCATACTCAGCTCCCGCCATGAGAGAGTAACGTACTATAGTCTAACGGAACACGAGGAGTTCGGCCGCCAGCGATAAATGCTTAACACAGAGCTGAACAGCGCACGCGCAGCGAAGAGCCACTACGGGAAAACCGGCCTTTCCCGAGAGCCTAAATAGTTGCCGAGCGCAAAACAAAGGGCTCTCAGCAAAGAACTGATTTGCCGAGAGCACCTCTCGACAAAGTAAAACTCTGGGCAAAGGTTAACTTTGCCGAGAGCACGGCTCACGGCAAACAAAAATGCTCGGCAAACTTGTCCTTTGCCGAGAGCTGCGCTCTCAGCAAATAAGAACTCACGGCAAACATAACATTTGCCGAGAGCCGGCCTCTCGGCAAAGAAGTCCGCACGGCAATAGGCTTCCAGCGTTATTTAGGCTTACGGCGTTAATTATTTGCCGAGAGCCGCTCTCGGCAAAGTTACCTATTTGCCGAGAGCCATGTATGGCTCTCAGCAAAGGGTGCTTATTATTTCATGTGTTTCTCTTCTCCTCGCTTTTGTCCAAAAATATTATTATTTTTTTATTTTGGGCGCTCTAAACTTTTTTCTCTATACACATACTATAGGTTCTACTCAATATTAAAATTTTGTGTATTTTTGTAATTATTTGCTATATCTATTTAATTAATTGCATTTCAAGCAGTTTTTTTAATCACGGGTAAAATTTAAAATTTGAACGACGAGTGATTTAAACACGGGAAATAATTAAGTATAAATTGATATTCATGCTATTTATGCATTATTGAGGCCAAATAACATCTTGTTGACGTTTTTTCACCTTTTATTTTACGAATCGAATACCACGAAAATGTCGCCGAACGATTTAAAAATTCTTAAAAAACGGAAACGAAGTCGGAAAATTGTAATATTTGCAATAAAGTCATGGTACCACACTTGGAGGCCGTGGTAAAAATTTGAAAAAGTTTCGCACAAGCGGTGGCGTCTGATTCTTACAATCTGAAACATCTCCGAATATGTTTCATAGAGTTGAGAAGGATCCATTAGGATTTTCAAACAATGTCACGCGTGAATTAGGTTTTGGACTTCCAAACTTTTTCTATAGTCATTAGAAAGCATAAATTGTAACACGGCAAAATTTCGTAATTTTTGGGAGCCGTTTGCTATTTTTTAATTCTTTTTTACAAATTATTTGCCGAGAGCATATGGGTTTTGCTCTCGGCAAAGAACCTTTGCCAAGAGCTCTCTGGTTAGCTCTCGGCTCCGATTTCTTTTCTTTACCTGGCCTGCATCAAGGGTTTGCCTAGCGCCCCTAGAAGCTCTCGGCAAAGAGTTATTTTTTTAAAAAAAAATCATTTTGAAAAAAAATATTTAAAAAAACCTTTCTTTGCCGAGAGTGGCTCTCAGCAAAGATTTATTAGGTTTTGCCGAGAGCAGCTCTCGGCAAAGGATTAAAATTTTTTTCCATTTATTTTGAAAAAAATCTGGGCAGAGTAAAAAAAGAAATTTTTTTTGCTGCTGCAGTTATTTAAATAAGAAATAAGTATATTTTTCAAAAAAAAAAAATTTGCCGAGATCCGGATCGGCCTGGTGCTCGGCAAAGATGGGATGTTTGCCGAGAGCCGCCGTGATCTGGCTCTCGGCAAAGTGGGCCTCCAGGTTATTTAAATTTTTTTGCTGCTGCAGTTATTTAAATAAGAAATAAATAATTTTTTCAAAAAAAAAAAATGTTTGCCGAGAGCCGGATCGGCCTGGCTCTCGACAAAGGCGGGATGTTTGCCGAGAGCCGCCGTGATCTGGCTCTCGGCAAAGTGGGCCTCCAGGTCTTATCCAACGCGCCCGCGACACAAAGGCTATCCAACCGCCACCGGCCTGCGCTCACTGCTGCCCGCCGCCACGCGTGCCGCGCTCTTCGCTGCCGCCGCCGCCGCCGCGCCGCCAATCCCCCGCGCCCGCCGCAGAACGCCCGCCCGCCATCCGCCGCCCAAGAAGCCTCGTTCGCCTCGCTTTGGGCATGGCTGGCATTGGCCACGCGCGAGGGGCCAGATCTAGCATCGCACCCGTCCCCGCAATTCAAGGACCCCACGCCCTGCCGGGGACTAAGGGCGTGAGCCTACATCCAAGGTTGTCGCCCTCCCTCTCAACCCTAGTGGCTCCTTCCACCCAAGGGGTAACTCGGCGGGGCACTCCAAGGCTCATCGTTGGGCAGATAATGACCTCTCCGATGCGGAAGCATCGCCAGCTGCCTCTCCAACCTCCTACCTCAATGCAGTTCTTCGTGAGCCGCAACCGCCGAGGATGTCGTCACTGCCTGCGAGAGACCATCCCATCATCATTGGAGGCACTTGCGGTGATGTAGCAGTTCAGGTGGCCGCCGGGGGGCGACGCAGGCGCAACAAGCATCATCAGCCATGCCTGTGACTCATACATGGGTTACCGGTCCACGACAAGGATGTGGAAGCCGAACATGATCGCGCACAGCGTGTGCAAGTCCACTTGTGGCTCAGCCCTCACTCCGGCACATGCAAGCGCATCTCCGCTCTGGATGGTGAGAGCTAGCGTGAGGTCCTATCATGGGGGCCGTCAAGCAGCTCCGACGGGGCATGCCCTGCGTAGCCTACACCTTTGGCGGACCATCGGCTGCCTTCCCGCTTTCCGGTAGACCTACATGGGAAGTGCTTCAACTGTCCCTCCTCCTCGCATAGGGTGGCAACTTGCAGGCTGCCTTCATGCCGCCTACACTGCAAGGCGTTTCGGCACCTCATGCACGATTGCAAACACCGACGGAGGGTGCCTCCTACCAGCTCCACCGCACCTAGTGGCACCGGCGGCCGGCCACAATGACTTGAACGGGACCATAGCTCAGGCACCCAGCCACCTGCCCATGTCGTTCTGGTGGAGTTTGGTGAAGCTATGTCTGCACCGACTGTCACCATGCCTGTTGGCCGAAGGACACGTCTTCTTGGGCTCGACCCATTCACGCTGACCACGTGACCCGTTCACGACGCCACGGAGGACCCAATGCTGGAGGAGTTCGCAACCTCTATCGACAGAAGATGCTCGGCAGTCCTCCGAGGGGTATCCCACGAAGGTAAATTGATCGGTAGAGGTGCGCGTGATCAGGAACCGGATGCTGACACAAGGCGTAGAGACAGCGATTTAGATAGGTTCAGGCCGTCTGATCGACGTAATACCCGACGTCCTGTGTATTTGGTGTATTGTCTTGAATATAAGATGTATGTAGATGTCCACTAGGGGACCCCTGCCTCTCCTTATATACTCTGGAGGGGTAGGGTTACAAAGAAAGTATCTTATTTGGTACTATACAATATCTTGCGGTACACATCGACCAGTGCCGTGCACGCCTTGATCTTGTGGGCTAGGCTACCTCTGATGGTGTGGCCCATGTCTTGTCTTATGGATACCGGGGGGGCCATACCCCCACAGCTAGTACCCGAGCCTGACAGTAGGTGACGTAGTCACGTGGTACCAGGGTCAGAAAGTAGAAGGAAGATAGAAGACCGACCGAGCAAGCAACCAGTCCACGGGCGGTGCCCTTAATTGAAAAGCACACATTCACCGCAAGGTGAAGTGTGCCCACTTAGTCCCCGAGCCTGCTGGAAGATGAAGAATGAATCTTGTAGCAGGGTCAAAGAAAAAGAAGTCTGAAAGCTTGCCGACGTCGTCTGACATGCGCGTATCAAGACCCCAGACGTGCTGCCCAAGATTAGCACCCTGATCCGAATAGCATGGAGCAGCTTGATAGCACACCGATGAGGCATAGCAAGATCCGACCATCAAGGGAGTCCCCGGCGTAGCTGGCAATGTCCGAGCACCGAGGAGTCCCCAGCGTAGCTGGCGATGTTTGAGCACCAAGGAGTTCCCGGCGTAGCTGGCGATGTCCGAGCACCGAGGAGTTCCCGGCGTAGCTAGCGATGTCCGAGCACCGAGGAGTCCCCAGCGTAGCTGGCGACGTCCGAGCTGGTGACATCCGAGCACCGAGGAGTCCCCGGCGTAGCTGGCGACGACCGAGCACCGAAGGAGTCCCCAGCGTAGCTGGTGATGTCCGAGCACCAAGGGAGTCCCCGGCGTAGCTGACGATGTTCGAGCACCGAGGACTCCCCGGCGTAGCTGGTGATGCCCGAGCACCGAGGAGTCCCCGGCGTAGCTGGCGATGTCCGGGCATCGAGGAGTCCCCGATGTAGCTTGCGATGTCCGAGCACCGAGAAGTCTCCGGCGTAGCTGGCGATGCCCGAGCCCCGAGGAGTCCACAGCGTAGCTGGCGATGTCCGAGCACCGAGGAGTCCCCGGCGTAGCTAGCGATGCCCGAGCACCGAGGAGTCCCCGGCGTAGCTAGCGATGAAGCACGAGTGACGAACAGTCTGGTCAACTGGCCGGCGGCGAAGTTAGCATTGAGTAGAAGCGACCGACGAACTGTCTGATCAACTGGTCGGCGACAAAGTCCATGAACCTAACAGTCCGACCTGTTGATTGGTGGAGAAGTCCGAGCACCAGGTGGTCTGATCACCTGGACGGTGATCCTATAATACAAATATATAGAACGGGTAGTAAATGATGTAAAAAATATGAACTCTGGAGAAAAATCAGTAATGGTGATGAAACAACATATGTAGCTCGACGATCAGTTGGTGTGAACACTTAGTGTTATTCTGAAGATATAGTTATATTTAATACAAACCGCCCAAACAGTTAGTGTATAGCTAAGTCTCTAGCCCTAGCTAGCCTATAAACCATAACGTGGAGCGTGGAGCCCGTGTGCGTGTAGGAAGAATAAAGCGTCGCTAAGGAGCCGCTGCCGACCACCCATAACGTAGAGGACAGACGCTCGTGCACGTGTCGGGAGGAGCCGGAGACAGGGCTGTCTCTGGGGACATCTGAGCGTCAACATGACTGTTCGGGGATTCGCCTTAGACTTAGCTGTATGTCATCTTTAAGATGGTATACATGAAAGAAAATCGTTTGCTGAATAAACATGGAGAAAACAGCTCGGAGAAATATTATGGCGATATATAAAGATTGGGGAATATTTAGAAAAATATTAAAGCGTGACTTAGCTTTAGACATAACATCTGGTTGGCGGCGTATGGCGTCATCTGGTCGGCGTGTACGAAATTGCCCGGCCCTCGAGCTTTCCGAAGTTACTGGTCGGCGACGCGGGCAGCTCGCTTAGCGTCTTGGTTGAGGACTCGGGCGGCTGCGCGGAGTCGTAGTCGAATAGACGTAGTTGGAGTTTGACGGAGTCACGTGGAGAGGCGAAGTCCGTGTCCGACCAAGGTGAGGCGCAGTCCGAGGTCTTCCTCCCGCGTACATGTATGGCGATCCTTGTTGATTTGCTTGCTGACCGATGGGATCTCGTCGTCTGGGCGCTTGGCCAAATTCGGGTGTATAGAATGTCGTGCATGCACCGACGTGCAAATTTCGCCTTGATTAAATAACTTGCATGTCACCTGTACACGCTTCTTGTTTGCTCGTGACGGAACAATGCTCTGGCCGGATAATCATGGTGCTGTAGAGTAGATTAGACGTACGCTTGACTGGGATCTCTGGTTGTTGGCGCGTTCGACGGCTAGCATCATTCGCCGTGATCATGATTAACAGGTCACGGTAGATTGGAATCATGGCTGCAGCGCTCGACGCTAAACTTGCCGGTGACAACTTCAGATCACAGCGTGTAGCCACGAGTTGCACCTAGACGGCGAGTCTATCAGAAGCTAACGAAGGACGCCGCCGCCAGACGTTGAATTGCCACGGATGGCGTTGATCTTGAGCTCCATCTGGCTCGCCATGGATCAGCACGCATACCCCTACCTGGCGTGCCAACTATCAACAGAAGATGCTCAGCAATCCTCCGAGAGGTATCCTACGAAGGTAGATTGATCGGTGGAGGTGTGCATGATCAAGAACCGGATGGTGACACAAGGGGTAGAGATGGCGATTTAGACAGGTTCGGGCCGTCTGATCGACGTAATACCCTACGTCATGTGTCTTTGGTGTATTGTCTTGAATATAAGATATATGTAGATGTCCACTAGGGGACCCCTGCCGCTCCTTATATACTCTGGAGGGGTAGGGTTATAAGAAAAGTATCATATTTGGTACTATACAATATCTTGCGGTGCACGTCGACCAAGGGCGTGCATGCCTTGATCTTGTGGGCTGGGCCACCTCTGATGGTGCGGCCCATGTCTTGTCTTATGGATACCGGGGGCCATACCCCCACAACCTCACTCGCCATCAGTCGGATCATCACGTACCCTCCACTTGGCCGCCCTGACTTCAACTCCAATGGTCACCTAGCTGGAGGATGGGGCCACAGCGATGGTCACCTGCGGGAAGTAGACGCCGTCCCAGCATGTCGACTTGGAGCTGCGGACACCAATATCACGCCCCACTCAGTGGGCAAAGGACTTGCCCCGGTGTCGCCTCAACACGGGCATCCACAGGACATGCCAATGCGGTTGGTGTAGAACGCACCCTCGGGCATTGATGCATCCACAGAGGACGAAGAGGGCTACCCACTAGGCTTTTGTCCGGTCGACCTTATGGCAGATACTGGCATTCCTAGTACGATGCCGGGGGATACCTAGACTGTGGACAACGACGCCACTGCCAAGCGTTGCCTCGAGAACTTCACCAAGAAAGTGGTGCGTAAGAGGCCCTCCCCGCTGATTCGTGAGCCACCAAAGTCGCCACCTGCAAAGGTGGTGCTGCCGCTGCAAAGCAAGCGTCTAGCGGCTCAAACCCTCTTGCACGTGTCTGCTTCCAAGCGAGGTGAGATCCTAATCATACAGCATCAGGATTTGGTCAAGGGTCTGTCAACACCAAGCGCATCGCTGAAGAAGGCCTACGAGGCGCTCTATGAGGCAAGGCCCAATGCTTCCAACATCGAAGCACTGGAAACGCTCTTCCAGGACACCGGGAAGGAGTCACGTCGGAAGCAGCAGAAGCACAAGCCGTCTTCCTAGGCTGTGTTGCTACCCTTGTCTTGCTCGTCTACAATTTGTGTAGTATCTAAATTTGTTTCTGTATGCCAGGTCGGTCCAGCCAAAAATCCTATAGATCTCCTAGGGCGCTCGATAGAAGTGCGTTGTTTGTCAAACTCTTCTATCTTAATACAAAGATGCGCAAATCTTTTACGTATTCGAGTAAAAAAAAGTCCTGAGACCTTTTGGCTTTTGCTCGGTACCATTGTAAGTACTAAATATCATTATCTATGAGCCACGGTCGAGCCCTGTCCCAAAGGCCACAAAACTGTTGAAGTCATCACCGGTTGGTCATTAGTGATGTGTCATAAGGACCTACCACTCATTCTAGTAGGGTCCTTCTGTGTTTTTAGCATGCTTTTGTTAAAGCATTTAATTGGATGGTACCAGTCTCTTTCATGTTGGGATATATCCCCATACTTCTTATACTAGTGTTGGTATGGCCCATACATTACTCATAGATATTAATTTTCAAGATGAATTTGCAAAATCTTCTTCTCAATCTGTGCCATTGCAGAACTTTTCTTTGTACACATCATACCATTGTAATAACTTAAGTGGGTCTCCAAAACAAATGGTGTTGGTCTTCTATTTTTACATCGATTGACATGGTAAATTCTAAAACATGAGTTTATCCAAGATGTTTGGTTACTCAAGCAAACTTCCTTTGTTCAATGGTGGGAGACCATGTCTAAAAAAATTAGGTAGAGTAAATTCAAGCGGCAAGAGCTATTTTTTACTTCTCCTACCAAATAGACCCTGATAAATCAGCTTCTTTCACATACACAGTTTCTAGGTAAAGCTGGATGAAGCTAAATAGTAGCTTCTCCTAGCGTGCGCTCTCTCTCTCTCTCAGCTATCTTCCCTAAGAAGCCGTTTTACAAAAAAAAAAACAGCTTTAGCTTTACTGGTGAAGTTGCTTTATGGAACTGAAGCCAAGAAAAAAACTATTTCACTAGTGAAGCTGAGCAAAGCTTTACCAAACAAGCCCTAAATCAATCGACAAATAAGATGCATACAAGCAGACCACATGCTCGGGATTCGAAGTATCATTCGAACTGAGTTTGAATCAGTTGCTTCCTGTGTTGAACATCAATAGGGCCTTTTGAAGTCGACATTTTAAGATAAAAAATTGTACTACCTTTTAATCACATTATTTAGAAAGATCATTTAAGAACCTCACATCCCTGCTGTTTGCTTTCTTGATCAGAGCGGTGGGTCACCCTGAATTTCCGCGCATAACCATATACCCTCCCAGTATTGTTTATCCGTCGCAGTCGCGCCGTCGCAGTTCAGCGTTGGCAGTTAGCACTTAATTAACAGTTAATATCGGTGTGCACTCTTCTCTTATCAGCGTGTTCTTTATAAAAACGCGTAGCAGTAGGCCAGTAGCTCACCGTCGATGGACGCCACGCCGTCGTGATCTCTGATCCGGCTCGTTCCCGTTCTGCCTCACGTACGTCTGGTGAGGCTACCATTCTTGGATTCTAAACTGGCCGCTGACATTTTTTTTATAAAAGATTGTAAAGTAAAATCCATTCACTTGTTTTTTGTTTGGGTACGTAAAGCGTCTCTCTCTCATACTCTTGCAGCAGTACTCTTCCTCTCTTCTTCTTCTTTTTTTTTTTTTGAGGAATCAGTACTCTTTCTCTTACCAGGCCGCTTGGTGCTCTGCAGGTTCTCAGTATGTATAACAGCATGGACATGATAAATAGTAGTGCAGTGTCATCCTCCATTGCACTTGTTTTCATTGCTGCAGTAATCACCAAGGTTGCATGGGGAAGAATAACAGCTGATCCGGCATCACGCAATACCCTGCCTCATCCCCCTGCGGTTAGCGGCAGTTCAGTCATTCCACTTTTACACACACTTGTCACTAAGGGTTTCAGAGCCATGCTTCAGGAGCAATACACAAAGTTCGGAAGTGTGTTCACGATAAGTTTCTTGGGGATGAAAACAACGTTCCTGGTTGGGCCGGAGGTCTCGGCTCATTTTTACCAGGGACCAGAGTCTGAGATCAGTCACGGTAGTTTCCTTGAGTTCACTGTCCCCATGTTAGGCAAAGATGTCGGCTATGGTGTAGATATCGCCACCCGAACTGAGCAGAATCGCTTCTATCTTGATGTGCTGAAACCGGCTAAGTTGAGGTGCCATGTTGCTCCCATGCTTCAGGAAGTGGAAGTAAGTGACATAACATTCCTCTCACTCTCTCTCTCTCTCTTTCTCTCACACATACATGTGATGTCTTGTGAGAAAATTAATGCAATTAACAAAGATATAGTTATATATACATTATCTAAAAAGTATCCAATTTTTAGTAACAGCAACTTAGAAAGAACAAATAATGAAATAACCAAGAGTTTTTCTGTCAAAACAACCATCAAAATAGGTTTGACGTGATTTGAACTGATTTCGGAGTTTTTTCTCATGTAAGTGTATATCCTGTTGCGTTTCTTTCCATTACTGTAAGGAAAACATATACGTACAGTGTTATTGGAAGCATGAAAGTCAGACTTCCATAGTTCTATTATTGTTAACTGTAGTATGGCATATGAATTAATCTGGACTATACTCGTGTTGAAAAAAATTTCCCTTTTTTTCTGAAAGACAAGTTGATTTATGAAAAAGAATATAATCATGTCAACATTTATCAATATTCCATCCACCCTATATAAGGTATCCAAGCATTTAAATTTTATCCTAAATTATAAGTGATTCAAGGTAAAATAACACCACAACTCAAATATGGTAATCACAATGTACCCATATTGTTATCTACAATTAATGTATGTCACCGGCCCAAATATGGTAATCACAATATATTAAAGGACAATTACATGTGCCATTTGCTATACCCCAAAATATGTTATAGGATTCCTAGTACACCCTGTACTTCAGGATGTAGAGAGTAATCTCTAACTAATTATTGTTATTTAGACTTTCCATTATATTTTGCATGAGCATATTCTTCCAGATTATTTAGTGCGAGCCTTGATAATCGCATGTCACTGCCAGTACTATGTTTTTTGAGCAACAACACTGGGGGAGCTGAGAGGCTCCACCTGAATATATTTTCCATAGATTCTAGCGAGCCGGTAATGGAGGGTGCATAACACCTAGTACATTAGCGACCCTTCAAAAGTCCAACAGGGTACAAAGAGGGGGGGAGATAGCAACGAGATCCCAAACAACAACACAACACAACCTACTAACGAAGCGAATGCAAACACTACTTCCTAACATGTGCCACCATCAATGACAGATTCGAAGAACTCTAAACCACATGCAGCTGTAAGGTATATTGAATGGGATCCGACATCCGACATCCAGGAGGCTGTAAGGCATTGAGTCGAAACCCATAGACGGCAACCGTGAGATGCGTCACCTATGAGCACATCTGGGGCTCCAACCTACGTCCACCAACGCCATTTGAGGGAAGGAAGCCTCAAAGGGGGAGGACCGTCAGGGGAGAACGAGGAGATCCAGAGAAGGAGATCAAGGTCCTTGCGACCCAGCATATGATGAGGTGAAGCACTCAAGAGATTTAGAGGACAGCAGACCAAGGCGTTGTTGCCGACCACCTGGCAGCAAGTGGTGTGTGCGGAAGGGGTAGGAGGGTAGTCAGATCGATAACAAGATAGGGATGGGAGAGCAACTACGGAGAACATAAGGGAACGTCCGGTGCGGATGGGAGCAGGTGTGCTTGTGTCAATGCCTTCAAGAAGGAAAGTGATGTCCACAGACACCACCACGGCACCATCGACGACCGGAGCCCTGCAAGAAGGAAGGTACATTGGAGGGTCTAAGCTGGCCCCTCCACGATGGCGCCCTCAAGAGGGACGCGAAGTTTTTGACACCGCCACCACCGGCTCCAGGTAACCAGAGCTAGGTTTTCACCAGGAGGAGAGCGACGTGCTACAATTAAAGGGTGGGGAGGCTACATCGACACCTCCAAGCAGGTAAACGGCGCCGGAGGGCATCGCCGTCTGTCGCACAGATAGGGTCATGCACGGCTTTCGCCTAATCTATCCAAACCCATGTACTATATCCCGCCATCTCAGGAACCAGGAGGATGAGCCCAAGACACGACGACGCACAGTCTTCACCGCTGCTGGGCCGCAAGACCCTGCTGCGGGCAAGCAACTGCTCCAAGGCACGGCCATACCGTGCCGGCATGCCCCATCGTCTAGCCCTTGACAGCTTGCACAATGCAGTCGGGGGGAGTCGAACATAGCTGCTGGCCTCGACAGATGGGCCGTACCTGCTATCTGCGTCGATGTTGCAACCTATAGCCTGTAGCCGTTGAGAGCTTGCGATCCTATAGCCGCGACCTGGTCTCGCATCACTGTGGCCCCCCAGGCCACGCTCACCAATGCCCAGCTAAGCACCAAGGCTGGCCCTCGCCCGCGGCCTCGCCGCCACCCGCTGCGACCTGGCTATGCGCCTGAGGATGCCACCTAGGGGTGGTGGGCGGTGACCCGGCACATCTGAGCTTGCACACAGCGGAGCAGCAGCCGAACATCCGCGCTCTACCCGCTATGACGAGGCCATCGAGTGACCGCTGTCGGGCTACAGCGAGGCACGCCGGCAACAGTCAAAGCCCCGTCCACAACTCTGTCAGCAGGCCGCCGTCCGCTGGCCGCCACGTCCATATGCCCGCTACTAGCCGGATCTGGGGCGGGGATCGTCACTAGCCGCTGCCGCTTCAGGCTAGGGGCGCACGTGGTCGAGGCCGCTTGGCCTCCATGGACTGGCAGCGTCACGCCGGCGGCTGCCGGCTTAGACAGTGCATCCGACGGCCGCCGTCGCCTGTACGCCTGTCGCGCACCGGGTTGACATGCAGCCAGGTCCAGGGCTGGGATCCCCGAATCCGAACCCAGGATGCACGGATCTAGCTTCTTGCCGGCCAACTTGCTTCTTGCCATTCATCTAGATAGCCATGGGAGCGGAGAAGAACTTGAGGAAGATGAGAGAGGGTGGGAATGGGAGGTGCTGACTGCTGAGGAGGCTGCCTTGTTGAGTGCCGCTGCCACTCATCGGCGAGCAGCGGTGGCGGCTGGGGGAGCTAGCCGGTGGTGGCCGAGTTCAGCGGCGGCAGATATCGCCCCAGTCGCCTCAGGAGACGACGACGCGGGGGACGGGGCTAACAGTACTATGTTACTGTATGGTATGTATATATGCGGACTAAATATGATAGATCAAGAAGCAATGGAAGTGTGTAGAGCACACCAGTGGGTGGTTTCATATCACTATCATTTTCATAATTTTGTTGCTGCCTCTAGTCACAAAGAGAAGATATACCTTATTAAACATTTCAGTTGCCCAACTTTTCAAATTTTTACCAGAGATACCTTTTCAAATATTTAGTTTGGAAACATGATAATCATATCATAGATTTCCCATGAAAAGTAATGTTATAACATCACAATTAATCTATAGGATAGAATTTTTTAAAATATAAGTATGTAGTGGGCATAGCTAAATATGAAGTATCTAAGAAAACAAGTTTTTGTTGTCAGGAAGAGTACATGTTTGTTGCTCTATTTGTGATGATCATGCATTTGGTACACAGAAATACTTTGCGAAATGGGGACAGCAAGGCACGGTTGACCTAAAGCAAGAGCTGGAGCAGTTACTCATGTTGATCTCAGCCCGTTGCCTACTCGGGAAAGAGGTTCGGGAGAAGATGTTCGGCGAGGTTTTCTCTGCATTCCATGAACTCACAGAAAACAGCTTGCAGCTGACCAGCTTGCTGTTTCCATACGCCCCAACGCTGACGACTCGACGTCGCGACAGGGCGAGTGCTAGGCTCTCAAGCATTTTCGCTGAGATTGTTCGATCGCGTAAGAGCTCCAACCGAGTCGAGGAGGATGTTCTGCAGAACCTGATCGGCTCCAAATACAAGGATGGCCGCCCCACGACTGAAGCTGAGGTTACTGGGCTCATAATGGCCATCCTCTTTGCAGGGGAAGCACACAAGCACGGCCACCAGCACGTGGACTGGAGCTCGCCTTCTAAGCCACACAGAGTGCTTGGAGGCTGCCCTTGAGGAGCAGCAGCAAATCGTCAAGAAACATGGGGACAACATAGACTACGATACCCTTCTGGAGATGAGCTTCCTACACTGCTGCATCAAGGAGGCGCTGCGGATGCACCCTCCAGCACCAATATTTCTTAGAAAGGTGCACAAGAACTTCACCGTGCGAACTAGAGAAGGCTATGAGTATGAAATTCCGAAAGGTCATACCATAGCAAGCCCTCTGGTGATAAACCACAACATTCCCTACATTTACAAGGACCTTGATGTGTATGACCCACACCGGTTTGGTCCTGGAAGGGAGGAAGATAGAGTTGGTGGCAAGTTCACTTACAACGCGTTCAGTGGTGGAAGACATGCTTGCCCTGGTGAAGCTTATGCCTATATGCAAGTGAAGGTGATATGGAGCCATTTGCTGAGGAACTTTGAGCTCAAGTTGGTGTCACCATTCCCCCGAGACCGATTGGCTAAAGCTTGCCCCAGAACCTAGAGGGAAAGTGGAGGTGAGTTACAAAAGACGGATGCTACCTAGGAGCATGCTGGAAAACTGATGATTACTTGTGTATGAACTCTATTATATGTGCTTGTCTGTGTAATAAACATGTTTGTATGCACACTTGTCATACAATGAGGAAGGAATCGCCAAAGTCTCATACAACTATACAATGAAAATGGAAACGGTGTTCGTCTTTTTTGTGTTATATGAAGATTTCACTAAACACTTACTATAAATTTTTGAGAAATGGCTGCATGTTATAATAGTTAAAAATGATACCATTTCTTGGTTTCCAAATACCCCATCTCATAACAAGTTGGTCGTCGCTACCACAAAAAGGATTTTGGGAGATAGGACCGGTGATTAAGAGAGGCGGGCACAAACTAGCGCCGCCTCTGCTAATGGCCGGAGAGGGACACCCAGGGGAAAGGCCCCTCTCTGGTAATGCTCCATTAACGACGAATAACTTAGAAGGCACATCTTTGTTAATACATTAAGAGAAGTTGTCAACTTAAGGCGTCCACCTCTGTTAAGTATTAGCAGAGGCGCCGCCCTAAGAGCCTCGCCTCGCCTCTGTTAAATACATTAACAAAGGTGGGTTTCTAATGAAACCACCTCCTTGTATCATGATGAACAAAGGCAAGCTTCATAAAGTGCTCGTGTAACGGAGGCGGCCGCCTTATAATGCCCACCTATATTAATGAGTGGCTATAAAAGGACCTCGCCCACTCCTCTTCTTCCTCCACAAGCTCACCCACTTGGACAAGTCTTCATCATATGCTTTTGAACAACAATTCAAAACACACAAGCACCAATGTTAGTTAAATCGAAGACGAACACGAGTAGGCAGATTCTATCATAAGCAATCAATAAAGTAAGTTGAGTTTGCACCTAGTGTCTACTTCTCCCTCCAGTCAAAGTCACTTATGCATTTTACTAGCAAGTTCTACAATGTGTATCCCAGACTACTAACTTCTATAATATATCATTATTATTATTATTATTATTATTATTATTATTATTATTATTATTATTATTATTATTATTATTATTAGAATTCTTCAAACATATGATATTTTGCAAGTACTTAATATGCAAACCAACAAACATAATTTGTGTGCTTTCAGAATAAATAGTGTAATAGTTCTTGATATATCAGTACAACATGTTTCTATAACTGAAAATAGTACTAGGCATCAGAAACATATATAAGTCCATCTGTATTTCTTCTAAGCCAAACTTATTTACCTTTGAATTAAAATATCTATCTTTGAAATGAATACAACCATACATTATAAATGTAGTTTTCGTAGTCAATCTAGCAATGTTTATTTTGTGTTACCACCTATATAAAATTTTGGGTATTGATGGTGAAAGCTAGCTACTTACACATGTTTTTACTTCGGACAAATCCATACGTGTCCAAAATTTTAGGTAATATTGATGGTGAAAGTTACAGGTGTTTGTACTTAGGGTAGAAAAATCTACACATGTACAATTTCATTGAGGAAAAAGAAAAAGACAGAAAACTATTGATGGTGAAAGCTACAAATGTTTCTACTTTCAAAGTAAAGAAAAATCGTATCAAATTTCAGTGGTGAAAAGGAAAAAGATAGAAACCTATTGATGATGAAAGCTACAAATGTTTCTACTTTCAAAGTAAAAAAAATTGTATCAAATTTCAATGGGGGAAATAGGTTAAAAAAAATCGTATCAAATTTGAATGGAGGAAATTGATTTCAAAAACGCGCCTGGTAGGGGTCGAACCTACGGCCTTCTGCTTAAGACACAGACGCTCTATCCACTGAACTACAGGGGCTAATGTGCATGGAATAAATAACTAGCGTTTGTTGGATTAAATAACTAGCATTTGTAAACAATGTACAACGACTTTCACCAGTACTGTCCATAGCCAGCAACGACACCAGTATTAATTATTCGAATTACACGTCTTAAACGTCGAGCCCATAGTCAAGTTTGTAGCATAGATCTTAGATAGTTAACACTTAACAGCGACTAAAAGCAGCAGTGCCAGCGACCAGCATTTTGGTTGAACATGCTCTACTTCTACTACACTGTCATGAATGAACAAACTCCACAGCAGGTACACCTATCTGTGATATGTACGTATATGCCATGTCATCAGTAAGTTCAGTCTTCCAAGTTACGATTCACTTGCAAAGAACTCCATTGTGCATTACCACTCTTCTAAACGAAAAAAAAAACATGAAGCTGCTGTTTGCTAGCTTATAGTCGTGTTGTGGTGCAACCACACTGTCACAGGCTTCCTCCATGCCGGGATTCGGCATTTGTGACATTTCTGATCTTCCTCTGTTGGAGAAGAAACAAACACAACGTTAGCCAGTTTACATGTGGTAAAAACCAGCTAGCGATGCAAGTAATGGCCTGTTTGATTCTCTAGTCTAAAGTTTAGTGGCTAAAGTTAAGGACTAAAAACTTCAGACCACTTTAGCTCACTTCTGTGATTTAAACTTTTGTGAGGTGGTCTAAACTTTAGACCTCCTGTTTGGAGTCTCGAGAACTAAAATGGTCTAACATTTAGTGGCTAAAGTTTAGACCATAGGATCCAAACAGGGCCTAATAAGTCGGTTTCAAAGCTATTTATTCCCTTACTGATTTATCGTTAGTTTACTTAAGCATTTTGATGTACTGACTGTCATGACTACTTGGTAATGCATGGGAGGAGAACTTTCAAAACAAGCAGTTATATATCAAAGGGAGAGGCATATATATGAAAGGATGGGATGGGAGCACTGACGGTGGTCGCCCACGCCAGCCCACAGGCGTTGCAGAAGTTCTTGGCGCCGGTTGGGCCTCGCCGCATCTGGGGTGTCACCTCGCTGTTCACCCCGCAGTTGGCGCAGCTGCACATGTACAGGTGATGAACATGAACTCACAGTGTGTACTGACTGCATTTGCAATGAGAATTGCATGGAAGGATCGACAGACTTACCATTGAAGCTCAGCCGCCTCCATCCCAATTGAATTTTCAGAGCTCTTCTCAGAACGCGCAAATTTCCCTCCCCTTCGCGCAATCCTGAGCCGGCAATGCAAATGCGTGCGTGCGCAAGAACGAAATAAACATCCAGCCTTATATCTCTAAACAGGAGATAGACATGATCACATGAAATAAACTGGATTTTATCATACATACATATATATACCTTAAAGCGATTTCCCTTCGGACGGAGTAATCTGCTTTCATCGTGCTCTTCCTTTTCTTCCTGTAGCGCGACATGGCCACCGCTCTGTCGAAGTCTTGAGGCACGACAATAGGATGGACCTGGGGCCAGATGTTCAGATTAAAGTGCATTTCGTCCGTTATGAGGAGGAAACTCCTACACCTTTGAGGTTATACTGGAATCTGGTTGATGCAAAAATTTCTCAAATCAACCGGAGGTTATATGCTTTTTGTTTAATTACCAGGTTAGTGGGTTTTGGCTTCGCGCTTTGAGGGGCAAGTTCATAGCCGTTTAGA
The DNA here is from genome assembly GCA_904845875.1 of Miscanthus lutarioriparius. Classification (NCBI taxonomy): domain Eukaryota; kingdom Viridiplantae; phylum Streptophyta; class Magnoliopsida; order Poales; family Poaceae; genus Miscanthus; species Miscanthus lutarioriparius. The sequence goes on along the minus strand of CAJGYO010000010.1, from coordinate 42,293,005 downwards.
AGCATGAGGATGGTCTCAACCTGCGTTATAGGCATATGGTTTTGTATGTTTAGTTTTGCAATGCAGCTTCAACGCGAAAAAGAAAAAAAAGGTTGCGATCTAGTAACATTTAAAATCACACATTCACCAAAGATCACAGTGCGAGGTACAAGAACAGAAGGTTCGTCTGAAACACAGTGCCATCTGATCTTTCAAAGGTATGAATAATAATGCCAAGAAACATAACAAAGCACGTTGTCAAAGAACTTCCTTTCTCAGAAAAAGGAAAAGAAGAAAAAAAAAACTCAGCCATGCATCTTGAGAATCGCAGAACCGCTTTGATTCCCATGAAGCCAAAATGATAGCCCACCACCGCGCCATGATCACCTTGTGCGGCGGCACGGAGTCGAAGACGTGCGTGTGCCCCCGGTACGTCATGGACAGCCCGTCCTCCACACAGCCGCCGTCGCCGCAGGCCTGCGCCTCTGCCAGCCGCCGGCGCCGCTCGTCCTCCGCCTCCGCCTCCTCACCGTCCAAGGACCCGTCGTCGTAGTCGTCGAGCAGCTCCTGGAGGTAGTCCGGGGGGATCACGATGTCGTCAAAGGGGTCTCCATCGCCCCCTGTTCCTTCTCCGGCCACTGTGCACGACGGCGACGACGACGGCTGCTGCATTATTGGTGAGTGGTCACCGACCTGCGCCTCGGACAGACGCCGCTCGTCCTCCGCCTCCGCGCCCATTATTGCTGCCGCGCCGTGCAAGCACCCATCGTCGTCGTCGTCGAGCCCCTGGAGGTAGTCCGGCGGGATCAGGATGTCGTCAAAGGGGTCCTCCTCACCGCCTCCTGCTCCTCCACCGGCCGCTGTGCACGAGGGCGACGACGGCTGCCGCTGCATGGGTGAGTGGGAACTGGTGGCTGCAGCAGCGCGCAAGCGAGCAGAAGCCTCCGCCTCCGCGGCCGTCGTCGCGCGGTACAAGAACCCGTCGTCGTCGTCGAGCAGCCACCGTAGGTACTCTGGGGGGATCACGATGTCGTCAAATGGTTCCTCACCGCTGCCTCCTGTTGCTCCTCCGGCCACTGTGCGCGAGGGCGATGACGGCTGCTGCATGGATGAGTGGGGACTGGGAGCAGCAGCGCGGAAGCGAGAAGAAGCCTCCGCCTCCGCGCCCATCGTCGCGCGGTACAAGCACCCGCCGTCGTCGTCGAGCAGTCACCGTAGCAACTCCGGAGGGAACACGATGCCGTCAATCGGGTCCTCACCGCCTCCTCCTGCTCCTCCTCCGGCCACTGTACACGAGGGTGACGACGGCTGCTGCATGGTTGAGTGGGAGTGGGAACTGGGAGCAGCACCGCGGAAGCAGGAGAAACGGAGACGACAGAGAAAGCCCAATGCGTGTTGCTTTCCCCCCACTTTATAAACCAACGCGTGCTGCACTGCACGCACCCGGTTGTGGCACGTTGGGTGAAGAATCAACGAACAAGATTGCCGTCCTGCAGACGATTTTTTTTTTAAAAAATGATTCTTTTAAACCCCGATATCTTACCTGAACTCTCGAAACCATTTAAATTATATCCCGGCCTGTCGTGGTTTGGAGTGGTTTTGTGTTTTTTTAGTTATATAAAAATCTGCTAAGGTTCGTAAACTATAGATATAGAAAATGTCTATACTTTTAAAATTGTACTTGCAAGTGCCCAGACGTCCGATCCGGGGCGCTAGCGTCAGAAGGTACCCGCTCAGTGACAAGCGAGCACCCCAGCGCGTCGGGCTTGTGAGCGAGCGCCACAGCAGCGGGCCCGCGCCGCCCCCAGAAGTCGCCCGCGCTGCTAGCCGCTTCCACGCGCATCCTATGGGCAACACCCGATCTACTTTTAAAATATTTAGATGCAATATTTGAAACATACAAAAGAAGACAGATAAAACACTTCGAACATGAGTCTAAAACACTTCCAAAAACGCTTGAAAACCATTGCAAACCTATACAACATCAAGATGAAACACTTGCAACAGACGTATGAAACACCTGAAACACTTGAAACATGCATGTATATGCAACATCTAGATCTACTTTTACAACATCCAGATGAATTACAATATACGTCTGATACAATAAAATATTTGGAACATACACTTGAAACATATGTGCATAGCCATTGCAACATGTGCAACATACCGTTCTACTTTTGCAACACCGATACGAAACATTTGCAACATACCTCTGAAAACACCTGAAACATTTGAAACATATAGTTGCAACATGTGCTTTCAACGCAAACATCTCCTTGCTTTGCTTGGACATTGGAGGCTCGTCGACGCTGGAGGCCACCGGTGTGCTCGGCGGCGTGCGTGAGCTTCGCTAGCAATGTGGAGCTGGGCAGCGGCATACAGAAGGAGGGGTGGGGGCAGCACAGGCATCGTGGCGCAAAGGATGGGTGGGCGGCGCGTGAAGGTCACCAGTGTGCTCACCGGGGGCGCGGAGATCGATGCCGTAGAGGGCGGGGTGCGGACGACACGTTGAAGCCGTGAGAGATGAGGCGGAGTTGGGAGTCCCTGGGTGCAGACTCATCCATACGTACAGACGCCTTCCATGGGAGGAACCGAAGGTTGGTGAGGATCACCTAGGAGAAAAGCACGCCCGCGAGGAAGGCATGTGGGTGGATGCCGTGGCGTAGGGAGCGAGTAGGGAAAGGAGGAAGGTGGGTGCACACGGCGACGTGAGGATGCAGTGGTGCAGTGGCGAGGCCTTTGCAGTGGAGAATGAGCGAGTCGTGTGGGCCTGTGCGAAGAAGCCTGAAGCGGTGCGCCAACTCGTTTCACTCCATTGCATTAACGGTGGATGTGGCGTACGATGGAAAGAGAACCGTCTAGATACCCTAATCCAAGCATTTCTGTTTAAAAATTCGTAAAAAAATTCTAAAGATAGATGGGGATATGTCAAATCCAAAGACAATATCTTTAAATGCTTAGAGCTCATGAAAAGTATCTTTAAACGCTTAAAATTATATTTAGCTATAAGAAAATCAAAAAATTATCTAGAAAATATAGAAAATTCACACAACATTCTAATGGGTGTCTAAACGCGTTTTAAAAATTTTGCACATCAAAAATATGAGATGCAACTTGCATGAATACAACATATATTAATGTTGAATGCATTGATGCTATGCATAATGCATTTGTGATGGTTGTGTATTATGTTTTTTTTATTGTGATATGCTTTTAAAATATTTATACATCGATTAGAATGTACTAGAGCTTTTTTAAGCGTCTAGAGATATTTTATTTGGATTTGGCATACCCCAACCTATCTTCAGAAAAAAAAAACTTAGAGATATTTTTATGGTTTAAAAACCTTATCAAGTATTTACCAAAATTTTGAAACTAATATGTATCTATACCTATATAATAATAAAGAGGCAAAATTTCTTCCTATTTTATTGGTATGGCCTTCCCTAACTAACTATGTGAATGTGAAAATTATTTCTATTCGTCTGTCTACTTCTTGAATATATGTTCTTGAGGCCTGGATAGTTAGAATCCTAATCCAAATAGATCCATCCGAGGAGTACCCGAATAGAAATTCTAATCTAAATACAAAAGGCTAAAAGTTATTTTATGTTGTTCGATTAAGATTTCTTCTAGAGGAATATGTCCAATTCGGATCAGGCAACAATGGGGTATATGGTTTTGAGGCAACAATGGGACACACTAGCCGGATCAGAGTCCTAATCCGTACGTTCTTTCTTCAATTCGAATCAGACACATGGCACGCACTGTGCCATCAACCCAATATATACATGCAAGCGCGTAGGATCATTGATCGATCATGTAACGTAATTATTATTCCAAAACCAAGAGCTAATTTCGTCCCTATCTTGCATGATCAGCACAATGGCGTCGACGACGTTGAGGATGATCCTTACCATTGCACGTGACGGCGACAGGCTTTGCCCTGCTGTTGTTCGACATCAGGAACGGGGACTGTTGCAATCGGGGCTCCGGCAAGCTCACCTCGTGGAGCAAGCACCTAGGGGGGGTGGCACTACCTCAGCCTCGACAGCCTCCAAATCGAGTGCGTCATCGACATCCGCCACTTCCGCCTCGCCTTCTGGGACCCGCCGGAGCCGAAGTTCACGTCCCGGGACAATGAGACCATCGGCATGCTCGCCTCGGAGGTGGGTGCCAATATGTTCATACACATCAACGCGGTCGACGAGCCCATCCCAGCCCAAGCTCCATACTGGATGCGTATGCCCCTTGCTTCTTGAAAACTTCGGCAGGCAACGAAGGCCCAAGACGCCAGCGACGGCAGCCGATATCCCTACTGGCTTCCAGGCACGCGATGTGGGAGAGCGTGCATGCAAATTCCCTTCTGGCTTCCAGGCACGCGCATGCAAATCTTCTCCCGCCTAACTGCAGCGCGTGCCATGCAGCCATCAACTCCCCGCTAACTGACGCGCTACTTTTTCTTGGTAAAATTTTCTCTCCCGCCAAACTATTTTTTCCTCCTGGCGGCATGGAAAATATTTTGGCAGTGCTTATGCAAGGAAGAGATGCATACAGGCCCATACTCAGCTCCCGCCATGAGAGAGTAACGTACTATAGTCTAACGGAACACGAGGAGTTCGGCCGCCAGCGATAAATGCTTAACACAGAGCTGAACAGCGCACGCGCAGCGAAGAGCCACTACGGGAAAACCGGCCTTTCCCGAGAGCCTAAATAGTTGCCGAGCGCAAAACAAGGGCTCTCAGCAAAGAACTGATTTGCCGAGAGCACCTCTCGACAAAGTAAAACTCTGGGCAAAGGTTAACTTTGCCGAGAGCACGGCTCACGGCAAACAAAAATGCTCGGCAAACTTGTCCTTTGCCGAGAGATGCGCTCTCAGCAAATAAGAACTCACGGCAAACATAACATTTGCCGAGAGCCGGCCTCTCGGCAAAGAAGTCCGCACGGCAATAGGCTTCCAGCGTTATTTAGGCTTACGGCGTTAATTATTTGCCGAGAGCCGCTCTCGGCAAAGTTACCTATTTGCCGAGAGCCATGTATGGCTCTCAGCAAAGGGTGCTTATTATTTCATGTGTTTCTCTTCTCCTCGCTTTTGTCCAAAAATATTATTATTTTTTTATTTTGGGCGCTCTAAACTTTTTTCTCTATACACATACTATAGGTTCTACTCAATATTAAAATTTTGTGTATTTTTGTAATTATTTGCTATATCTATTTAATTAATTGCATTTCAAGCAGTTTTTTTAATCACGGGTAAAATTTAAAATTTGAACGACGAGTGATTTAAACACGGGAAATAATTAAGTATAAATTGATATTCATGCTATTTATGCATTATTGAGGCCAAATAACATCTTGTTGACGTTTTTTCACCTTTTATTTTACGAATCGAATACCACGAAAATGTCGCCGAACGATTTAAAAATTCTTAAAAAACGGAAACAAAGTCGGAAAATTGTGATATTTGCAATAAAGTCATGGTACCACACTTGGAGGCCGTGGTAAAAATTTGAAAAAGTTTCGCACAAGCGGTGGCGTCTGATTCTTACAATCTGAAACATCTCCGAATATGTTTCATAGAGTTGAGAAGGATCCATTAGGATTTTCAAACAATGTCACGCGTGAATTAGGTTTTGGACTTCCAAACTTTTTCTATAGTCATTAGAAAGCATAAATTGTAACACGGCAAAATTTCGTAATTTTTGGGAGCCGTTTGCTATTTTTTAATTCTTTTTTACAAATTATTTGCCGAGAGCATATGGGTTTTGCTCTCGGCAAAGAACCTTTGCCAAGAGCTCTCTGGTTAGCTCTCGGCTCCGATTTCTTTTTTTTACCTGGCCTGCATCAAGGGTTTGCCTAGCGCCCCTAGAAGCTCTCGGCAAAGAGTTATTTTTTTTAAAAAAATCATTTTGAAAAAAAATATTTAAAAAAACCTTTCTTTGCCGAGAGTGGCTCTCAGCAAAGATTTATTAGGTTTTGCCGAGAGCAGCTCTCGGCAAAGGATTAAAAAAATTTTCCATTTATTTTGAAAAAAATCTGGGCAGAGTAAAAAAAGAAATTTTTTTTGCTGCTGCAGTTATTTAAATAAGAAATAAGTATATTTTTCAAAAAAAAATATTTGCCGAGATCCGGATCGGCCTGGTGCTCGGCAAAGATGGGATGTTTGCCGAGAGCCGCCGTGATCTGGCTCTCGGCAAAGTGGGCCTCCAGGTTATTTAAATTTTTTTGCTGCTGCAGTTATTTAAATAAGAAATAAATAATTTTTCAAAAAAAAATGTTTGCCGAGAGCCGGATCGGCCTAGCTCTCGACAAAGGCGGGATGTTTGCCGAGAGCCGCCGTGATCTGGCTCTCGGCAAAGTGGGCCTCTAGGTCTTATCCAACGCGCCCGCGACACAAAGGCTATCCAACCGCCATCGCTCGCTGCGCTCCTGCCCGCCGCCGCCGCCGTCCGCGCTCACTGCCGCCGCCGCCGCCGCCGCCCGGCCCGCCCCGCCGCAGCCCGCGAAACGCCGCCCGCCCGTCGTCGGCCAGAAGAAGTCTCGCCCAGCCTCTTTGCCATGGTCCGGCTGGCCACGCCGCCCGCCACGCCCGCCCGGCTGGCGCTGCTGACCGCCCGGCCGGCAGCAGGCCTCGCCCGGTCGCCCGCCGCTAGATGGTCACCGCCCGCCACCGCCGCGCCTTCCAAGCGCCGCTTACCGCCCGCCCGCCGACAATGGCACCCCTCCGCCCGGCCACACCGAACGCCTCCCTGCGATTCGCGCCGGCTGGCGCCCGCCCTCCCTCCCGCCCCGCTCGCCGCCCGCGCCCTAACCGCATCCCCGGCCGCCGCTGACCCCGCCGCCGGCGGCCCACTGCCTCGCGCTCTCGTGCCCAGCGCCCTAGGTATTGCAATCTTGTATTTCTTTGGTAGTGGTAGTGGTAGTGGTAGTGGTAGTGGTAGTGGTGGGGTGGTGGTGGAGTGGTGGTGGATTGGTGGAGTGGTGGCGGTGGTCTTTGGGGTGGTGGAGGTCATGGTGGTGGTGTTGGGGTGGTGTTGAAGTGGTGGTGGAGGTTTCGGCGGAGGTTTCGGCGGTGGTGTGCCGATGGCGTTTCGACGTTTGGGATTGTCGATTGTTGTTTATGTTGGAATTGTATATGTGCATGCCGGCCATCGTGCCGTTGAGATATATATGTTTGCCGGCCATCGTGTCGTTTGTTTCTTGCAGGTTTTGGAGACCTCACCCTGCAGGGGAGGTGCTGCCGAAATTTTGAATTGATGGTCTTGTGTCCTTTTGATTTTCAGAGAAGATCCCGTCGGAGGCTAGCCGGAGTACCTCGTCTTCCTTGACGTTGCGGGTCTGCCCGCACCGCGTCGCCTCGCCACTGCACCGACCCGCCACGGCCCCGCTAGCCTGACTTCACCGCCACAAAAGGTTGCCCAATGGCATCATGGGTCTTCTCTGCAGGGAACACTTCCCAGGCTTTGTTACCCACGTCGGAGCGCGAGAGCTGGCCTACACGTACGAGCACTACGTCAGCGCCCCTGATGCGGAGGACGAGACGGGCCACACGTACGACAGCGTGGCGGAGCGGGTTATGACCGAGTTTTGGGTAAGTCTTCCTCCCACTACTTTGCTCAATACATTGCATTCGCCAGAGTTTGTTGAACCAGTGTATTGATACATCTTTTCTATATGCAGGACTTCTTTAGATGCGCCGAGGGCTACGAGGAGAGGGCGACCAAGGCGTTGGCCAAATCTTTTAGATGCCGCATCTCAGACATGCATTACGAGGTGCGGCTCCAGGCCATCATCGATTACTGTGCCGTCTACGAGGCTCGGAAGGTGAAGAAAGAAGATGCAAGATTAATGCATCTGACCAAAGAGCAGTACCTGAAGGTAAATATACAACATCAATATTGATTTCTTCTGAGATTGGGTAGCTTGAATTGTTCTTATATCTGTCAATGTACTTGATGTCATACAGGTGCCTCCTGGCTGGTGCGCCAATAAAACGCGGGAACGGAAGATGATGGTCGACGGTGGGTGAGTGCCGATTGGCGGATAACCACACCGTCCTCCGGGAACGGCGTTATCGATGCGGTGTATCACACCACCGTGGCAACCTTAACATCCACGAATACGGGCAAGATGGGTGCGTGACTTGGTGTAGCTTCAATTATTCTTTCGAGACGCTTATTCTCGCATGATTTGTAACCGTCTTGTTGTTTTTTGTCGCGATATCGGCTGCACATCAAAACCAGCCATGCGGAGAGCTCAAGTCATGGGTTCGGCCCACAAGGGTAAGGCGACAGACGAAATCGACCGAACCCGGACGACCCAGCCGAAGTCCTTCACCAACGAGAGCATCCCGAAGCGCATCACCAAGATTACCGAGGCGGCAAGGACGGTCCATGGGCAGATCGGGATCCGCACACCGCGGACATTGTGGCGACATCATCATGAGGTGGGAGGAGGCAAGAAGCATGGGCGGTACCTCATCGGCAATAGCACGCTTCGAACCACTGGCACTCCCACTCTCTCATGGTCCGGGCAAGCAAGACGCTGCAGCGGTAGCGTGCCCATACGCCCAAGGCAGACACTTCGACGCATCGTGTGGCAAAGACTACTGAGTTATTTCTATTTTATTCGCCGTTCTTTGGTTTTACATTCCTCGAAACTGCTTGTAACAATGCGTGAAAAATTACAGCCCAGTGCTTACGCTCCAGGAGCATAAGGCAAGGATGGAGGAAGAGCGGCAGAGGGAGCGGAGGCCGAGCGGATGAGGATGGAGGCCGAGCGACAAAGGTTGGAGGCCGCGCGGACGAGGTTTGACGCCTTGGCTCAAGATCGTGGCAAGTCTTGGCGCCACGATGGGTCGCCCAGCGCCACGAGCTGTTCGCTCCTCCTCCACCGCCTTACCCATACCCACCTTACCCATCCGTGAGTTCAACTTCTCTAACAAAAGCTCTTTATTTGTGCATGTCGGCCATCGTGCCGTTGATATGTGATGGGAGGCCTTCGTGCGTTCATATATATATGTGTGCCACCATCTCGCCGTTGATATGTGGTGGACGGCCATCGTGTTGTTGGTTTTCTTGCAGTTTTGGAAACCCCACCGTGCAGGGAGAGTCTGCTGCGAAATTTTGATGTGTCTAGGCTTAGATTTCAATTTTATACCTAGTTACGCAAATATTGCCTTGTGTACGCTTATATTACAATTATATGCCTTAGTATTACTATAATTACTAATTTTTCTTCTCCTTTGTGCGAATCAATCATGGGTTCGAATGAGGGGCCTCAAAGCAGCCCATTGTCGGGAGGGTCGTGGCACGCGCCGTATCCACCACTTCCGCCGCATCAGCAGCCGTCGGGAGCGTCGGGGTACCAGCAGTATCCACCGCCGCAACAGCAGCAGCCGCCGGAGGGAGGGTCGAGGGACTGGGATGCTTGGGGGTGAGCTTGTTGCTCTTCATAATGTATTGTCGTGCACTTTGTGAGATGAACTGTTGGATTTGAGATGTTAAGATGGATTATGTGAGACATGTGATGTGGATGGCATATTTGTTAAATATGTGATATTTGTGATATATATGATGTGTTATATTTGTGAAATATGTGATGTTGAAGCTGGAAATATAAACAAAAATAAAAAAAATGCTCTCTGGACTCTTTGCCGAGAGCTAATATTTGCCGAGAGCCCAACTAACTGGGCTCTCGGCAAAGAGTAAGATTTGCCGAGCACCTAACGCTCGGCAAATATGACTCTTTGCCGAGAGCATATTCTAGGGCTCTCAGCAAAGCTTTCCTTTGCGGAGAGCTGGCTCTCGGCAAACCTTTCCTTTGCCGAGCGCTGGCTCTCAGCAAAGAAGTTTTTTTTTAAACCACCTCAGCCCCATAATCTATTTTATTTTTTTTTTTAAAAATTCTTTGCCGAGAGTTGCTCTCGGCAAAGAAGTGTATGGGACGACCGTTACGGGCGGGTTGCCGTTACAGCGGTGATATTTTGCCGAGAGTTAGGTTTTGCTGAGAGTTTTTATTTTGCTCTCGGCAAAGAGTTTGCCGAGAGGGGCTCTCGGCAAATAAACCTTTGCCGGGAGACCTTTTGCCGACCGCTCTTTGCCGAGAGCAGCTCTCGGCAAATGATCTGCCGAGAGTGAAATCCTCTTTGCCGAGAGCTTCGGGCTCTCGGCAAAGGAGGGGAATCCGGTTGTGAGCCGAGCGCCCTGTATACGTGGACAAAAAAAACGGTTACTCCTACGACTATACGTGCACAGAGGGAGTAATTTCTAGTGGTGTGAGCTGGCATTCTCATGATTTCAATTTTTGGTATCTTCTTTTCCTGCTATTGGCAGTTTAATCAGATGCTGGGATTCAACATCTTTCCATGAAATGTATCGTATTACTGCTGGATTGGGAGGGGCTGGTAGCTCACCTGACCTTTGCATCTGGACACTATTGTTTCTGAGGTGAGATAGGGTAACTATTTCTGTCTTCTCTGAACTTCCTTTTGCCCCCCTTTATTTTATAGAGCTCACTATTGTTGCTGCTGTCTAGGTGTGGAACTATTGTTAGTGGAGATAGTACTGGGAGCGTACAGTTTTGGGATAGCCGCCATGGAACACTTCTACAAGCTCACTCTTATCATAAAGGCGACGTGAATGCACTAACAACTGTGCCCAGTGAGAACAGGGTATTTCTTGCAGGGTCTGATGGGCAGGTTCGTAGCATTACTAAAACAGCTATTAGGTTGAAGAAGCATTTGATCAGCCCCCAAGGGAATTCTGGTGATGCTGAGATCATGACAAACATTGCTATCCCAAATTATATCATACAAGTTGACCTTGCTGCCTTAGGGATCAGGTCCCTCAACATCAGCATCAACATCCCTCCTCAGCAGGGTGCTCTCAATGCAGCTTCTACTTCAAGGTGTACTCAGATTACTCAAATTGCTGATAACTATCAGCTACCTCCAAACCTGCAAGCCTTACTCACCGGCTCTCAGATCAAAACTACACCCATTACCAGGGTGCACTATAGGAAAAAGTTCAAAGGCAAAGAAAGAGCTTCTGATGAACAGACTGTTACAGTGATGTCTAACCTTAATGCTCCACCAGTGTTTCTGCCCCTATTCTTGAACAACATGTACTCTTTCCCACTTAGGAGCATTTTTACTAGTTGGATGGTGTCCGCTTCTTCGTCTCTGGTGCAACAGCACCTATTCATACCTTGGAAAAACACTTAATACACACCTTCAGCTTGCCCACCAAGATTTGAACTCCTAGAAGAAGAAAATGGGGTGATCAACAACAATAAGGTCATGACTCAAGAAAACAATCTCAGCAGTGGCAGTAGTAGGGATCTCAGAACAACTTGCTCGAGAACAAAGAACACTTTCTTCAAACAACTACTCACCAGAAGAACCACACCCATCACTAAGGTCTACTATAGAAGGAAGTCCAAGGGCAGAATTAGAGAAGCTGCGCAACAATCAGTGCATGAAGACAATGTTTTGCTGACTTCCGTGTGGGCTATGTGCCAAATGACCTACAACTCACCATAAATAAGAAAAGGTGCAGCAAGTGTGTCACAAGAAGGAGAAAGAGCAATGCCCCAGTTTCTACACTGATGTTGAGAAGGAGCCTAAGGCTTAAAGATAAGTTAGATGGACACAAACCAGAAAGTGCTTCCTCTTCGAAAAGGCCAGTCACCATAAACAAGCTGAAAGGCAAGAAGGTGGCAGCTCAACCTGACTTGCCGAACAATATCTTACTCTCTCCTTTGTGTCAAGAAAATGAGTTCCTGGGCTCTCTGATATAACTAAATACAATGATTTTGGTGCTATCTTCCCTGAAATTCCAGTCCATGAAATCCAGAAAGTGGCAGCAGAGAAGTGCCGCATCGCTTCTTCGGAGGTGACGGCAGAGCTACCCCTTTCTTCAAGGCCTAATGAAGCAAGCTCCAGTGGGAGTAGCGCCAAGGATATGCACTTAGTGACTAATGGATAATATCATCAATGCTAACAGCAGGGACACAAGTAGAAGTTGGAATATTTTGAATTGGAATATTAGAGGACTGAATTCTGAAGATAAATGTAATGCAATCAAAGAAAAAATAGAGGAAAGTGCATGCTCTATCTTTTGCATCCATGAAACTAAACGTGAGCACTTTGACCATTCATATATAAAAAAGTTAGCTCCCAAGCGCTTCAACAAATTTGCTTACTCACCTTCAGAAGGAGCATCTGGAGGTATCTTGATCAGCTGGAATAGCTCAGTCTTTACTGGTGAAGTGGGCCAAATAAATAAATTTGCTCTCACAGTCAAGTTCACCTCAACCCATAATGGACAAATCTGGACCCTCACCTCTGTCTATGGTCCTTGTAATGGTCCTGCCAGAGATGAATTTGTAGAATGGCTCAACAATCTTCAAATTGATGCTGCTGATAACTAGATGTTGGCAGGAGATTTTAACTTCTGCAGGTCAATCTCTGATAGAAATAGGGATGGTGGAAATATGAATGATATCATGATTTTTAATGAGGTAATCAGTAACTTGGGGTTGCTAGAAATTCCTCTAAAAGGAAGAAATTTCACTTGGAGCAATATGCAGAGTGAACCGCTTCTAGAGCAAATTGATTGGGTCTTCACGTCCATCAACTGGATAAGTGATTTTCCCAACACACTGCTCCTCCCATTGGCCAGGCCAACCTCTGACCACATCCCTTGCAAAATACAAATTGGCACTTCAATCCCAAAAGCTCAAGTCTTCAGGTTTGAAATTTTTTTGGTAAAGCATCTTGGTTTCTTTGATGTGGTGAAATCAGTTTGGAGTTCAAATGTCAATGCTACTAACAGTGCTACAAGATTTGTTGCTAAGCTCAAACTCCTAAGAGTTGCTCTGAAAAAATGGAGCAAAGGCCTGTCTAATCTAAATATTCTGATACAAAACTGCAATGAGGTCTTGGCTACCCTTGATGCCTTGGAGGAACAAAGACATTTATTCACACAGGAATTCAACTTCAGGAAAATTCTAAAGGACCATATTCTCAGATTATTGAAATATAAAAATGAGTACCAGAAGAAAAGATACACCGTCAGATGGAGCAAATTCAGAGATGAAAACACTAGTTTCTTTCCACGCTGCTGCAACTGAAAGGTATAGGCTGAACACCATAACCACGATTGAAGCTGATGATGGTAGGATTGTCTCTGATCACAATGAAAAAGCAGCTCTGCTCCTCGAAGAATATAAGAAAAGAATGGGGTGCACCTCAAACCTAGTGATGCTATATAACCTAAGTCAACTGGTGGTTACCAGAGAAGACCTTGAACATCTATCAAGACCTTTCTCCACCCATGACATCGATACTGCTGTCAAGCACATGCCAGCTGACAAAGCGCCAGGTCCGAATGGCTTTAATGGGTCCTTCCTGAAGAGCTGCTGGGAAATATTAAAAGAAGATTTCTACACGCTCTGCTTTGATTTCTTCAATGGCTCTTTGGACCTGCAGGCCATAAACAGGCCATAAATAGCTCTTTCATTATCCTAATCCCCTAAACAAACAACCCAACAAGTGTGAATGACTTTAGGCCCATCTCGCTTTTAAATCGTGTCCTCAAAATTATTACTAAGTTGATGGCCAATAGGTTACAGTCAAAGATTATCTCCCTTATTCACAAGAACCAATACGGATTCATTAGAACAAGGACAATTCAGGATTGTCTTGCTTGGGCATATGAGTACATCTATCAATGCCAGCATTCTAAGAGGGAAATTGTTATTCTCAAGTTGGACTTCATAAAAGCTTTTGACACTATGGAGCACAATGTGATCCTTCAAATGCTGAAACATCTTGGTTTTGATGATAAATGGTGTGACTGGACCCAAAGAATTCTAGCCTCGGGAACCTCTTCCATTCTCCTCAATGGGGTCCCTGGTAAACACTTTCATTGTAAACGTGGGGTCAGGCAAGGTGACCCACTCTCCCCCCTCCTTTTTGTGCTGGCTACTGACTTACTACAATGCATTATCAACAGAGGTCATAGAGGTGGATTGTTTGAGTTACCAATTCCTTCCTATGAAATGGCTAACTATCCTATAATCCAATATGCCGATGATACCATTTTGATCATGAAAGCATCACAACGTGAGCTCTTCACCCTCAAAGGGCTCCTTGAATCTTTTTCTCAATCTACTAGACTCAGGGTTCACTACAGAAAATCTTGTTTGGTGCCTCTAAACCTTTCCGCTGAAAAAGCACAGTAATTGGCTGGAGTCTTTGGCTACAAGCTTGAATCACTTCCCTTCACATACCTTGGTCTACCAATGGGTACCACCAAGCCCAGAGTTGAGCACTTCGGCTTCATCATGAATAAGGTTGAAAGAAGACTTACTACTACATCAAATCTGCTATCTCATGCTGGTAGGCTGCAGTTAGTAAACTCAGTTATCTCTTCCCTACCAACTTATGCCATGTGCAAATTACAACTGCCAGTATCAGTCCTCGACTACATTGGCAGAGCTAGAAGACACTGTTTATGGAGAAGTTCTGACAGTAACGCTAAAATGAAGCCACTGGTTGCATGGAAAAAATGTAGCAAGCCCAAAAGAAAGGGTGGGCTAGGCATTAACAACCTCTGAAACCAAAACACTGCTCTCCTTCTCAAACACTTGGACAAGTTTTATAACAAAAAGGAAATCCCCTGGGTGAAACTAGTTTGGTTTGCTCATTATTCCGATGGTGAAATCCCCCATGCAACAACTGACAATGGATCATTTTGGTGGAGGGATATTCTAAAATTATGTGATCTCTTCAGAGGTATTGCTGACTGCAGGATTGGAGATGACTCCACTGTCCTCTTTTGGTCTAATCTATGGAATGATAATGTTATGCAAGTTAAGTTCCCTAGGCTTTACTCTTTCGCCAGACACAAGAGGATATCAGTTTCGCAGTTCTTGCTAAATAACAGCCTGGAGTCTCAGTTTCATCTCTCCCTTTCTGAGCAAGCCTATCAGGAATTTCAAAGCCTCCAAGAATACATTCAAACAATCCAAGTACAGCTGGACTCAACAGATTCTTGGCTATATATCTGGGGAAGCAACATCTATACATCGTCTAGTTTCTACAATTTTCCTTACAAAAACATTCAGCCCCCAGCCCCTTTTGTTTGGATTTGGGATTCCAAGGGTTGCAATAAGCTGAGAGTTTTCTCATGGCTTCTATTCATGGATAGGTTGAACACAAGAAACATTCTAAAGAGGAAAAAACATAAGTTGGAAGGGAACAACTACAACTGTGTTCTTTGTACTAACAATGTGGAAGAAACTGTTTTTCATTTGTTCTTTAGTTGCCCTTTCAGTAAAGAGTGTTGGCAGTATTTGGGTATCCAGTGGAACTATGCAAATGAATTCTTTCGGATGCTATTACAGGCAAAGCAGCATTTTCAGAGCCCTTTTTTCATGGAGATCTTCACCATCGCAGCCTGGCAAATTTGGAAGCAAAGAAATGACTTCATCTTTGATAGAGGACGTCCCTCCTTTGGTTCTTGGAAGAGGCTATTCATGGAGGAAGCTAAACTGCAAGCTTTGAGATTCAGTGATGCTAAACGACCGGCTTTCTCCCTTTGTATAGACTCCCTAGCTTAGTTTCTTCTTCTTCCGTCATCCTTAGACCTCTTGCTCTTCCTGTTTTGGTGTCTGTTGTATAGTTGTACAGGCTTGTTCTTTTTTTCTCTTTTTTATTTAATAAAAAAAATCTTATAGTGGGGGCCTCCCCCTGCTGTATTCTCGCTCAAAAAACCATGAGGCCAGACCGGTTAGAAATTTTAATTGTAAATTTTGACCAGCTTCTCGATGGTTCTGCAGATAGTTGAAATCACCAGAAGAAAGTTAGGATTACATAACAGAACCTGAATACAAAACAGGTTATGAATGCTACAGTGAAGTGCATAAAAATTCAATGGACATGTAACCGTGCATGCCACAGTTCAAAAATTGGTCTCACCAAATATCTGAAAACAATTCAAATGCCTTTCTTGGGTGGTGGAAAAATCTATACGTACGTGTCAAATTTCAATGGGGAAAAAGAAAAGTGGTCAAAAAAAGGTGTCAAATCTCAACGGTGAAAGAGAAATTTGAATTGGGGGAAAAGAAAAGATGTAAAAGAAGGGGGGAAATAAAAGTGGTAAGAAAAACGTGTCGGACAAAAAGAAACACGAGCCAGGCAGGGGTCGAACCAGCATCCTTATCCTTAGGCTTTGGATCAGAGACTACACTAAGCTACAGGCGCAGATGTGATGTATTTTTAACTTATTAGCTTTGTAAAGCAAATGTACAGCAACTTTCATTAGTACTAGTGTCAATAGTCAGCAACGCCAGTAGTATTAATTAACCAGATTACACAAGTCGTAAAAGTTGAGCAAACTTGTAGCAGAGATCTTAGTTAATGGGGCGGACTAAAAGCGGCATGTCAGCAACCAACATTTCACTACCGGAGACGGCTTCTTTATCGAGTGTCCCAGACTTTGCCGAGTGCTTTTTATCAGACACTCGGCAAAGAGGCTGTTTGCCGAGTGCCAGAGAGAAAGCACTCGGCAAACAACTGGCACTCGGCAAAGAGAGCACTCGACAAACAATAACACTCGGCAAAGACCAGGTTTGCCGAGTGTCGGGCACTCGGCAAACCAGAACACTCGTCAAAGAGCCACCGCCGTTAACGGCCGGCAGCCCCGTTAACCCCTTGCCGAGTGTCTTCTCCTGACACTCGGCAAAGCGGTAGTTTGCCGAGTGTTATTTTTTTACACTCGGTAAACCATTTTTTTTTTTACTTTTGACCTCCAAACTTTTTCTCCAGTCCTCATACAATACCTGGTACTTCATGTTCCAATGTGGCACATTTCTCGGACTTTTTCTATATTTCTTTAATTTATTTCATTTAATTAAATTTTCTTGGATAATTCAAATTATAACCGCTAGTCATTCGAATAATGAAAAATAAATGAATGGAAAAATGATATTCATGTTATTTAGTATAATGTGAGGCCGTATCCAAGAACAGACCACCAATTTCGAACATCTTGTTCACAAAACATGACCACGAACTTGCGGTCGAGTTGTTTTTAAATTCTATAAAAAGCAAACGAAGTCCGAAAATCATGAAACTTGTCAAGATGTCATGATATCATATGTGGAGGCTATGATAAAAATTTGATAAGGTTTCGCGCATGTTGTCACGTACTGTGAGTATAAATGTTTTAGTTTGTATGTTCATGCTTACGGTCAAACCTAGTGGAGTATGAAAGTTTTATTCATGTATGGTATATATTTATCTTATCTCACACATGCAATCTCTTCTCCTTTGTACAGAATCAATCGGCAGCATCGAACGATCCTCATGCTTCAGCGAATCCTTCACCAAATCAGTGATGATACTTGTGGTTGTTAATGGTACTTCCATTTGCAATTGTGGTTGAAGATGATGGAGCACTTGGATTACTTGTGAACTTATTTGTGATATATTGTGAGACATGTGACGTTTGTGATATATATGTGGTGTTGGTGATATATATGTGATGTTGGTGGTGTTTGTTATATATATCTTCTGTTGTTTGGATGGAATGTAAAAAAATAAATAAAAAAGGCGGTTTTCAATCACTTTGCCGAGTGCAATGGCCATGACACTCGGCAAAGTGACTACCTGGGAACTACCTGGGAACATGCTTTGTCGAGTGCAAAGGCCATTGCACTCGGCAAACATCACAGATTTGCAGAGTGCCATGGGCCAGGCACTCGGCAAAGGTCGCCTGTTTGCCGAGTGTCTTGCCGGCGACACTCGGTACAGTGGCCACCTTTGTCGAGTGTCTGAGTCAACGGCGCTCGGCAAAGCGGCGACCTTTGCCGAGTGCTTGACCTTGACACTCGGCAAAGCCGCCGTCACGGTGACGCTCGCCGTCACGGTGGCGCTCACCGTCACGGCCACTTTTCTTTGCCGAGTGTCGGATTGGCACTCGGCAAAGCCTTTGCCGAGTGCCCGATAAAGTGCACTCGGCAAAGAGGTCTTTGCCAATGATAAATTGTTTACCGAGCGCCCTTTGCCGAGTGTAGCACTCGGCAAAGGCTTTGCCGAGTGTATATCGGCCTGAGGCACTCGGCAAAAAAGCCGCCTCCAGTAGTGTTTGGGTTTAACTTGGGCATGCACAGACATGCACTGAACAATGCTAGCTACTTCCACTTTCACTTCACTGTCATGAATGAACAAACTCCACTGGAGTCAGTTACATCTATCTGTGATAGGTACGCACATGTCATATGTCATCAGTAGTTCAGTCTTCCAAGTTATGTTTCACTTTGTAAAAGAACTCCATTGCCATGCATGAAGCTGTTGTTTGCTTAGTCGTGTTGGGCTTGATACAACCTCACTCACTGGCCTCCTCCGTGCCGGGATTCTGCATTTGTGAGCTTCCTGATCTTCCCCTACCGGAGAAGAAAGACACACAACGTTAGCCGGTTTACGTGGTGAAAACGAGCGACGATGCAAGTGCTGCACCAATATAATGTTGCAGTAGTGCAAGTAAGTCATCACAGAGAGATGCATGAAAAGATGTGTACCAGCTACTCCCTCCGTCCAAAAAAAAATACAATTATAGAAAGCGTGCCGGTTAAACTAGTCCAAGTTTGACTAAGTTTATAGTAAATAATATTAATATTTATGTCTTCAAAGAAATTTATTATGAAAATATATTCTATCACTAATTTAACGGTATTTTTTGTATCACGAATGTTAGTAGTTTTTTATATAAATTCAGTCAAAGTTCAAATGGCTTGACTTCTTGAAAAACGAGAATTACATTCTTTTGTGGATAGAGGGAGTAGTACGTAATTTGAGAACAAGTTATCAAATGGAGATGCATGAAAAGATGGGGTGGGAGCACTGACGGTGTTCGCCCACTCCAGGCCACAGGCGTTGCAGAAGTTCTTGGCGCCGTTTGGGCCACGCCGCATCTTGGGCGTCACCTCGCTGCTCTCCCCGCAGTTGGTGAAGCTGCACACACAACAGAACAGATGGCGAACATGAACATGAACTCACAGTCACAGTGTACTGATTGCAATTGCAACTGCAGTATGTGAATTGCATGCATGGAAGGATCGACTGACTAACAATTGAAGATGCTCAGCCGTCTCCCCAACTGAATTTTCAGAGCTCTTCTTAGACGACGGCGCAAATTTTCCTCCCCTTCGCGGGATCCTGAGCCAGCAAATGCATGCGCGCGCAAGAAATAAACAAACATTCAGCCTTATATCTCTCTGAAGTCTGGACAGGGGATAGACATGAAATAAACTGGATTTGATTGATACATATATATACCTTGAAGCGATTTCCCTTCGGACGGAGTAATCGGCCTTCACTGTGATCTTCCTTTTCTTCCGGTACCGCGAAATGGCCGCAGCCCTGTCGAAGTCTTGAGGCACGACAATAGGATGGACCTGCTGGTGCCAAATGCTCACATTATTATATATAGTTTATTTCGTTTGTTATGAGGAATTAAACTCCTACACCAACAAGGCTACAATGGAAATGGAATCCGGTTGATGCAAATTTGTTAGTTTGATCTCCACCGGCCAATTGGGCCGTTGGATCAACGTCCTGGTCGGGGGCGTCCAACCACTATATGGTTGGTGGGCTCCCGTCGCACAGCACCATAAAAGCGAGGTGGGGGCCGAGGCACAAGGTACGAGGTTCCCCTGAGCCGCCAGACGCCCCACCAAGGTTCTAACCCTATCCGATCTAAAGAGAAGGGTGCTGCCAGCGACGGGAAGCCTCACCGTCTCCACCGTCATCTCTGCAGTCCACTGCCGTCACTGCACAGCGCCACTGCAACTACTACACCGAGGCGAGGAGACTCTGATAGGATCCACTCTAGGTAATGATGACTTAGGGCGAGGTGCATCACCTAGTTTCCCTATCTAAGTTATGCATTTACCCATTGATCTGCACCTAGAGGTTCTAGAAACACTAACAATGGTACCAGAGCCAGGTTTTCTAGGGTATAGACCTAGTTTGGGGTAGAAAATAGAAAAGAAATCGAGAGAGAAGTGACCCTAACCCTAACCCGCAAATAGTAGGCGGGGAAGACGAACAGTGGGTTCGGCCAAACCCTAACCGGCCGAATCTGCGACCGGGGAAGGGGAAGAAGCAAAGAGACAGAAGGTTTGAACCCTAACTCAAACCCCAAGCACTAACCTGAACCCTAATCCATTGGGAAAGAAGAACAGTGAGCGAAACCCTAACCCTAATCAAACCCTAATCTCCAAATCGGACAAATCCGAGAAGAACGAAGTAAGATCCAGGCGGAGAAGAAGAAGGGCAAAAGGGGAAGAGGCCTACCTCGCCGTGCACCGCGTGGCCGCCTCGCCGACGCGAGAGAAGAAGGTCGAGAGGGGCGGCTACTCGTCGGTCTTGCGCGGGCTCTAGCCAAGGGCGCCACAGCTAGGCCCCTCGACGGCGGCGCGCTCACCCATTGGGGAGCGTGTGTGCCGGCGAGGGGCCGGCGCCGGTGCCATACTCCACTGCGCTCTCGCTCTCGGTCGCTGGGCACTGAAGTGAGAGAAGGGGAGGGAGGAGAGTGAGGCTAGGGTTAAAGGGGGCCGGCCGCATGGGGGGAGCGAGGTCTCGCCGCCGCGAACGACGGCGCCATCTCTCTCTCTCAGCTCCAGTCTCTCACACCGTGCTCTGCTCTCCGTCGCGGTGATCAGAGAGGAAAGGGAGGGAGTGAGACTGAGCTAGGGTTTGGAGGAGCCGGCTGCAACTGTTGTTTTTGTTTGCGCGAAAAAGAAGTTGAACCGTTGATCTTGATCGAGCGGCTGCGAATGGCCGGGGCAGCTTTCGGCCCAGGCGGGCGCGAGCGCTGAGCCACTTTCCCGGCCCAAGCCCAGGTTGCGGCCTGGGCGCGGGAGAGCGAGCGCGCAGCCATGGGCCGTGGGCCGCTTTGCCGGTTGGGCCGAAGACAGTAAGAGAAATGAGTCAGTTTTTCTTTTTTTCTTTTTCCAGTAAATGTTTGTTTCCTGGAAATTGATTAATGGCTCAAGAAAATTAGCAAAAGAATTTTTTCTGCGGGTAAAGTTCACAAATTATGTTTAAGTTTCTGCTGCAAACTTTAATGTTGATTATCTTCTAATTAAATTCGAACCAATGGGAGAATTTGATTTGAAGAGCAGTTATATTTAGTAAATTATGATCATGTTTATCCTCTAATTTAATTGAAACCAACTGAAAAAAAATTAAATTAGAGGAGTAGTCCGTTCTTTGTTTAAGTAAGATTATGGTATTATCATTTTCTGACCAACATTGATGATGACAATATTATAATGGATTTAAGTTTGAAGTTTAAATCTCTGATAAATTTTACACCAACGTGGTCAAATTTTCAGAGAGCAGATAAGGACCAAGAAATGCTCCTAAACTAATAAAATGTATTTTATTAACATGTTTCCGCTGCAATGAAGTTGATTATCTTCTAATTAAATTCGAACCAATGGAAGAATTTAATTTTGAAGAGTAGTGATATGAATTTCAAGTTAATTTATGAGATTTATGCATTAATTATATTTTCTGCCCAACGGTGATGTAGAATTGATGCAGAAGCATATTGTATGTTTTATTTTAACCGATGAGATCACTCGGTTGTATGCCAACAGGCTGCAATGCTGGGGTATGTGAATGAAAAGGCTTGAGTCAAGCCAGTTCAGGATAAATTTTTGTTAGTTTACTAATTTTCTGATTAAATTGAAACCAGCGGGAAGATTTAATTGGAAAATGAAGTATAAGTAAATGTTTTAGTCGTCATGACTAAGTTTTCGTATAGATGTATCCCACATGGGGAGAAGTTTTGGCATAGTACTTATGCTAGTCCATCCTGCATGGCGGGAGAAGTTTTGTGATGATTCATATGTTTTTGTATCCCGCATAGCGAGAGAAGTTTGGGTAGCTCTTATACTATCCTAATATTAACCATGGCATGATAGAAATGCACCGTCATGGTAAATACTAATCAAATGACAAGGAAAAGATACAAGTGTGACTTGCAAAAGTACCGCTAATGAAAGGCCTCATTAAGTTCTTAAAGTAAATTAAGGAAAGTGTACTCCTAAACGGATCAAGAAATAACTTTGTTTACATGACAATCATGTGAATGAAGTAAGTTATAAGTGTCTCCTCGTTTACAGGCTTTTTGAATAGTTATTGAAATTATGACAGTAAAGTGCATGCCATATTTCGAGGGGGAGAATATTAAGATCAATTAAGAAAAGATACTCTCATTAAAAGTGAGATAAAGATTAATTAAGATAAAACCGTTGGAGGAGTACAACGGTTACAACAATGATATCCCTAAGCAGAGAAATAGCTAAATTCCTAGACCTTTTAAAGTTCCGACAGGAAAATAGCGTAGTCAGTCTCAAAGATGTTAAGGTGGTGCTAAAAGCGCTATATGAGAGTTTAACAGATTAAACCCAAAAATAAGATATTTGAAGATACACTATCTTTAGAAAAGATGGGAAGATCTGGAGGAGCATGGTATGTAGAGGTATGTAGAGACCTAAGACTTGAAGAGAAGCGGGACTGCGTGCCCACTTCAGTGATTCAAACAACGAATTTCTTAATACCTGTTAATGTTGTATGACTTACACAACACCTATTGTTGGCTCTTCGTAGAAGATGAATAATGTAAATAAAGATCTTGTGATACAGGAGCTTGTAGAACCAATTGCCTCTTGGCAATGAAGGGCAACAATAGCCCCATATGAAAGTGCCAGTAGCTGAGGCCCCAGAAGGTCTCAAAGAATTAGTAAACTAGTTTTTTTATGACTATGAAGTATATGTTAGTAAAGAAATTCAAATAAAGGGTGATCTTACCTCACTTGAAGAAGCCATGAAAAGTGTTTACTCATTTAAATGGTAAGAAGCTATGATACTTGCATTGCCACAATTTGTACGACCCATAGTCTAATTTAATTTTCTTTATTTCTTTATCTTCATGGTAAAAGAATTGATATATGATGCCTTTTTATATGAGCAGCTGATTGTCTCGAAAGAGTAATAGTGTAATACTATGTTATAATATCTAAGCATTTGTGAGCATAAACTTGGTGATGCTATACAAGAGAAAATGCCACCCACATTCACATGGCTATGCCTGAGGATGGCTCTCTTAAGGTTCCCATAATAAAGAAACAGCTATAATATACTTTAGGAGACTAATACTTCATAATCCATCATCTATCCTTAGAGTAAGCACATCACCCATTTCATTTTAAAGCTGCAACTTTTCCAGAAATAGGATTCTGAATGCATCTTGATTGAAAACTTCTGGTTTCAGTAATTGTGTATGCAAGTCACTTTCTACTTTCCAGTATTCTTCCATATGAGATGGAGCTAACATATTTCAGTAAAAATTCCCAACAGCAGCTTGGAAAGCTCTCACTTGATAGTTGTGCATGACATGTTTCTTTCTTTTTTTACTAAGGCCTTGTAGAATCTGTTTATGGAATCTGACCTTCATGCTACAATGTTTCTGTGTATGAACTATTGAATCTGTTTCAGTGTCTTTATTGTTAAGCCTTGTCAACAGATGCATCATTGAACCTTTTAATTGTGCTTAGTAATGTTTGCAATTGAGTAGTTCTGGCATTGGGCATGTTTGTGTTGCTTTTTTTTCTTGAACAATGCAGGAGAGCTATGTGTCATGCATGTTTGTGTTGCTACTGGTGCATTATATAGTTGAGATGAGATGTTATAGATGTGAAGAGATATGTGAGTCTTGTCCCTGTGCTCTAGGTTTGGGGTTGCATTTTCTACAACTTTAAAAAGCCACACCTGATTTTGCGACTGTTTGACAAACCCTACTACCCTAGATGTACATGTGAAATCCTGTTTTAAGGCCAGACAGTGTATATATGCATTCCAAACCTCCGTTGTAAATTTCCTCATGCTGTGGCCTGGATGCAAGATCATTTTCAGACTGAATAATCCTTAGTTCATGCTGCATTTCACATGCTGAAACTTTTGGTGTTGCATTGTTGGGTTTTGAACTAGATATAAGAGTTGCTCTTTGTAACCTTATTAGTGAGGAAATATCAGTTCTGATAATCTTGTTGTGCTTCCCCCTAGCTAGTTGGCTATCTCCATCTGTTCTTTCATAGTAACATGCAAATGTTACTGTTCTTTTTCTTTGGGAAAGGAATTTGTCTGAAAGATATCAGATACAAATGTGGTTATCTCCATCTCTCTAGCTAGCTGAAGCTCCAGTCATCGACTACTATATGTGGAGTACCCATCTATCGCCTCTATCTAGTTCTTGGCTTCTTCTTGCTACTATATATCTATCGATCTGTAGCTAAAGTTTAGCTGCCACTACTGCTAGTACATATGCTGCTGTTGCTGCTGCAAATTACCTATTAGCCCGTTGCTCTTTCATATGCTTTGCTGCTGGTATTGCTACGTACTGGAACTACTACTGCCACCTAATTAGGTCAGTTCTGGATTTGATCATTTCCCAGCTTAATTGGTGACTCTACTATTTGCTGCTACTGGAGTACTGCTAATGCCTCCAGCTGCAGTTGTGAACTTCCTGTGTGATGATATGCTTGCCGAGCAGCTTGCTCGTCCTTGCTTAATTAACTTGGGATTTTAATCAGCCAGTCAGCTACATCTACATCGATTTGGTGAAATTAATCCTCTTGTTTAATTTCTAGCTTGCTGTTGATCTACCATCTGCGTGCTTGGGGGCATAGGACCAGTGGGCCACTACTGTTTTTTGTCTATTTTTGCCATCAACTGCTGCTCTATGTTTGCTAAGCAGCTGTTGTTTTTTTTTTTTTGCGAATCTCCCCTCTCCTTTGTTTTGCCGATGATGAAATTGTCCAAGTCCATACATTATATGGAATATGAGTTGATGATCAGGAACTTATGAGGAACTTGGCATCATTACCAGCCGCCCCTACATTACTTTCTCCTATCTTCTCTGTTATGATGCCTTGATGCTCCAAGTTCATGATCAAATGATGATTGACATGTTTCTGAGGCCTCTACTACTACTACTACTCGTTTTTTTGATATATTGTTGTTTTATAGGACTACTTTGGTTTATAGACCTTTTTGATTTCTTATACCTTCTCACGTACCTAAAGCACACTTTCTTGCATCTGTTAGAACAAAGCGTGAAATAATGTCGTGGACACTAGACAGTGCAGCCCAATGCCCCGAGCATGATGAGCAGCCAACCTATGAGAAGAAAGCACTAGAGGACTAGCTTACTCAGGAGCAGTTCGATAACGAGTTAGAAAAGGATCTAGAAGTGATGCTTACTCAGGAGCAGTGTGACGAGAAGGAAGGGGGAGCAGAAGAAAGAGCAGGAGAGGCTGCTGAAGGTGAAGAAGAAGAGGAGGATGATGATGATGACTCAAAAGAGGGATATGTATGTCCCGAGGATCCTTTCCCACGTGAAGCTAGAAGGAGGCCAATGGGGGAAGATTTGGACAAGGATTTTGACCCGAACGAGGAGGTAGGGAAAAAGCCTTAGCTTGTAAATTTTGCTAAAGCTTTGGCTGTGTTACCTCTGCTAACACTTTGACCTATCGTATATGCAGGTCCCTCCAAAAACTCAGAAAAGACGACATCGACGTCCGCGACATCTCACCGGACAAGACCCAGTAGAGGAAAGGAGAGCAGAGGCAACAGCCATAGAGACGGACATGGAGGCCTCTGCTCCACAACCTCAAGACACAACCATGAACATGACTACCAAGCCAAAGAGGAAACGAAGGGATAGAAAAGCAAACCAATATCCTGATAAGGCATGCTATGTGATAATAGAGGTCAGGCCAACAGGGGAGATCCTTGAGCCGAAGGAATTCAGAGGATGATTCTATAATATGATCGGGGCCTTAGTAAGAGATAAATTGAACCCAGCAATCCCTAACAGGAAACAGGTATCAGAGAAGAAAAATGATGACTATGGGATAAGCAGCTGAAGCTCAATTTTAGATTTCCGGAGGGTAAGCACGAACTGATAAAAGAAATGCTTTCAGGATCATGGGAGAGTCATTTCGACGTTGGAGGTCAGAGCTCAATAAGAAGTATATCCAAAAGGGGTTAATTCCCTTCAATGAGTTTGGCAACATAAATCCTAATCAATGGGAGGAGCTCATGGCTCAGAAGACTTCACCAGAGGCATTGGAGCTTAGTGTCCGTAACACCGAGTTAGCGAAGAGGAACAAACACCACCATCATCTAGGCCCCAGTGGCTATTATGCCAAGGAAGAGCAGTTTAGGAAGATGGACGAAGAGGACGCAGCTTCTGGGAATATCGATGTGAAGAATTTGAAGGTACGCTCAAAGAATTGGATATATGCGAGGAGTACAGAATCATCCGGCAGTAATCTTAAGTTTGATAAGCTAGAGACCCAAGAGGCAGTATCAAGGATACTGAAGACAAGGAGAAGGGCACATTCAATCCTTCCAAAGAGAAGTACGAGCTTAGCCTTGGCTTGGGAAACAACGAGCACATAGGCCGCACCAGGGGGCTAGGGAAAAGAACAACCTGGAAGCACGGATTCGAAGAGGACAGGCACATGTACAAGAAACATGGTAGAGATTGGGAGACTAATCTTGAGCTCCAAGTGAAGGCTCTAGTTGTGAAGGCGCTGGAGGAGCAAGGATTGTCTACGGAGCCACGGACATTAATCATGCCGCCGGGAGAACTGGCATTAGTTGGCAGCCCTCCGAAAGTTCCTAGCTGCCAAGGTTCCACTGCAGCCACCACCCCCGTCGATTGCATACAGGAACCGACTAGTTGCACCTTGGTGTTTCTCAGCGGCCGACAGAACATTGTGATGGAGGTGGCAACGGGTGTGGCACATCCTCTTGGTGGCTTACACCACAATAATAAGATACCGCCGGACTACACTAGGGTCGAGGTGCATACCGTGAAGCCCGAGTTCATGTAGTGGAGGATAGACTACGCAACTCCTGAGGGGCTGGTGTTACTCGGAGATGTAATGGGGCAGTTCATCCTCTTGCACAAACGGGACATTATATTGACTGCTTCTTTGCCGCCTCCCCCTCTCTCAAATTTGGAGCGAGTTGCTGAGGACGGGGAGATATTTTCACCGTCTCGTGACCACCACATTCCTGAGATGCCACATTCTTCCCCGCCTCCTAGCGAGCATGTGCCTGATAAGCCACAACCTTCTCCAGCTCGTACCGAGCAAGTGCATAATGAGATGCCACAGTCTTCTCAATAAGCATAGCCGATACATGAACAACGAGTGCCTCCTGAAGAAGGTGATGTATAAGAAGATGAGGACATGCCTAAATGGGAACTTCGAAAGAAGCATCCAATCACCATAAGACCAATTTATGTTCCAATGAAAGATGTCTCGTCGGTGCACAAGTGGTATTCCCATGACCAGTTCAAACCTGAAAACCAAGTTAAAAAAGTCCCATCACGGGCTTCTGAGGAGGCCGTCACTAGCAAACTCCAGCAAACAGCAAAGCAGTATCCAAATGTTGATGCCATCAAATGATCAAAGGATTGCCCAAAAACATATGAAAGAGGCAAGCCCTTCCTACCAAACTAGGACATCCAGCGCCTACCACTTGGAATGAGAATGTTTCATGATTGGTACTTGTGTGTTCTCCTAACGAGCATAGACCTCGTACAAGCATGCTTCCCCACTGGCACATTTGGAAGCCCAGCCAAGAAAATTATCTTTGATTTCAATGACATGCAGACATGCTTTCACCTCGGAGCAATGGAAATGAATCTAATTCACACGTGGTGCATGTAAGTCATTGTCCTCCCGATATGATATGAATGTAATCTTTGGATTTTGTTGTAACTAACCCACTCCTTGATTTGTAGAATGCAAGTGCACATTGTAAAACAAATGCCAAGTGTGCAAGCCGGGTATATAGACCCTCAAGCTATAGCACAAACAAATTTTAATTACCCTAGATAGTGGAAACTGGATGCTAAAAAGCTAGCTGCTGGAAAGACCCTTCAGGAGAAAGAGGACATCCGTGCGAAGAAACTAAGGCAAGAGTCCTTTAAGGTTTCGGCATACATTGCCCTTGGCTTTTAAAAATCTCCAACAGCACTCTACTATATGGTTACCATACAACTTCGAGTAAGTTCAACTCTATACTTAAAGCTTTGTTCGATATATTTTATTCGATGCAAAAGAGCTTATCTAGTTCTATGATTAAATTCATGCAGTAACCACTGGATTTGTATAGGCGTCGATGTCGGGAGGAGCATATCATGGGTCTTTGATTGAATAGATAGGGACCCGGTGACATACAAAGACTTCATATCGATTCTCAAGACGTATACATATCGATAATCCTCATTAGCTTATATATTTGTGTACATACTTATAACGTTCACTTTTGGATACTAACAAGTTGTATTTACTAAAATAATTCAAATAGGGCATTTAGATTCTATGTCAATCAACATCACGGAAGGCATGATCCAGTAAGGAAGGAAAGGCTGGCTATAAAAACACTATGTGCAGTAAGTGTAACTTACTTTAGTACTCCATTACATAGCTGTCAAAAGCATTACTTAATATTTCCATATGAAAAACACACAGTGCCCCAAACAGAAGCCTGGGAGTGTACATTGTGGATACTATGTATGTTCTATGATGAGTAACATCGGTGCCTACAGGAGACACCCCTTAAGGGTAAGTTTGAACCACTTCACCCGTAGTATAAAAACTTCGCACATGATATGAAATACTAAACCAAAACTTGTTCTCTTATAGTGGAAAGAAGAGAAAGAAATGAAAAGAGACCCATACAAGGATGATCAACTTTTAGAGCTCGTCAGCGACCTTTGCAATTTTATATTGGACCAGATTGTACATGTCAAAGGCACCTACCATGACCGAGATTCTGACTTAGGTAGAAATCCTCGGTACCAACACCTTCGTGAGACTGAAAGGCTAGCTCTAGGCCGTTGATAACAATGTGTATGGAATTGGACATTGGTCTTACCTTGTGGGATGGTTTGGACTTGTGGAACGAATTAGACTTGTGAATTATGTCTATTTAATGATGGATTGTATATATTCTTGTGAATTGGACTTGTAATTGTAGTTTATATAATACTCTTGTGCTCGTGGTCAGATTTGAAATATATATATATATGTTCTGATCGAATTTGAATTATAAATTTGAATTTTTTTTGGCAAAAAAATGTAACCGCCCCTACAAACAAGTATTATAGGGGCGGCTGGTGCTACAGCCGTCCCTACAAATCAATTTTGTAGAGGCGGTTGGTACTACAGCCACCCCTACAAATTGATTTTGTAGAGGCAGCTGGTATTCCCGGCCGCCCCTACAAATCGATTTGTAGGGGCGGCTAATAACACCAGCCGCCCCTATAAATGCATTATTTGTAGCCACGCTTTGGTAGGGGCGGCTAGCCAAACCGCCCCTACAAATCACCTGGAGCCACCCCTACAAACCCCTACAAAAGATTTATGTAGTAGTGAGGAAAACATATACGTACAGTGTTTTTGGAAGCATGAAAGTCAGACTTCCATAGTTCTATTATTGTTAACCGTAAAAGTATGGCATATGAATTAATCTGGAGTATACTCGTGTTGAAACATTTTCCCTTTTTTTCTAGAAGACAAGTTGATTTATGAAAAAGGATATAATCATGTCAACATTTATCAATATTCCATCCACCCTATATAAGGTATCCAAGCATTTAAATTTTATCCTAAATTATAAGTGATTCAAGGTAAAATAACTCCACAACTCAAATATGGTAATCACAATATACCCATATGTTTATCTACAATTAATGTCTGTCACCGACCTAAATATGGTAATCACAATATATTAAAGGACAATTACATGTGTCATTTGCTATACCCCATAATATGTTATAGGATTCCAAGTACACCCTGTACTTCAGGATGTAGAGAGTAATCTCTAACTAAATATCGTTATTTAGACTTTCCATTATATTCTGCGTGAGCATATTCTTCCAGATTATTTAGTGCGAGCCTTGATAATCGCATGTCACTGTCTACCAGTACTATGTAATTTGAGCAACAACACCGGGGCGGGGGGGAGCTGAGAGACTCCACCTGAATATATTTTCCATAGATTCCGGCGAGCCGGTAATGGAGGGTGCATAACACCTAGTACATTAGCGACCCTTGAAAAGTCCAACAGGGTACAAAGAGGGGGGGATAGCAACGAGATCCACACAAACAACAACACAACACAACCTACTAACCGAAGCGAATGCAAACACTAATTCCTAACATGTGCCACCATTAATGACAGACTCCGAAGAACTCTAAACCACATGCAGCTGTAAGGTATTCACAGACGACAGCCAGGAGGCTAACCCTGTACTTCAGGATGTAGAGAGTAATCTCTAACTAATTATCGTTATTTAGACTTTCCTATGCTGCATGAGCATATTCTTCAAGATTATTTAGTGTGAGCCTTGATAATCGCATGTCACGGTCTACCAGTACTATGTTTTTTGAGCAACGACATGGGGGGGGGGGCTGAGAGGCTCCACCTGAATATATTTTCCACAGATTCCGGCAAGCCAGTAATGAAGGGTGCATAACACCTAGTACATGGGCGACCCTTGAAAACTCCAACAGGGTACAAAGAGCGGGGGAGATAGCAACAACACAACCTACTAACCGAAGCGAATGCAAACACTACTTCCTAACATGTGCCACCATCAATGAAAGATTCCGAAGAACACTAAACCACACGCAGCTATAAGGTATATTGAGTGGGATCCAACAGACGACAGCTAGGAGGTTGTAAGGCATTGAGTCGAAACCCATAGACGGCAACCGTGAGATGCGTCACCTATGAGCACATCTGGGCTCCAACCGACGTCCACCAATGCCATTTGGGGGAAGGAAACCTCAAAGGGGGAGGACCGTCAGGGGAGAACGAGGATATGCAGAGAAGGAGATCAAGGTCCTCGTGACCCAGCATATGATGAGGCGAAGCACTCAAGAGATTTAGAGGACAACAGACCAAGGCGTTGTTGCCGAGCACCTAGCAGCAAGTGGTGTGTGCAGAAGCCGAGGGGTAGGAGGGTAGTCAGATCGATAACAAGATAGGGATGGGAGAGCAACTGGGGAGAACATAAGGGCATGTCCGGTGCTGATGGGAGCAGGTGTGCTTGTGTCAATGCCTTCAAGAAGGAAAGTGATGTGCACAGACACCACCACGGGACCATCGACGACCGGAGCCCTGCAAGAAGGAAGGTACATTGGAGGGTCTAAGCTGGCCCCTCCACGATGGCGCCCTCAAGAGGGACGCGAAGTTTTTGACGCCGCCACCACCAGCTCCAGGTAACCAGAGCTAGGTTTTCACCAGGAGGAGAGCGACGTGCTACAATTAAAAGGGTGGGGAGGCTACATCGACACCTCCAAGGTGGTAAACGGCGCCGGAGGGCATAGCTGGTGGTCGCACAGATAGGGTCATGCACGGCCTTCGCCTAATCTCAGGAACCAGGAGGACGAGCCCAAGACACAACAACGCATAGTCTTCACCGCTGCTGGGCCGCAAGACCCTGCTGCGGGCAAGCAACTGCTACAAGGCACGGCCATACCGTGCCGGCATGCCCCATCATCTAGCCCTTGACAGCTTGCACAATGCAGTCGGGGGGAGTCGAACGTAGCTGCCGGCCTCGACAGATGGGCCGTACCTGCTATCCGCGTCGATGTCGCAACCTATAGCCTGTAGCCGTTGAGAGCTTGCGATCCTATACCCGCGACCTGGTCTCGCATCTCCGTGGCCCCCAGGCCGCGCTCACCAATGCCCAGCTACGCACGAAGGCTAGCCTGAGGATGCCTAGGGGTGGTGGGCGGTGACCCGGCACATCGAGCCTACACGCAGTGGAGCAGTAGCCGAACATCCGCGCGCCACCCAAGCTTGCTATGACGAGGCCATTGAGTGACCGCTGTCGGGCTACGCCGAGGCACGCCGGCAATAGTCAAAGCCCCGTCCACAACTCTGTCAGCAGGCCGCCGTCCGCCGGCCGCCACGTCCATATGCCCGCTACTAGTCGGATCTGGGGCGGGGACCGTCGCTAGCCGCTGCAGCTTCAGGCCAGGGGCGCACGTGGTCGAGGCCGCTTGGCCTCCATGGACTGGCAGCGTCCCACCGGCGGTCGCCGGCTTAGACAGTGCACCCGACGGCCGTCGTCGCCTGTACGCCTGTCGCGCACCGGGTTGACATGCAGCCAGGTCCAGTGCTGGGATCCCCGAATCCGAGCCCAGGATGCACGGATCTGGCTTCTCGCCGGCCAACTTGCTTCTTGCCATTCATCTGGATAGCCATGGGAGCAGAGAAGAACTTGAGGAAGATGAGAGAGGGTGGGAATGGGAGGTGCTGAGGAGGCTGCCTTGTTGAGCGCCGCTGCCACTCATCGGCGAGCAGCGGCGGTGGCTGGGGGAGCTGGCCGGTGGTGGCCGAGTTCGGCGGCGGTGGATATCGCCCCCGAGTCGCCTCGGGGAGACGACGACGGGGGAGGGGGGGCTACCAGTACTATGTTACTGTATGGTATGTATATATGCGGATTAAATATGATAAATCAAGAAGCAATGGAAGTGTGTAGAGCACACCAGTGGGTGGTTTCATATCACTGTCATTTTCATAATTTTGTTGCTGCCTCTAGTCACAAAGAGAAGATATACCTTATTAAACATTTCAGTTGCCCAACTTTTCAAATTTTTACCAGAGATACCTTTTCAAATATTTAGTTTGGAAACATGATAACCATATCAAGATTTCCCTTGAAAAGTAATGTTATAACATCACAATTAATCTATAGGATACACTACCGGAGACTGTGTAGTTACCGAGTGCCCAGAAAATTACCGAGTGTAAAAAGTCGGGACACTCGGAAAACATTTATTACCGAGTGCCAACACTCGGAAAACATAAACACCCGGTACTATACCTCTTTACCGAGTCCGAACACTCGGTAACCTCAAACACTCGGTAGAACTACAATTATACCGAAGGGGCGCACTCGGTAAAAAGAGACACTCGGTATTGAGCTTCCACGTCTCCTAATATACCAACCGTGCGACAAACGGCGTCACGGCATGACATGTTTGCCGAGTGTAGACGTATTTGCACTCGGTAATAATAAAGTTTTACCGAGTGTAAGTTCACAACACTCGGTAAACACTATCTTTTACCGAGTGTACTGGCGCAACACTCGGTAAAATTCAACCAAATTTCTTGTTTTTCCCTTCATTCTTTTTCCTCTATCCACATATGATATTTAGTACTCCATTCCAAAATATGGTGTTTATTTCGATTTATTTACTATATTTCACAAAATTTTCATTCTTTATGATAATTAGATATATATATCGTAAGACCTGCATTTAGAAAGGTGTTGGACCTAAGTGACACCGGTTAAACGGTAATGGACCTGTGGTGCATTTTGCTCATTTGTTATTTTATATGAATTTTTCTAGATTGTTATTTTTTTTTGTCTTCCAGTACATATATGTGTACTTATGTCACAAGTGTATATGAAATATATAATGTGCGCTCCAGTTTATCTGCCACCATTGACATTATCGTACAGAGAAAGAATGAATTTACAGCAATATAATTAATACATTACATTGAGGAACAACAGACAGACATGCGCCCTATCATCTCATGGAGTTAAGCTTATTAAAAAAATCAATGATTTAGCGAGCTGATAATATATACTTTAGTTGACGATGTAGCATTTCTTCCTGATCTCCCCCACTGCACCGGTGAGCACGGAGACGTTGCCCATCTTGATCATGGACTCGCTGAAGTCCTTAAAGAACACGTCGTCAAACTTGCCGGTGGCGATGCGCTGGACGTACTCCCTAGTGGTAGCGTCCGCGAGGAGCGCGGCATCGGACTGGAAGAGCCCCCTCCGCTTGGCGACGTGGTGGTAGTAGCTGGTGTCGAAGGTCTTGTAGCTGCCAGGGTCCATCTCAGAAAGCATGGCCTTGTTGTCGACGCTCTTGCAGCGCGTCCTCAGCCTGTCAGCGTACTCGCTGTCGAGGGATGGGTCCGAGTTGTACGCGCTGCTGAAGTTGTAGAGCCGGTCGGCGTAGGACGGGCAGTGCGCCGTGCCAAGGGTGTGGCCTTTGGAAGCGAAAATCTTGGTGAGCAGTGGGATGTCCCCGTAAGCTGGAGGCTTCTGTTTGCCGAGTGCCGTAGATCTGGGCACTGTAAACATGTACCAGGCCCACATGTAATTGAGCTGCGGTGCTTGAGTTTACCGAGTGCCGTAGATCTGGGCACTCGTAAACATGTACCAGGCCCACATGTAATTGAGCTGCGGTGCTTGAGTTTACCGAGTGCCGATATCTAGGCTTTCTGTAAACAGAGGCATTCACTTAGTCGTTTCTCCCTCAAATCGTCGCAGACGACACACACACCGCTGACGCGCCACAGATCCCCGCCGCAGACGCGCCGTCCCCAGCGCGGCGCCTCCCCGCCGCCCCCAGACTTGCGCCGCCGCCTCGCCAGCCAGCGCTCCACGCCGACGCTTGGCGCCTCCCCGCCGTCGCCGTCGCCTCCCCACCGCCTGCCGCCTCCTCCCCTCCACGCCGTCGCAGAACCGGCGCGCGCGGTGGAAGACGAAGCAGCTGGAGAAGGGGAAAGGAAGGGCTGAAGCTCCAGCTCGACGTTGGCCGTCCTGGACGCGAGCGCGCTGGACACCTGGGCGATCCACGGCGTCGTCTGACTCCGACGAGCTCCCGGCCTCCCGCTCGACACCGAGCACGCGGACGCGCAGCCCCCGGCTCCAACTCCATCCAATCGTCCACCCTTTTCTGAGGTATTCTGAGGCTCTTCATCTTCATCATCCTCGCTAGAACACTAGAACAGAGGCGCCTGTCTGGATGTAATAATCTCACCAATCTCATAAACAGCGTTCTAATTATATTGGAGATGAAATTTTCATTAATGATTGTAATAATCTCACTAGAACACTAGATGTAATAATCACATCAGTGTTGTATCCGCTATCTCTTTCCACCTAAGAAATTGGCACCTATCACTATTGAAAAATGGGTGCTGCATCCCGTAGCCTTATATCAGCTAGCTTGTGTCCAGTCCATAGGTTTTAATGCCACCTGTCTGGATGAGCACCAGCTCATATAAAAAAGAATAAAAGGTAAATGGATGAAAAAAAAAGCATATAAACACTATATGCATTTGCTGTCAACATCTCCTACTAATTCCAGAAACCTTGGGTGCACGGTGTTTCGATTGAGCTTTGGATTTCTATCAGCTTCATAAAGCAGTAACAGAGCATTGAGGAAGGGCAAAAATTGCTATTGGAGACGATCACTTGAAAAATGATGTCAAGCAAACAAACATTAATCTTTTCATAAGACATTATGGTTTGTGATATTTTGGTAGGAGTTTCGATCTGCCTCCAATAAAACATGATGCCCTCGGATAGAAGATAAAGCATATGTTGAAAATTTAGCTCCGCTGCTGCTTTAAGCTGATCAGTGATTCGGTCAGAAGAAGCTAGCTAGCTGCTGCTGCTACTGAATGTCTTCTGATCGATCTCCTCAAAGGAGAAGTGGCAGTTTTTACCCTTTAGTGCTGCGACACCGATAATAATTTTCATAAGCATACATGTTTATATATTGGTTGCCTTTCTGTCCAAAATATATGGAAATTATCCAATCTTTTGTTAATTTTTTTCCACATGATCCAGTCCAAGTTTCTCATGCTATCAACAAGTATGTACCTATCTCATCAACATGTATTCCACTTGCTAAATATATCACTCTTGTTGTCCAAAATCTTTGAACAATCTATTCATTAGTAACTAGGGCTTGTCATCGGTGATTTGTTTGTGGTAGTGTCATGCCATGTGACCTATAGTGCTGCGATAGAACCTAGCGCCCCTTTGTGTGCTAGCCACATGGTTGTGCTGCTAGGCGCGCGCTGGTGCTCGGGTATATGGTTGAGACACGCTACAAAACCTGCTGATGCTCTACCTCAATCTTCGATAAATCTTGCTAGTGATGGTTGTGGCTACAAAAAAATTGGTTCCATGTATTCCTCCATCTACAAGTGACATAGCGGCCTTTCAACCTTAGGTAAAATCTCATCATCCAATCTAGCAAACATCTTCTATGTGAATCGACCAAGAACATGAATGTCTCTTTATCATCTCATATGGTTTTTCTCTAGCACTACTACTCTATGATTGCTTGGTTGTAGGAATTCAAGCCCAACACGCTTGATTGCGGCCCTAGTTCCACCAAGATTGGCCAGTATAACAGATGAGGAAGAAGCTACATTCTCCAAGAAACAGATATGAAGATCTGTTAGCTGGGAGAGCGGCCCTAGTTCCTCCAAACTACAGTGATCACAGTCCATGTGGGCTGGAAATCCAAATAATTTCCTCAAAGAAGTTAGGCCACTAAATTCCCTTGGTATAACACTTACATTTTTCCGGTGAAGTCTGAGAAACCTCAAGTCTTGTAGTACTCCAATACTACTAGGAAGCTTGGCCAAACCCGGACAACCAGAAAGGCTAATGTACTGCAAGAATTTCAACTTGCCTATGTCTTCGGGTAACTTGGATGTTTTACAGTTTTGTATTGACAAATACCTCAAATGTTTCAGCTGATACAAAGATTCGGCTATTGCATCAATATTTACACTGTCCAAATGTAGTGTGCGAAGACTTGAAAGAGAAACAAATGAATCACCTGGCTTAATCTTTATATTACCAACTAAAATTAGTGTTCTCAGTGAGGTCTGTGTTCGGAGAGAACACCACTCCAAATCATGTTGTTCTGTTCCTTTGCTTTCCAGAGATAATCTAAAAAACTTTTGCGATTTAAGTTTGTCGATATCTTGCACATAGAGGAGACCTAAACAGCAACTAACTTGATATGTGTTATCTATTATATGCCTATATATTGATGTCACTGTTAACTGGTCTTTCGAAGGAATATTTGAATTTGGCATACTACCTTATGATTAATTGACAAATATGTTTATTTTCTTTTGCTCCCTCATTCCAGGGACCTTCTACAGCTGGATCGAACAACGATCAAGACTTGGACTTGTCTCCGTTTCTCGGTAGGGCTCCGACCATGTGACAGGACCATGTTTCACTTGTTTGTATGTTGAACTTAGAAGTGGGTTGAACTTTGTGGACTTTGGACATGTTGATGGTGTTTGTGGACTTTGCATTGTGCTTGTGACATTTGTTGTAGCTATATGTTGGTTATAATGAGTGGATGTGACATTTGTGGACATATATGTGATATATATTGTCTATCTGTTGGTAACTGTGATATTCTGTTATAATTGTTGTTAATTGTGGCTGGATATGCACTGAAACAAACAAAAAAAAATACTGTGGACAAGTTTTACCGAGTGTTACACTCGGTAAAGGTCATGTTTACCGAGTGTTACACTCGGTAAAACAGAGAACAGAACCAAATTGGTTCTGATTCTGTTAATTTTGCCGAGTGGTGCCATTTTTTACCGAGTGCCACGACCCACTCGGATATATGTGCCATTTTTTACCGAGTGGAACACTCGGTTAACGAGTTACATGTTTACCGAGTGTTACTGGTACACTCGGTAAACTATATTGGGGAAAAATATTTGCGGAATTGTTTTAATCATGAAAATGGTTATCTGTTTACCGAGTGCTATGTCTAACACTCGGTAAACGACGCCGTTAACGGCGAGCTTGGGGACTGACGACCGTCACGTCGTAGTTGTTTACCGAGTGCCGGCGTAGCACTCGGTAAGATTTATTCTCCGAGTGTCCCGTTATTTGACACTCGGTAAACTAACTTTACCGAGTCGTTGTTTACCGAGTCATGTTTACCGAGTGTGGCACTCGGTAAACAATTTACCGAGTGTTTCTCCATATTTGCCGAGTGTTTATCACACTCGGTAATTAATCAGTATCCCGTAGTGATAGCATTTTTTAAAATATAAGTATGTAGTGGGCATAGCTAAATATGAAGTATCTAAGAAAACAAGTTTTTGTTGTCGGGAAGAGTACATGTTTGTTGCTCTATTTGTGATGATCATGCATTTGGTACACAGAAATACTTTGCGAAATGGGGACAGCAAGGTACGGTTGACCTAAAGCAAGAGCTGGAGCAGTTACTCATGTTGATCTCAGCCCGTTGCCTACTCGGGAAAGAGGTTCGGGAGAAGATGTTCGACGAGGTTTTCTCTGCATTCCATGAACTCACAGAAAACAGCTTGCAGCTGACCAGCTTGCTGTTTCCATACGCCCCAACGCTGATGACTCGACGTCACGACAGGGCGAGTGCTAGGCTAGCTCTCAAGCATTTTCGCTGAGATTGTTCGATCGCGTAAGGGCGCTGAGATTGTTCGATCGCGTAAGAGCTCCAACCGAGTCGAGGAGGATGTTCTGCAGAACCTGATGGGCTCCAAATACAAGGATGGACGCCCCACGACTGAAGCTGAGGTTACTGGGCTCATAATGGCCATCCTCTTTGCAGGGAAGCACACAAGCACGGCCACCAGCACGTGGACTGGAGCTCGCCTTCTAAGCCACACAGAGTGCTTGGAGGCTGCCCTAGCAGCAGCAAATCGTCAAGAAACATGGGGACAACATAGACTACGATACCCTTCTAGAGATGAGCTTCCTACACTGCTGCATCAAGGAGGCGCTGCGGATGCACCCTCCAGGACCAATATTTCTTTGCAAGGTGCACAAGAACTTCACCGTGCGAACTAGAGAAGGCTATGAGTATGAAATTCCGAAAGGTCATACCATAGCAAGCCCTCTAGTGATAAACCACAACATTCCCTACATTTACAAGGACCTTGATGTGTATGACCCGCACTGGTTTGGTCTTGGAAGGGAGGAAGATAGAGTTGGTGGCAAGTTCACTTACAACGCGTTCAGTGGTGGAAGACATGCTTGCCCTGGTGAAGCTTATGCCTATATGCAAGTGAAGGTGATATGGAGCCATTTGCTGAGGAACTTTGAGCTCAAGTTGGTGTCACCATTCCCCGAGACCGATTGGCTAAAGGTTACCCCAGAACCTAGAGGGAAAGTGGAGGTGAGTTACAAAAGACGGATGCTACCTAGGAGCATGCTGGAAAACTGATGATTACTTGTGTATGAACACTATTATATGTGCTTGTCTGTGTAATAAACATGTTTGTATGCGCACACACTACTGGACTCGCATGCTTTGCCGAGGGCCTCTGGCCCTCGGCAAAGGACCAGAAACCCTCGGCAAAGGCTTTGCCGAGGGGTTGCCGAGGGCCCTTTATCGGGCACTCGGCAAACAAATAGTTTTTTTTAATTTTTTTTAAAAAACCTTTGCTGAGGGCCTGCTCCCTGGCCCTCGGCAAAGAAATTTTCAAGATTTTTCCAAAAAAAATCTTTGCCGAGGGCTATTGCTAGGGCCCTCGGCAAAGGACCCTTCTTTGCCGAGGACCTTGGTCGTTGCATTCGGCAAAGAGGCAGAAATTTAATTTTTTTTTGTTTTTTGCATTCCATCAACACAAGCATTTCATATATATACATATATATATATCATACAGAACCCATTTTCTCACAATATATCACAACCATAAATGTGAACCACAAATCATAGTATATTACAACGACAAGTCACATATTCATCATCATTCACATGTTTATTACGACAAGTTAATGAAATCCAAGCACAAGTCACAAGCATAAATCACAAATCACGCTAAAGTCCAACCACATCACCTAGCACGAGTCCTCATCAAGCTAGCCTATGAGACGATGGTGAAGGAAAAGCAGGATCACCCGGTGACGCACTAGCGGGTTGATTGGAACCCGCGGACGGAAGCTGCACAAAG
The DNA here is from genome assembly GCA_904845875.1 of Miscanthus lutarioriparius. NCBI lineage: Eukaryota > Viridiplantae > Streptophyta > Magnoliopsida > Poales > Poaceae > Miscanthus > Miscanthus lutarioriparius. The sequence goes on along the minus strand of CAJGYO010000010.1, from coordinate 42,253,107 downwards.
GAGCAGAGATTACGACGTCGGATGCCTGAAACCCAGACATCTCGCAACTCGCTCGAAACCTTCTCATTTTTTTACCGAGTGCCACGACATGCGATAACATGACATCTCGTCAAGTTTCGTGATTTTCTGACTTCGTATGGATTTTATATAATTTTAAAACACTTTTCCGACAAGTCGGTCGTCATGTTACGTGAAGAAGATGCGCGAAATTTGATGCGAGTTCGTGGATAGGGACTCAACATGCACCATTTAATATGAATAACATTTTTGAAACACTACATTGCAATATTCCATGCACCTGCAGTTCAAATTTGACATATTCGAAAAAAATCAAAGAATCGAAATAAATTAAGGAAATATACAAAAAAAAGTCAAAATTGGCCCAAATTTTAAAATTGAGTTCAAAACAATGTATTGTAGCACCACAAAAAAACTAGGCTAAAAAACAAAAAAAAAATCTTTGCCGAGGGCCTATCCTGGCCCTCGGCAAAGGGCTTCTTTGCCGAGGGCCTCGCCTCGGGCCCTCGGCAAAGACGATTTATAAAAAAAAAATTGGCCGAAAAATTGGTTCCAAAAAAAAATCTTTGTCGAGAGCCTGGTCTAGGGCCCTCAGCAAAGACTTTTTAAAAAAAATTTGCCGAAAAACTGGTTTCACAGAAAAAAAAAACCTTTGCCGAGGGCCTAACGGGTGGCCCTCGGCAAAGCTTGACAGGAATGGCCGCCGTGACCCAACGGGCCTAATTTGCCGAGGGTATCTTTGCCGAGGGCCGCGGCCCTCGGCAAAGATTTGATTTGCCGTGGGCTTGTCTTTGCCGAGGGCCGTTCTTTGCCGAGGGCTCCTGTGGCTGGCCCTCGGCAAAGAGTGTCTTTGCCGAGTGCCCGAGATTTGGCCCTCGGCAAAGCCTCAGGCCCTCGACAAAGCACGCGTTTCCAGTAGTGACATTTGTCGTACAATGAGGAAGGAATCGCCAAAGTCTCATACAACTATACAATGAAAATTGAAATGGTGTTCGTCTTTTTGTGTTATATGAAGATTTCACTAAACACTTACTATAAATTTTGTAGAAATGGCTGCTTGTTATAATAGTTAAAAATGATACCATTTCTTGGTTTCCAAATACCCCATCTCATAACAAGTTGGTCGTCACTACCACAAAAAGGATTTTGGGAGATAGGACTGGTGATTAAGGGAGGCGGGCACAAACTAGCGCCGCCTCTGCTAATGGCCGGAGAGGGACACCCAGGGGAAAGGCCCGTCTCTAGTAATGCTCCATTAACGACGATTAACTTAGAAGGCACATCTTTGTTAATACATTAAGAGAAGTTGTCAACTTAAGGCGTCCACCTCTGTTAAGTATTAGCAGAGGCGCCGCCCTAAGAGCCTCGCCTCTGTTAAATACATTAACAAAGGTGGGTTTCTAATGAAACCACCTCCTTGTATCATGATGAACAAATGCAAGCTTCATAAAGTGCTCGTGTAATGGAGGCGGCCGCCTTATAATGCCCACCTATATTAATGAGTGGCTATAAAAGGACCTCGCCCACTCCTCTTCTTCCTCCACAAGCTCACCCACTTGGACAAGTCTTCAAGCGTGGTTGAACAGGTCTATGTTTTCAAGGGAATTCCATTTTTCAAGGGGAAGGTTTTGATCTTGTTTCTTTTGGAGGAGGTGTCCGTAGGAGGTTAGTATATGCCATCATATGCTTTTGAACAATAATTCAAAACACACAAGCACCAATGTTAGTTAAATCGAAGACGAACACGAGTAGGCAGATTCTATCATAAGCAATCAATAAAGCAAGTTGAGTTTGCACCTAGTGTCTACTTCTCCCTCCAGTCAAAGTTACTTATGCATTTTACTAGCAAGTTCAATGTGTATCCCTGGCTACTAACTTCTATAATATATTATTATTATTATTATTAGAATTCTTCAAACATACGATATTTTGTATGTACTTAATATGCAAACCAACAAACATAATTTGTGTCCTTTCAGAACAAATAGTGTAATAGTTCTTGATATCAGTACAACATGTTTCTATAACTAAAAATAGTACTAGTCATCAGAAACATATATAAGTCCATCTGTATTTCTTCTTAGCCAAACTTATTTACCTTTGAATTAAAATATCTATCTTTGAAATGAATACAACCATACATTATAAATGTAGTTTTCGTAGTCAATCTAGCAATGTTTATTTTGTGTTACCAAGTATATAAAATTTTGGGTATTGATGGTGAAAGCTAGCTTACATATGTTTTTACTTCGGACAAATCCATACGTGTCCAAAATTTTAGGTAATATTGATGGTGAAAGTTACAGGTGTTTGTACTTAGGGTAGAAAAATCTACACATGTACAATTTCATTGAGGAAAAAGAAAAAGACAGAAAACTATTGATGGTGAAAGCTACAAATGTTTCTACTTTCAAAGTAAAGAAAAATCGTATCAAATTTCAGTGGTGAAAAGGAAAAAGATAGAAACCTATTGATGATGCAGGTAGGGGTCGAACCTACGGCCTTCTGCTTAGGACACAAACGCTCTATCCACTGAACTACAGGCGCTAATGTGCATGGATTAAATAACTAGCATTTGTAAACAATGTACAACGACTTTCACCGCTACTGTCCATAGCCAGCAACGACACCAGTATTAATTATTCGAATTACACGTCTTAAACGTCGAGCTCATAGTCAAGTTTGTAGCATAGATCTTAGATAGTTAACACTTAACAGCGACTAAAAGCAGCAGTGCCAGCGACCAGCATTTTGGTTGAACATGCTCTACTTCTACTACACTGTCATGAATGAACAAACTCCACAGCAGGTACACCTATCTGTGATATGTACGTACATGCCATGTCATCAGTAAGTTCAGTCTTCCAAGTTACGATTCACTTGCAAAGAACTCCATTGTGCATTACCACTCTTCTAAACGAAAAAAAAACATGAAGCTGCTGTTTGCTAGCTTATAGTCGTGTTGTGGTTGATGCAACCACACTGTCACTGGCTTCCTCCATGCCGGGAATCGGCATTTGTGACATTTCTGATCTTCCTCTGTTGGAGAAGAAACAAACACAACGTTAGCCAGTTTACGTGTGGTAAAAACGAGCTAGCAATGCAAGTAATGGCCTGTTTGGATTCTCTAGTCTAAAGTTTAGTGGCTAAAGTTAAGGACTAAAAACTTTAGATCACTTTAGCTCACTTCTGTGATTTAAACTTTTGTGAGGTGGTCTAAACTTTAGACCTCCTATTTGGAGTCTCCAGCACTAAAATGGTCTAACGTTTAGTGGCTAAAGTTTAGACCATAGGATCCAAACAGGGCTTAATAAGTCGTTTCAAAGCTATTTATTCCCTTACTGATTTATCGTTAGTTTACTTAAGCATTTTGATGTACTGACTGTCATGACTACTTGGTAATGCATGGGAGGAGAACTTTCAAAACAAGCAGTTATATATCAAAGGGAGGGGCATATATATGAAAGGATGGGACGGGAGCACTGACGGTGGTCGCCCACGCCAGCCCACAGGCATTGCAGAAGTTCTTGGCGCCGGTTGGGCCTCGCCGCATCTGGGGTGTCACCTCGCTGTTCACCCCGCAGTTGGCGCAGCTGCACATGTACAGGTGATGAACATGAACTCACAGTGTGTACTGACTGCATTTGCAATGAGAATTGCATGGAAGGATCGACAGACTTACCATTGAAGCTCAGCCGCCTCCACGGCTCCACCCCAACTGAATTTTCAGAGCTCTTCTCAGACGGCGCAAATTTCCCTCCCCTTCGCGCAATCCTGAGCCGGCAATGCAAATGCGTGCGCGCGCAAGAACGAAATAAACATCCAGCCTTATATCTCTAAACAGGAGATAGACATGATCACATGAAATAAACTTGATTTGATCATACATACATATATATACCTTAAAGCGATTTCCCTTCGGACGGAGTAATCTGCCTTCATCGTGCTCTTCCTTTTCTTCCTGTAGCGCGACATGGCCACCGCTCTGTCGAAGTCTTGAGGCACGACAATAGGATGGACCTGGTGCCAGATGTTCAGATTAAAGTGCATTTCGTCCGTTATGAGGAGGAAACTCCTACACCTTTGAGGTTATACTGGAATCTGGTTGATGCAAAAATTTCTCAAATCAACCGGAGGTTATATGCTTTTTGTTTAATTACCAGGTTAGTGGGTTTTGGCTTCGCGCTTTGAGGGGCAAGTTCATAGCCGTTTAGAAGCATGAGGATGGTCTCAACCTGCGTTATAGGCATATGGTTTTGTATGTTTAGTTTTGCAATGCAGCTTCAACGCGAAAAACAAAAAAAAAGTTGCGATCTAGTAGTATTTAAAGTCACACATTCACCAAAGATCACAGTGCGAGGTACAAGAACAGAAGGTTCGTCTGAAACACAGTGCCATCTGATCTTTCAAAGGTATGAATAATAATGCCAAGAAACAAAACAAAGCACATTGTCAAAGAACTTCCTTTCTCAGAAAAAGGAAAAGAAGAAAAAAAAACTCAGCCATGCATCTTGAGAATCGCATCGCAGAACCGCTTTGATTCCCAAGAAGCCAAAATGATTGCCCACCACCGCGCCATGATCACCTTGTGCGGCGGCACGGAGTCGAAGACGTGCGTGTGCCCCCGGTACGTCATGGACAGCCCGTCCTCCACACAGCCGCCGTCGACGCAGGCCTGCGCCTCTGCCAGCCGCCGGCGCCGCTCGTCCTCCGCCTCCGCCTCCTCACCGTCCAAGGACCCGTCGTCGTAGTCGTCGAGCAGCTCCTGGAGGTAGTCCGGGGGGATCACGATGTCGTCAAAGGGGTCTCCATCGCTCCTGTTCCTTCTCCGGCCAATGTGCACGACGGCGACGACGACGGCTGCTGCATTATTGGTGAGTGGTCACCGACCTGCGCCTCGGACAGACGCCGCTCGTCCTCCGCCTCCGCGCCCATTATTGCTGCCGTGCCGTGCAAGCACCCATCGTCGTCGTCGTCGAGCCCCTGGAGGTAGTCCGGCGGGATCAGGATGTCGTCAAAGGGGTCCTCCTCACCGCCTCCTGCTCCTCCACTGGCCGCTGTGCACGAGGGCGACGACGGCTGCCGCTGCATGGGTGAGTGGGAACTGGTGGCTGCAGCAGCGCGCAAGCGAGCAGAAGCCTCCGCCTCCGCGGCCGTCGTCGCGCGGTACAAGAACCCGTCGTCGTCGTCGAGCAGCCACCGTAGGTACTCCGGGGGGATCACGATGTCGTCAAATGGTTCCTCACCGCTGCCACCTGTTGCTCCTCCGGCCACTGTGCGCGAGGGCGACGACGGCTGCTGCATGGATGAGTGGGGACTGGGAGCAGCAGCGCGGAAGCGAGAAGAAGCCTCCGCCTCCGCGCCCATCGTCGCGCGGTACAAGCACCCGCCGTCGTCGTTGAGCAGCCACCGTAGCAACTCCGGAGGGAACACGATGCCGTCAATCGGGTCCTCACCGCCTCCTCCTGCTCCTCCTCCGGCCACTGTACACGAGGGTGACGACGGCTGCTGCATGGTTGAGTGGGAGTGGGAACTGGGAGCAGCACCGCGGAAGCAAGGAGAAACGGAGACGACAGAGAACGCCCAATGCGTGTTGTTTTCCCCCCACTTTATAAACCAACGCGTGCTGCACTGCACGCACCCGGTTGTGGCACGTTGGGTGAAGAATCAACGAACAAGATTGCCGTCCTGCAGACGATTTTTTTTTTAAATGATTCTTTTAAAACCCGATATCTTACCTGAACTCTCGAAACCTTTTAAATTATCTCCCTGTCGTGGTTTTGTGTTTTTTTTCTAGTTATATAAAAATTTGTTAAGGTTTGTAAACTATAGATATATAAAATGTCTATACTTTTAAAATCGGACTTGCAAGTGCCCAGACATCCGATCCGGGGCGCTAGCGTCAGAAGGTACCTGCTCAGTGAGCCAGCGAGCACCCCAGCGCGTCGGGCTTGTGAGCGAGCGCCACAGCAGCGGGCCCGCGCCGCCCCCAGACGTCGCCCACGCTGCTAGCCACTTCCACGCGCATCCCATGGGCAACACCCGATCTACTTTAAAACATTCGGATACAACAGTTGCAACATACAAAAGAAGATATATAAAACACTTGGAACATGAGTCTGAAACACTTAAAAACACTTAAAAACTATTGCAAACCTATGCAACATCCAGATAAAACACTTGCAACAAACGTATGAAACACCTGAAACACTTGAAACATGCATGTATATGCAACATCCAGATCTACTTTTACAACATCCAGATGAATTGCAACATACGTCTGATACAGATGAAACATTTGGAACATACACTTGAAACATATGTGCATAGCCATTGCAACATGTGCAACATCCCGTTCTACTTTTGCAACACCGATACGAAACATTTGCAACATACCTCTGAAAACAACTGAAACATTTGAAATATATAGTTGCAACATGTGCTTTCAACGCAAACATCTCCTTGCTGCTTCGACATTGGATGCTCATCGATGCGTGGAGGCCACCGGTGTGCTTGGCGGCGGCGCGGAGCTCGCCAGCAACGTGGAGCTGGGCGGCGGCATACAGAAGGAGGGGTGGGGGCAGCACTGGCATCGTGGGGCAAAGGATGGGTGGGCGGCGCGTGAAGGTCACCAGTGTGCTCGCCGGTGGCGCGAATCTCGGTGCCGTAGAGGGCGGGGTGGGGACGACGCGTTGAAGCCGTGAGAGACGAGGCGGAGTTGGGAGTTCCGGGGTGCAGACTCAGCCATATGTACATACGCCTTCCATGGGAGGAACCGAAGGTTGGTGAGGATCACCTAGGAGCAAAGCATGCCCGCGAGGAAGGCATGTGGGTGGATGCCGCGGCGTAGGGAGCGAGTAGGGAAAGGAGGAAGGTGGGTGCACACGGCGACGCAGGGATGCAGCGGTGCAGCGAGCGAGCCCTTGCAGTGGAGAATGAGCGAGTCGTGTGGGCCTGTGCGAAGAAGCCCGAAGCGGTGCGCCAACTCATTTTAGTCCATGGCGTTAATGGTGGATGAGGCGTACGATGGAAAGAGAACCGTCTAGATACCCTAATCCAAGCATTTCTGTTTAAAAATTTTGAAACTAATCTATATCTATACCTATATAATAATAAAGTGGCAAAATTTCTTCCCATTTTATTGGTATGGCCTTCCCTAACTAACTATGTGAATGTAAAAATTGTTTCTATTCGTCTGTCTACTTCTTGAATATATGTTCTTGAGGCCTGGATAGTTAGAATCCTAATCCAAATAGATCCATCCGATGAGTACCCGAATAGAAATTCTAATCTAAATACAAAAGGCTAAAAGTTATTTTATGTTGTTCGATTAATATTTCTTCCAGAGGAATATGTCCAATTCGAATCAGGCAACAATGGGGTATATGGTTTTGAGGCAACAATGGGACACACTGGCCGGATCAGAGTCCTAATCCGTGCGTTCTTTCTTCAATTCGAATCAGACACATGGCATGCACTGTGCCATCAACCCAATATATACATGTAACGTAATTATTATTCCAAAACCAAGAGCTAATTTCGTCCCTATCTTGCATGATCAGCACAATGGTGTCGACGACGTTGAGGATGATCCTTACCGTTGCACGTGACGGCGACAGGCTTTGCCCTGCTGTTGTTCGACATCAGGAACGGGGACTGTTGCAATCGGGGCTCCGGCAAGCTCACCTCGTGGAGCAAGCACCTCGGGGGGTGGCACTACCTCAGCCTCGACAGCCTCCAAATCGAGTAAGTCATCGACATCCGCCACTTCCGCCTCGCCTTCTGGGACCCGCCGGAGCCGAAGTTCACGTCGCGGGACAATGAGACCATCGGCATGCTCGCCTCGGAGGTGGGTGCCAATATGTTCATATGCATCTTGGGCTCCGGCGGGTCCCAGAAGGCGAGCATGAATAGTTTTCTGAGGTGAGATATAGAGTAACTATTTCTGTCTTCTCTGAACTTCCTTTTGCCCCCTTTTATTTTATAGAGCTCACTATTGTTGCTGCTGTCTAGGTGTGGAACTATTGTTAGTGGAGATAGTACCGGGAGCGTACAGTTTTGGGATAGCCGCCATGGAACACTTCTACAAGCTCACTCTTATCATAAAGGCGACGTGAATGCACTAACAACTGTGCCCAGTGAGAACAGGGTATTTTCTGCAGGGTCTGATGGGCAGGTTCGTAGCATTACTAAAACAGCTATTAGGTTGAAGAAGCATTTGATCAGCCCCCAAGGGAATTCTGGTGATGCTGAGATCATGACAAACATTGCTATCCCAAATTATATCATACAAGTTGACCTTGCTGCCTTAGGGATCAGGTCCCTCAACATCAGCATCAACATCCCTCCTCAGCAGGGTGCTCTCAATGCAGCTTCTACTTCAAGGTGTACTCAGATTACTCAAATTGCTGATAACTATCAGCTACCTCCAAACCTGCAAGCCTTACTCACCGGCTCTCAGATCAAAACTACACCCATTACCAGGGTGCACTATAGGAAAAAGTTCAAAGGCAAAGAAAGAGCTTCTGATGAACAGACTGTTACAGTGATGTCTAACCTTAATGCTCCACCAGTGTTTCTGCCCCTATTCTTGAACAACATGTACTCTTTCCCACTTAGGAGCATTTTTACTAGTTGGATGGTGTCCGCTTCTTCGTCTCTGGTGCAACAGCACCTATTCATACCTTGGAAAAACACGCAATACACACCTTCAGCTTGCCCACCAAGATTTGAACTCCTAGAAGAAGAAAATGGGGTGATCAACAACAATAAGGTCATGACTCAAGAAAACAATCTCAGCAGTGGCAGTAGTAGGGATCTCAGAACAACTTGCTCGAGAACAAAGAACACTTTCTTCAAACAACTACTCACCAGAAGAACCACACCCATCACTAAGGTCTACTATAGAAGGAAGTCCAAGGGCAGAATTAGAGAAGCTGCGCAACAATCAGTGCATGAAGACAATGTTTTTGCTGACTTCCGTGTGGGCTATGTGCCAAATGACCTACAACTCACCATAAATAAGAAAAGGTGCAGCAAGTGTGTCACAAGAAGGAGAAAGAGCAATGCCCCAGTTTCTACACTGATGTTGAGAAGGAGCCTAAGGCTTAAAGATAAGTTAGATGGACACAAACCAGAAAGTGCTTCCTCTTCGAAAAGGCCAGTCACCATAAACAAGCTGAAAGGCAAGAAGGTGGCAGCTCAACCTGACTTGCCGAACAATATCTTACTCTCTCCTTTGTGTCAAGAAAATGAGTTCCTGGGCTCTCTGATATAACTAAATACAATGATTTTGGTGCTATCTTCCCTGAAATTCCAGTCCATGAAATCCAGAAAGTGGCAGCAGAGAAGTGCCGCATCGCTTCTTCGGAGGTGACGGCAGAGCTACCCCTTTCTTCAAGGCCTAATGAAGCAAGCTCCAGTGGGAGTAGCGCCAAGGATATGCACTTAGTGACTAATGGATAATATCATCAATGCTAACAGCAGGTACACAAGTAGAAGTTGGAATATTTTGAATTGGAATATTAGAGGACTGAATTCTGAAGATAAATGTAATGCAATCAAAGAAAAAATAGAGGAAAGTGCATGCTCTATCTTTTGCATCCATGAAACTAAACGTGAGCACTTTGACCATTCATATATAAAAAAGTTAGCTCCCAAGCGCTTCAACAAATTTGCTTACTCACCTTCAGAAGGAGCATCTGGAGGTATCTTGATCAGCTGGAATAGCTCAGTCTTTACTGGTGAAGTGGGCCAAATAAATAAATTTGCTCTCACAGTCAAGTTCACCTCAACCCATAATGGACAAATCTGGACCCTCACCTCTGTCTATGGTCCTTGTAATGGTCCTGCCAGAGATGAATTTGTAGAATGGCTCAACAATCTTCAAATTGATGCTGCTGATAACTAGATGGAGATTTTAACTCTTACAGGTCAATCTCTGACAGAAATAGGGATGGTGGAAATATGAATGATATCATGATTTTTAATGAGATAATCAGTAACTTGGGGTTGCTAGAAATTCCTCTAAAAGGAAGAAATTTCACTTGGAGCAATATGCAGAGTGAACCGCTTCTAGAGCAAATTGATTGGGTTTTCACGTCCATCAACTGGATAAGTGATTTTCCCAACACACTGCTCCTCCCATTGGCCACATCCCTTGCAAAATACAGATTGGCACTTCAATCCCAAAAGCTCAAGTCTTCAGGCTTGAAATTTTTTTGGTAAAGCATCTTGGTTTCTTTGATGTGGTGAAATCAGTTTGGAGTTCAAATGTCAATGCTACTAACAGTGCTACAAGATTTGTTGCTAAGCTCAAACTCCTAAGAGCTGCTCTGAAAAAATGGAGCAAAGGCCTGTCTAATCTAAATATTCTGATACAAAACTGCAATGAGGTCTTGGCTACCCTTGATGCCTTGGAGGAACAAATACCTTTATTCACACAGGAATTCAACTTCAGGAAAATTCTAAAGGACCATATTCTCATATTATTGAAATATAAAAATGAGTACCGGAAGAAAAGATACACCGTCAGATGGACCAAATTCAGAGATGAAAACACTAGTTTTTTCCACGCTGCTGCAACTGAAAGGTATAGGCTGAACACCATAACCACGATTGAAGTTGATGATGGTAGGATTGTCTCTGATCACAATGAAAAAGCAGCTCTACTCCTCGAAGAATATAAGAAAAGAATGGGGTGCACCTCAAACCCAGTGATGCTATATAACCTGAGTCAACTGGTGGTTACCAGAGAAGACCTTGAACATCTATCAAGGCCTTTCTCCACCCATGACATCGATACTACTGTCAAGCGCATGCCAGCTGACAAAGAGCCAGGTCCGAATGGCTTTAATGGGTTCTTCCTAAAGAGCTGCTGGGAAATATTAAAAAAAGATTTCTATACACTCTGCTTTGATTTCTTCAATGGCTCTTTGGACCTGAAGGCCATAAACAGGCCATAAACAGCTCTTTCATTACCCTAATCCCCAAAACAAACAACCCAACAAGTGTGAATGACTTTAGGCCCATCTTGCTTTTAAATTGTGTCCTCAAAATTATTACTAAGTTGATGGACAACAGGTTACAGTCAAAGATTATCTCCCTTATTCACAAGAACCAATACGGATTCATCAAAACAAGAACAATTCAGGATTGTCTTGCTTGGGCATATGAGTACATCTATCAATGCCAGCATTCTAAGAGGGAAATTGTTATTCTCAAGTTGGACTTCACAAAAGCTTTTGACACTGTGGAGCACAATGTGATCCTTCAAATGCTGAAACATCTTGGTTTTGATGATAAATGGTGTGACTAGACCCAAAGAATTCTAGCTTCTGGAACCTCTTCCATTCTCCTCAATGGGGTCCCTGGTAAACACTTTCATTGTAAATGTGGGGTCAGGCAAGGTGACCCACTCTCCCCCCTCCTTTTTGTGCTGGCTACTGACTTACTACAATGCATTATCAACAGAGGTCATAGAGGTGGATTGTTTGAGTTACCAATTCCTTCCTATGAAATGGCTAACTATCCTATAATCCAATATGCCGATGATACCATCTTGATCATGAAAGCATCACAACGTGAGCTCTTCACCCTCAAAGGGCTCCTTGAATCTTTTTCTCAATCTACTGGACTCAGGGTTAACTACAGAAAATCTTGTTTGGTGCCTCTAAACCTTTCTGCTGAAAAAGCACAGCAATTGGCTGGAGTCTTTGGCTGCAAGCTTGAATCACTTCCCTTCACATACCTTGGTCTACCAATGGGTACCACCAAGCCTAGAGTTGAGCACTTCGGCTTCATCATGAATAAGGTTGAAAGAAGACTTACTTCTACGTCAAATCTGCTATCTCATGCTGGTAGGCTGCAGTTAGTAAACTCAGTTATCTCTTCCCTACCAACTTATGCCATGTGCACATTACAACTGCCAGTATCAGTCCTTGACTACATTGGCAGAGCTAGAAGACATTGTTTATGGAGAAGTTCTGAGAGTAATGCTAAAATGAAGCCGCTGGTTGCATGGAAAAAATGTAGCAAGCCCAAAAGAAAGGGTGGGCTAGGCATTATCAACCTCATAAGCCAAAACACTGCTCTCCTTCTCAAACACTTGGATAAGTTTTATAACAAAAAGGAAATCCCCTGGGTGAAACTAGTTTGGTTTTCTCATTATTCCGATGGTGAAATCCCCCATGCAACAGCTGACAAGGGATCATTTTGGTGGGGGGATATTCTAAAATTATGTGATCTCTTCAGAGGTATTGCTGACTACAGGATTGGAGATGGCTCCACTGTCCTTTTTTGGTCTCATCTCTGGAATGACAATGTTATGCAAGTTAAGTTCCCTAGGATTTACTGTTTCTCCAGACACGAGGATTTCAGTTTCGCAGTTCTTGCTAAATAACAGCCTGGAGTCTCAGTTTCATCTCTCCCTCTCTGAGCAAGCCTATCAGGAATTTCAAAGCCTCCAAGAATACATTCAAACAATCCAAGTACAGCAGGACTCAAAAGATTCTTGGCGATATATCTGGGGAAGCAACATCTATACATCGTCTAGTTTCTACAATTTTCCTTACAAAAACATTCAGCCCCCAGCCCCTTTTGTTTGGATTTGGGATTCCAAGTGTTGCAATAAGCTGAGAGTTTTCTCATGGCTTCTATTCATGCATAGGTTGAACACAAGAAACATTCTAAAGAGGAAAAAACATAAGTTGGAAGGGAACAACTACAACTGTGTTCTTTGCACTAACAATGTGGAAGAAACTGTTTTTCATTTGTTCTTTAGTTGCCCTTTCAGTAAAGAGTGTTGGCAGTATTTGGGTATCCAGTGGAACTATGCAAATGAATTCTTTCGGATGCTATTACAGGCAAAGCAGCATTTTCAGAGCCCTTTTTTCATGGAGATCTTCACCATCGCAGCCTGGCAAATTTGGAAGCAAAGAAATGACTTCATCTTTGATAGAGGACGTCCCTCCTTTAGTTCTTGGAAGAGGCTATTCATGGAGGAAGCTAAACTGCAAGCTTTGAGATTCAGTGATGCTAAACGACCGGCTTTCTCTCTTTGTATAGACTCCCTAGCTTAGTTTCTTCTTCTTCCGTCATCCTTAGACCTGTTGCTCTTCCTGTTTTGGTGTCTGTTGTATAGTTGTACGGGCTTGTTCTTTTTTTCTCTTTTTTATTTAATAAAAAAATCTTATAGTGGGGGCATCCCCTGCTGTATTCTCGCTCAAAAAACCATGAGGCCAGACCGGTTAGAAATTTTAATTGTAAATTTTGACCAGCTTCTCGACGGTTCTACAGATAGTTGAAATCACCGGAAGAAAGTTAGGATTACATAACAGAACCTGAATACAAAACAGGTTATGAATGCTACAGTGAAGTACATAAAAATTCAATGGACATGTAACCGTGCATGCCACAGTTCAAAAATTGGTCTCACCAAATATCTGAAAACAATTCAAATGCCTTTCTTGGGTGGTGGAAAAATCTATACGTACGTGTCAAATTTCAATGGGGAAAAAGAAAAGTGGTCAAAAAAAGGTGTCAAATCTCAACGGTGAAAGAGAAATTTCAATTGGGAAAAAGAAAAGATGTAAAAGAAGGGGGGAAATAAAAGTGGTAAGAAAAATGTGTCGGACAAAAAGAAACACGAGCCAGGCAGGGGTCGAACCAACGTCCTGCTCGTAAACGATCGTAAATTTCCAGCCGGGAACAGTGTTTTTCTCTCATACCAAACCAGCCAGCAGTAAATAATCCACGATACGATACGGCCTCCCGAACAGGCTGCTTATCCTTAGGCTTCGGATCAGAGACTACACTAAGCTACAGGCGCAGATGTGATGTACTTTTAACTTATTAGCTTTGTAAAACAAATGTACAGCAACTTTCATTAGTACTAGTGTCAATAGTCAGCAACGCCAGTAGTATTAATTAACCAGATTACACAAGTCGTAAAAGTTGAGCAAACTTGTAGCAGAGATCTTAGTTAATGGGGCGGACTAAAAGCGGCATGCCAGCAACAACCAACATTTGGGTTTAACTTGGGCATGCACAGCCATGCACTGAACAATGCTAGCTACTTCCACTTTCACTTCACTGTCATGAATGAACAAACTCCACTGGAGTCAGTTACATCTATCTGCGATAGGTACGCACATGTCATGTCATCAGTAGTTCAGTCTTCCAAGTTATGTTTCAATTTGTAAAAGAACTCCATTGCTTTGCATGAAGCTGTTGTTTGCTTAGTCGTGTTGGGGTTGATACAACCTCACTCACTGGCCTCCTCCGTGCCGGGATTCCGCATTTGTGAGCTTCCTGATCTTCCCCTACCGGAGAAGAAAGGCACACAACGTTAGCCGGTTTACGAGGTGAAAACGAGCGACGATGCAAGTGCTGCACCAATATAATGTTGCAGTAGTGCAAGTAAGTCATCACAGGGAGATGCATGAAAAGATGTGTAACAGTTACTCCCTCCGTCCCCAAAAGAATGCAATTATAGAAAACGTGCCAGTTAAACTAGTTCAAGTTTGATCAAATTTATAATAAATAATATTAATATTTATGTCTTCAAATAAATTTATTATGAAAATATATTTTATCACTAATTTAATGGTATTTTTTTGTATCACAAATGTTAGTAGTTTTTTATATAAATTCAGTCAAAGTTCAAATGGCTTGATTTCTCAAAAAGCGAGAATTGCATTTTTTTTGGACGGAGGGAGTACTACGTAATTTGAGAACAAGTTATCAAATGGAGATGCATGAAAAGATGGGGTGGGAGCACTGACGGTGTTCGCCCACGCCAGGCCACAGGCGTTGCAGAAGTTCTTGGCGCCGTTTGGGCCACGCCGCATCTTGGGCGTCACCTCGCTGCTCTCCCCGCAGTTGGTGAAGCTGCACACACAACAGAACAGATGGCGAACATGAACATGAACTCACAGTCACAGTGTACTGATTGCAATTGCAACTGCAGTATGTGAATTGCATGCATGGAAAGATCGACCGACTAACGATTGAAGATGCTCAGCCGTCTCCCCAACTGAATTTTCAGAGCTCTTCTTAGACGACGGCGCAAATTTTCCTCCCCTTCGCGGGATCCTGAGCCAGCAAATGCATGCGTGCGCAAGAAATAAACAAACATTCAGCCTTATATCTCTCTGAAGTCTGGACAGGGGATAGACATGAAATAAACTGGATTTGATTGATACATATATATACCTTGAAGCGATTTCCCTTCGGACGGAGTAATCGGCCTTCACTGTGATCTTCCTTTTCTTCCGGTACCGCGAAATGGCCGCAGCCCTGTCGAAGTCTTGAGGCACGACGATAGGATGGACCTGCTGGTGCCAAATGCTCACATTATTATATATAGTTTATTTCGTCTGTTATGAGGAATTAAACTCCTACACCAACAAGGCTACAATGGAAATGGAATCTGGTTGATGCAAATTATCCCAAATGGTCTCAACTCAACCAGCATTATAGGCATAGAAGGTTTTGTAGGTTTTGCAATGCTTAGATTCGACGCAAAAAGGAAAATAAAGCGTTGCGATCTAGTAGTAGTATCTAAACTCAAACATGCATTCACCAAAGATCATAGTGCAAGGTACTACAAGAACACAGGGACAGGGTTCTAACTACTGAAACACAAATACACAATGCCACCTTTAAAGCATATGACTGAACAATTCCAAGAAAACAAAACATGCACATTGTCAAAGAACTTCCTTTAATTTATCAGAACAAAGAAAAAAAAACTCAGCCATGCATCTTGAGAATCGCAAAACCGCTTTGGTTCCCAAGAAGCCAAAACCAAAATAGGCAGCCCACTGCACCGCGCGATGCATGATCACCATGTTCTTGTTGTGCCCCCGGTACGTCATCGACAGCCCATCGTCCACACGGCCGCCGTCGCCTGCGGCCTGCGCCTCGGCCAGCCGTCGCTCGTCCTTCGCCTCCGCGCCCATTGCTGCCGTGCCGTACAAGCACCCATCGTCGTCGCCGAGACCCTGGAGCAAGTCCGGGGGGGTCACGATGTCGTCAAAGGGGTCCTCACCGCCTCCTGCTGCTCCTCCGGCCACCGTGCATGAGGGTGGTGGCGGCGGCGGCTCCATGGTTGAGTGGGAGTGCACTGGGAGCAGCAGCGCAGAAGCGAGGAGGCGACCGAGGGAGAACGCCCAAGTCCCAACGCGTGCTGCTTTCCCACTCTTTATAAACCAACGCATGCTGCACTGCACGCCGCCAGGTTATGGGCTTATGGCCCATAAGTTATGGGCCGTCGGGTCAGCAATCAACGGCCCATACTGCCAACCTGTACATAGGTGATTGTCTTTTTTGAAAGAAAAAAATGAGGGCGTGTGCAAAATAGTTTATTCATCGAGATGTTTTGTGCATGCGAGATTTTGGTTTACATTCAGAAAATGGCTATATGCTATTGTCTTTTCAGCTACACTGCTACACATCCGGTACATTAGGCGCCTTGAGAATCCATGAAGTCACGTATGACATTTTCAAGTCGTGTAAAGTCAATTATCTCATACTTTGACCGCCACATTTTGTTACAATATATCTATAAAATTTAGTTAATGTATACTTTAAATAAAATTTGTTTATACACTGGTGACATTTTCATATGTTTAAAATCAAAACATGCACGAAGAGTAACTTACAGTCATCAGATCGCTTTGGACAAACTCAAAACGCTATTTTCACTTGTGACTGGACTATGCTAGGTCGAAAAAGGACAAAGGAGACACCAAAATTAGTGACGCAGAATTAAAACGAGTTTCTAATGTGCTTTTGTTGGAACACTGAGACGATCAGTGTCGCACATTACTGGGAAAGGATCTGCTCCCTCAAATAAGTCAAGTGACTTTGTTAGTGTCTGAAGTTAACCATTGTAAACTTAATTAAAAATATTAAGTGTTGACTTTGCATACCTTTTTTTCTGAAAATTTCAACGAGGACGAAAAGTTTCACCTGATATATTAACCACTGATGCTGATGTGGTCGGTAGTGGAGGGCAAAAAGCCCAGCAGGACTTTGCATACTTGGAAACGGTAGTACTGCAGTTTCTTCATGGCAGGTGCTATAACAAAATTTGTGGTTGAAGTTATGCTTTGGAGAAACTGTGGACGTTCAAAATGTCGATTCTTTACGGCACTGCACCACAACCCTTAAAGGGGTGTACAGCGATAAACAGTCAATTGCTAAAGGTTATAGCGACAGACCCCTACAGTTGCTAGTGAAGCCGTCGTTATACGTAAACAACGACGGACATCATCTTTAGCAACGGACAGTTCAACGGTCCAACTTTTAACGACCGACAATATGTTAGAGCTTTTAGCGACCGACAGTCCAATGCTATAATAACTTTTAGCGACCAACAGTTCGACGGGCTCAATTGTAAACAGATAAAAAAAATAAAAGCTGGCCTGAAGGTATAGCTGATGATCAAACATTAGCCATACATTGATTCACGTACACAAAAGTGATGACATTCAAAAGTGATCACATTATCCATACATTGATTCATGTATTGAACAAGTACATTATACATGTAATGTCACTTAACATCAAACTAATCCTTGTTTGAAGTATCTGCTGATCAAAAACAAGGCTGATCCTAGCTGATGATCAAAAGTTTAGCATAGCACATGTCCATGAAAACAAACAAGCTGGTGGCAGCATCCAAAAGTTCCTGAAAAAATGATAGAATCAGTAGTCTAATGAAGTACAAGTTCCAATGTACAACTTACAAGGGAGTGAGAAGACACAGTTTCACGAATATAAATCACATTCAGTTAGCCTCCAAAAATGAAACGTCCAGTGCTTACCCCTTAGTTGTTTGTGTTTTATTTTCACTATTCAAGACTTCACTAGTTGAGTTTATTGTTTCTCAGACTTTGATGACAGGCTCAGAGCAGACAACAAAGATAATGATTCAACAACACAAGCTGATAAGCTATCCTCTATTCAATCCACGCATCCAGTACTTGTAAATTCAACTTGTAGATCAATAAATTTAATTTGAACAGCAATGGATCGAGGAAGGGAGTAGCACTTGTCTGGTGTTGGCTGACTCATTTTAAGGTAGGCATGAAGATGGTCTGGCAAAAATGAGAATTTTTTCAATGAGCCCAAGACTTGTAAACATTGAATACATTGCCACACTTGCAGTAACCATCAAAGATTGAATTCTAACAGTACTCAGAACGCTGCGAGCTGTAGGAAGGTATAAATTTCACATCTGTTATCTGCATACGCATTTAAAAGATTCAGTATTTTTAATGAAAAATACAAAACAATAGAATCAAAGGAGCACCAATTTGTAAAGTAAACCTGTGGCTCCTGTCGAGGTGACCAACTGAGAAGGATTCCAAGATGTTGCTTCTCTTAGCTTTGCTGTTGTTGAATTGCTGGGCACCAGAATAAAAAGGTGTCCAGCTCTTGCTACTATAGTACTGCAAAGAGAGAAAATAAAATCGATCCAGCAAGCTACTACCACTATTCTGAAAATGAAAGGAGAGTTGAGCTGCTGTAGACTGACACACTGAAAAACAAATGAAAGGAGAACTGACATGAAATTGGAATAACTCGATCTATTTCACTATTTGACAAAATAAAGAACAAAATCCAATTCTGATTGACATGAAATTGGAATCACAACTTCGCTAGATCATGTACAATATATTTGACCAAAAACATCTAAAAAGATTGAGCCTTTTCGCTAAAAGATTGACCAAAAACACCCAATTTATCTGCAAGCAAATCACTCTGAACACTAAGCAGATCTAATCATTTTAGTACAAAACTGAATACTAACCTTTTAGCCATGGCAGGGGTGCACTGCCGCAGAAGACTTGGGGATGAGCGGCCAGGTGGAGTGTGGAGACTGTACTGGAGATGGAGAGCCCGCAGAGTGCTGCTGTGCTTGCTGGATGCATGCCCGCGCCCGCCGCCCAGCTCCGAGTCCACCCACACATGTATCTGACCAAAAACTACATGTACTGGACACAATAGGCAACTACATCAGTTATTCCTACTGTTGAAGTTGAGCCTCCAGGATGTTCATTTAATCCTCCATTGGAAGCACATCAAGTATGTGTTACCATTTATTTAGGAGTACCAGATATGGGCAATGTACTCTATTCTGAGTTGTTAAAAATTGCTACTAATAGATACTCCTACATTTTTCAACGAATCAACGATGACAGTAACAGGAGGACCCTGCTGTTGCATTTGTTAAGAGGGAAAAGTCATTTCACTGAAGCAATAACCGAAGAAGATGTAAGTTTTATCTCCAAGACTTTACAGCTCTGTCATAAGTTTCTGCAATTTAGACATTGCCCTGTCGTACTATCTGTAACATATAGCATGCAAATGTGTCTTGTTTTCACTTGTCACTTTCTGCATAGCCCAAAATATATCATGGACTTGGACAGTGCTAATGATGCTACAGTAATCATGCTGCCCAATTCATTGATATAAAATTAAATACTATACTTTCAGTTGCAACACCAAGCACACTTGGAACACACTGCTCATGCATCTCATAAACCGCATCTCGCAATAGACAAATTTAAAAAATTCAATCTAGGTCTGTCCAACTCACCAGAGCCCATATCGGGGAAGGGGGCTGATGCAGCGGCGGCGGCATTGGCAGGAAGAATTCGCCGCTGCAGACCAGGTACCCCCACATTTTCCAACCAGGCCAACGACGCCGACTCCAGTTGCTCCCACCGGCCAGCCACGGAGAGGATGGATGCTGTGGCAGTGGCACCGTGAGTGGAGCTCCTTCAGATGGATGCTGTGACATCCTGAAGATCCGCACGGAGGTCAGAGGCAGTCAAAGACGGGGATCAAGGGCAGCTGGATGCCACGCTTACTGGGAACGGATGTCCGAGAGGCGCACGGACGAGGAGGACGAGGATGTGATACCTGGCTGCCGGTGCGGAGGGAGCGGGGGTGAGGAGAGGGGACACCGAACGGAGTAGGCTGCCGCCACCGCGAGTGGCGCCGCCCCGCGTGGGGGTGGAGAGGACGCCGCCGCCAGTGACGAAGGGGAGCGGCATGGCAGCGGATCCACGAGGGGAGGGTGCCTACCGCCGACGCCGTCCGTGGGATTTGGCTGGGGATCAACATTGCGCCGCCGGACGTGAGGAGCAGGGAGCGCAGCCGGAGGTGAGGGGCAGGGAGCGCCGCGCCGGAGGTGTGAGGCACGGGGTCGTGGCGGTGTGAGAGGGAAGATTTGGGGCTGGCAATGTTTTCCAGCTCTATAGACGCAAAATGGGCCAGCTGACCGTGCGGAAGCCCAATATATACAGAGCGACAGATAGTTGGATACAAATATCAGCCTTTAGCGACAGCTAAAGCAAAATAAAAATAGCGACCGACGTTCGGTAGAGAAACGAAAAATAACGACCCACCGTCTGTTATAAATTTTTAGCGACCGATCGTCCATTAATATTTGAGGGAATTCCTTGTGAGCCATTAAAAAATATCACAATTCTCTGTGAGCCACTGAAAAAGTTCAGCGGACTTCAGCGTCACTATTCTAACTTTTTTTTCCCTCCCTACCACTGCTGTCAGATTGGGCTTTAATGGTGTCAAACTGTAGGTGTGAAAAGTCAAAAATATCCTTATATCTAAATATGTCATTATTTTTTTTAGTATCTTAACGACTTCAAATGAAAAAACTCAAAACTAAAAAGTTGTATATCTCGTCGAGATCTATAATTTTCATATAAAAATTATCTTCATTTAATACCGCAAAAAAGATATTATTTTTCTAAGATATATTAATCATATCAAATCATATATTTTTTTGCGGAATTAAATAAATATAATTTTATATGAAAATTATAGATCTCGACAGATCTACAACTTTCTAGTTTTGAGTTTTTCCATTTGAAGTCGTTATGTGCTCAAAAAATTAATGACATATTTAGATCTAAGGGTATTTTTGACTTTTTTCACACCTACGCTTTGACAATCAATAGAGTCCAATCTAATGGCAAAGTGGCATGGAGGGCAAAAAAATTGGAGCAAGCAGTCAAGTCCGCCAAACTTTTTCGGTGGCTCACAAGAAATTACAATCTTTTATAATGGCTCACAGGGAATTCCCTCTTGATATTTTGGTACTTTTAGCGACCCACCTCCTACGCTAATTTTGGGTTGTAGTGTAGTGCAGCTGGACGGAGGAAGGGGCAAAATAAAATGTACCATACACGAGCATTTTGAGAAAGTTAGCCTTTGGATTTTCTTCTCTTGACCCGTGAGGATCCCGATCTGGATATAAGAACCAGAGGAGCTTCACAACAAAATGGGCCAGGGTTGTGGTGAGGACTAGTAACATCTGCAGCATTTGCACAGAGGCGACAAGGAACCTAGAGAGGATCTGAGGATGTGGTCGAGGTCAGAGGTGTTACGTGTTTGATTGTTCATCCTCTCTCCAGTGGTTAGTCGTCATGGTGAAGCCATCGAACTCTCATGCGACCATCGAACTCTGTTCCTATGCAGACATGGAAATGCCAAAGGAGCTAATGGTGTTCAGGTTAACCTCCAACATCCATTGATGCAGGTCCTCAGAATTGACACAAATGGTTTGTCACTGGTGCCACTTCGGTGACCCAAACTAATGCAGAGGAGCGCCCTAATGAAGGTGACCCTGAAGAAACCTTTGAAGCTGGTGGCGTAAACTCAGAAGACGTCTTAGGGACCAAGTTGGCGGGAAGCGAAAGGAAGGCGCGAGACAAGAAGAAGAATCCGCGCTTCTCTAGGCCGCTTGAAAGGTCCTTGTTTGGTTTTGATAATTGGGTGACAACCTTAGGTTAACTAATGTGTTTAAGTAAGATACATAGGTGATTAGTCCATAGGTACATGTATGTGAGCAATATATGCCATGACAGTGATGATGGCTCAAAGATGTGGCAAAGCTTACACATGTGATGATGAAGGAGCTTATTGCACATGAGACATGACATGGAGTCATGTGATCAAGGTGGAGAAGATCAAGACATGACTTGGCTTGATGGACCGGTTGCAAGCGTGAAGGGCAAGTCAGAGGCTTTGGAGTGATGGCCCACATGGCGGTGAAGCTTGAGCAAGACTTGGCACCGATGGACGAAGGCAACGGTGAAAAGCAAGTGAAGTCAAGATCGATGAACCAATACGGTCACGTAATGATATGAAGTGGATCATATCATTTGGTGATTGGTTGATGCATGTGTTGCATCAACAATGGAGGAGATGGAATGGAATGCGCAAGATAAAGGTATAACCTAGGGCATTTCATTTCACCGGTCATAGGTGTGTAGAGAAGTTTATGACCAGGTTTAGGATAGATGGCCATACTATCAAGAGGGGCAAACTTGTTTGCATATCGGTCATCTAGTGCCACTCGAGTGATCTAACTTTGCATCATCGCTTGGATTGAGTGGCGTGGCAAGTTGAGTGGCTAATCCTTTGAAAAATATTTGTGAAAAGCTAACACACATACACATGGTGGTGTACACTTAGTGGTGTTGGCATATTTGCAAAGGAGAAGAAGTTGGAGTTGATGAGGATCAACTCAGTGAAGAAACGGAGGCGAGAAGGTGTCACTGTGAGTGACCGGACGCTAGCCTCGACAGGACCGGCTGCGTCCGGTCAGTGGCAGCAGAGAGCGTGTAGGCGTCGGTCTTTGACCGGACGCTGGGCGAAAAGTGACCGGACGAGCAGGGCCTGTGTCCGGTCACGTGTGATGTATGGTGACGTAGCGCGGGCAGCTGAGGCAGCGAGGACCTGACGCTCTGCTGCGTTCGGTCACCTATGATCGGACGCATCCGGTCATAGAACAGAGGCTCAGGGAGCTCTCTAGAAATGACCAGACTCAGGTGTAGCAGCGTCTAGTCATCCTCACTGTACTGCGTCCGATCAGTGATGACGTACGCTAACATCTTGGTGCGAGGAGCAGTAGTGACACGTGGCAGGCGGTGAAGGACCGGACTCAGGTGCTGTGTCCGATCACGACCAACCTGACACGTTCGGTCGTAATACAGAGGCTTAGGGAGCTCTCTAGAAATGACGGACTCTGGCTAGTTTGCGTCCGGTCATGTAGGAGCGGACACGTCCAGTCGCAAAACAGAGGCTCGGGGAGCTATCTGGAAACGACCAAACTCTGAGGCTCGCGCGTCCAGTCTTGGCGATGTGCTGCGTCCGGTCACAACTTAACCGTTAAGATCGGGCGCTTAGTATTTGAAGCCAGGGATGATGTGGCAGCCATCCGTTGACCGGACACTGGCTGGGTGCGTTCGGTCGATCTGACCGACGCGCCCAGTCGCCCCGAGCAGTGCCAGTGAAGGGGTACAACGGCTCTATTTTCGTGGGGGCTATAAATAGAAGTGTGGGTCGGCCTTTGGCCGATAGCTTAGTATAGCTAAGCACACTAGAGCCTTGGTGGCTTATGTGGCAGTGCTTGGGAGCCCTCTAACTTACTCTAGCTTGATAGTGTTCATCTGATCGAGTGAGAGAGTGATTCTAGTGCGATTGTATCGTGAGGTTGCATCGAGTGGCACTAGGTGGTCATCTTGCAAGCCAGTGGTGCTTGTTACTCTTGGAGGTTGTCACCTCCTAGACGGCTTGGTAGTGGTCTCTGTCGAAGCCCGCAAGAAGTTTGTGCGGTGCTCTGGAGAAGAGCTTTGTGAGGGGCATTGTGCTCGCCCCGCGGGAGCCGTGAAGAGCAACTCTAGTAGAGCGAGACACGAAGGGTGACAAGTGGTCCGGCGGGGTCAAGTGCTAGAGCTTGTGGTAAGCACTCTACGTGGGAGAGTGTGACTTACGGGTCACCACTAGCAAGAGGACCGGCGGCAACCTTAGAGCTTGTCTCAACGAGGACTATCATGTTGGCAAGCACGTGAACCTCGGAATAAAAACCATTGTGTCATCCTTGTATTTCCATTGGTTTTTATCCTCGTTACACAAGCTTGTATTTACATTTCATATACATTGTGCTTGTGTAGTTGCTCTTGTAATTTTTAGCTTGCGTAGCTCACTAATTACCTTCTTGCTTGTGTAGCATAGAAGTAGCTCCTTTGCGTGGCTAATTTGGTATGTGTAACCTTGTTAGTCACACTGCTTAGTTTGTTTAGCTAAGTATTTGCGCTCACTAATTGGGCATTGGTTGCCTTGTTATTGAGCATTGCTAGTGAGCTTAGGTGGCTTTGTGCTTTTGCTTACTAGCATGTGTAGGAGCTCCCTCATTGTTTGAAATACTAGTGGCATAGGTTTGTGTGACCTTGATTCTAGAATTGGTTAGGTGAGCTCTAGCTAGCACGACACCTTTGTTGTATAATTAGGATTTTTATAAGGTGCTTGTGAACTTCAATAGAGGGGTGTAGTCTTGGCTAGACCGATAGTTTTAATTCCACATTTATTTCGGTTAGCCAGCGCGATTAAGTTTAAGAAAGGACTATTCACCCCTCCTCTAGTCCGCCATCCAGACCCTATAAGTGGTATCGGAGCTAGGTCTCTCATTTGTGGTCTTCACCGACCCGAGAGGATGACGTCTAGTGGGCTAGTTGATTGTGAGACACATATTTTTTGATGGCACAAACTTTGCACTTTGAAAAAAATCACATGCTTGATCATTTTCGTGCAAAGGGACCAAAGTTTTGGTGGATTGTCACTAGTGGTCTCACTCATGTATTGGACCATAGAAATCTCACCAAAGCTGAAAAGGTTCTCTATGAACTTGATGCACATGCTTGTTGTTATCTAATTGATGCTTTGAGCTTTGATTTAATGAAAAGGATAAACTATGTGGGAACCGCTCGTGAGATATGGGAATCAATCAAGCACACCTTCGGTGATTCCTCCACATGGGATGATGGTAAATTCAAGAAGGAGGATGATCACCAGGTGAAGGCACATGAGCGTGTTGAGCATGACCACAATTTGGTGATTGTGGAAGATTGCTCCACCTCATGGTCAAGTGATAATGATGATGATGCTACCACAAAATCACTTGACAAGATTGATGGTGATGCCACAAGTGTTGCAAATGATGATGCTACCACATGCACACTTGATGGTTATGATGATGGATCATGCCCGGATGGCATTGCTACTACAAGCTCTCCTACATCACCACATTGCTTCATGTCACAAGGTGACACCAAGGTATCTAATGCTAATGTGGTTGATCATGTTGATTCATATGATGAGCTTGTGAGTAGACTTGCTAGCATGACCATGTCTTTAGAAAATGAGAAAGCTAAAACAATGAAATTAGAAAATGAAAACTCATTTCTAAAGAACTCATATGAAGAACATAAGCACTTACTTAATGTTCTTAAATCTTCACATGATGAGCTAAAATTAACTCATGAGAAGCTTCTTGTGTCTCATGAAGAATTATTAGAACAACATACTTCTCTCATTAAAGCTTTTTCAAAGAAACTTAAAAAGAATGAGAGCTCATCACATGAGTCAAGTGATCAATTGTAACATGTGACTAACTCTTGTGATATAGAAAAGAAGCATGTATCCACCTCTTATGATAATTTATTAGATATGCCATGCTCTTCACATATAGATGCTTGTTCAACTTCTATGTCTTGTGAGACTAATTTTTTGAAGGAGAATAATGAGCTCAATGAACAAGTGAAGAATTTGAGCAACAAGTTAGAGAGGTGCTACAACTCAAAAGTCACCTTTGAGCACATGTTAAAGACTCAAAGAAACTATGGTGACAAGTGTGGCCTTGGCTTCAAGAAAAAGATGACAAAGGGCGAAAGAAAGAGAGAAAGAAAGATAAAGAAGCTACAACAAAGAAAGCTCTCTCATACCATGTGCTACCGGTGTCATGAAGCGGGACACCTTACAAATGGTTGCCATAACATTGAGAAGCTCAAAAAGATAAAAGAAGAAGAGAGACTCAAGCATGTGAAGTGCTTCAAGTGCCGCACTTGGGGTCATCTTACTTCAATGTGTCCAACAAAGCAATTGGTGAAGCAACTAGAAAAGCCTCAACCAAAGCCACAAGTTGAGCAAGAGAAGACACCCCAAGAGCAAGTCAAGATCTATCATGAAGTTGGTAGTGACTTAATGACGAAGAAGAAGAAAACAAGAAGGGGTGGAAAGGCAAGGCATCCAATGCAAACTCAAGATGCCAAGATGATGAGCAAGACACATGATGAGAAGAAGATATATGCTCATATCAAGTGCTTCAAGTGTGAAGATATGGGATACTTTGCCTCGAGGTGTCCTATCAAGCTTGAGAAGAAGGGTCAAGCATCTCATGAGAGGTAAGGCAATGAGGAGCACCACATGAGCAAGGAAGAAAAGAATTAATCAAAAAGAAAGCGCTACTCATGTCGGAAAGGGGGACACATGGCTCATTCATGTTCCCTAGGTAACTCTTCTAAGCCCATTTCAATTGTTGATAATAATATGCTTAGAAAGGATGGCAATGGTACCTCATTGGTTGAAATTATAAAACATCCCGCTATTCATACTAGGGCTTTGCTTAAATATGTTGCACCTAACTTGAGAGGATTCAAACTAGTTTGGGTACCATCAAAAAGTGGATGAATGTGTGTAGGTACCATGGCATTGGAGGCTTGATTCAATTGTTTTCATATTGATCACCATATGTTGAATCAAGCATTGAAGCTTAATGCAATTCTATCCCAATGCCAAGCTAAGAATTAGTGAAGTCCAAATATGCTTCAACATAAGTGTCAGGATCAAGTTGTGGTGATTTATTGGATTATTTGATGGCTTGTAAAAATACTTGAGTTAAAGCTTGCTAATTGGATGATCATGAGCTAACCAAGGTATATCTCTTGTTGATCATTTCATTTTGGTGCATATGAGTTAATTGAATTAGATAAATATGTAATGTTGCTTGCTATAAGATGATTGAATGGATAATTGCCTAGTAGTCAAGTTTGGATTGATTTGTGTTGGATAAATTCATAAGATAACTTTTAGTGAGTGGTTGAATGGATTTATGTCTGGTGAAAGTATTCAAACAAGTTGATTTCAAGTTTGATTCATATTTGATGAAGTATAGCTCAATAGTTGAAATCTATCCTATAATTGAGAATCTGAGCTAGTTATGATCTTAGCCATGTATGAGTGATCAAAACTTATTGGATTGGCATAAAAATTGGTGTACATGCTCTGGACTTATGGTATAAGATGCTGTATAAATTTTATGAGAATTGGATAAGAGATGCTTCGGTTTTGGAGTGGATCTTGTCAGCAATAGTGCAGCAGTTTTCAGCATGTAACAGCGGTGGAAGAATTGAAATCTGGTAGCAATCTAGAAGTCAAATAAAGCTTAAATTTTAACAGCTGTTAGATAACTTAGTGAAGCACATCTCCACCAAATTTCGTGGTATTTGGATTTCTACTTTGGGAGATATGTTTTTTTTAAGAGTACAGAATCTGCCAGATAAGTGACAATTATTAGATTTATTTGAAGTCACTTTGATTGAAAGGTCCTCAAGTGGGAATCATATTTATAAGAGTACATAATCTGCGCTGAACATGGGCACCGGGGAACTGGGTTTGGGGTGGTGTACACCACCCTGAAACCGTCCCCGGTCACAGGTGCGGATCCTACCCACAATCCTCCTGTGACATGTGCTATGGGTGATTCTGTGTGTTGCAGTCATCATATCCATCATTCCACACCACTATCTGAACTAGATTTTCCCAAATTTGATGGTTCTAATCCTAGATTGTGGGTGAAGCAGTGTGAAACCTTTTTCGATGTCTATGCAGTTGCTCTTAGTCTTTGGGTTAGATATGCTTCCATGAACTTGATAGGTTCAGAAGCACTTTGGTTCCAAACCCTGCAAGGGAACTCCACTGAAATTACCTGGGATGCCTTTGTGTTGTCAGCCACCAATAGGTTTGATAGGGATGAACATAACCATCTCCTTAGGCAATTTTTTCACCACAAGCAATTATCTGATGTCTCTGAATATGTTGAACAATTTAGTGACATTGTCCATCAATTACTTGCTTATGATCCCACCTTTTCACCCACTGTTATCACAAACTGCTTTGTTGATGGCCTTAGAAAGGATATTAGAGCTGTAGTGATGATGCATAGACCACAAGACCTCGATACTGCAAGCTCTTTGGCATTTCTGCAGGAAGAAGCACTTGAGGACCAAGTGGTTAAGAAGACTCTAGTCAATATTCCAAGAAGCACAGTCAGGAAACAAGCAAACACACTACAAGTCCTCATACTTCAGCTAACAGAACTGTGGAAGATAAGAAGACTATTGTTTTAGCTTCCACCAAGTCTGAGATGATAAGGTATCTGCTCTGAAATCTTATCGCAGATCTAAAAGCCTATGTTTCAAGTGTGGCGAAAAGTGGGGGCCTCAGCATAAATGTCCTCCTACAGTTTCTCTTAATGCTATGGAACAATTGTGGAAGTGTGTTACTGAAGGGTTAGAACTGGATTTTATTTTTGAAGAAGATACAGATTCAGATGATGAATTGATGGCTCTATCTGTACAAGCACTGAGTGGAACTGAGGGGTCCAAAACTATTAGACTCAGAGGTCACTTACAAGGCAAGGAAGTATTTATGTTGGTGGATTCAGGAAGCACTCACAGTTTCATCAGTGACCAATTACTTCCCTATCTGGATTCTGGTCAACAGCTAAAACACCTAGTCAAGGTACAAGTGGCTAATGGAGAATTAATCAGTTGTACTCATGAATTATCAGAGCAACTTTGGGCTATTCAAGGGCATTCCTTCCACACTACTCTGAAAATTATACCATTGAAAGGCTATGATGTGGTCTTAGGCATGGACTGGTTAGAGTTACATAGTCCCATGGAGGTCCACTGGGTTGACAAATGGTTGCAGTTTCAACATAACAAGTTCATCAAATTACAAGGTATTCTTCCTTCTGTGCAAATGAGGGCACCAGTTTCTCAGTACCAACTCCAGGCTTTGGACAGAACTGATTCCATCTTATATGTGGTCTAGTTGCAAGCCAAGGAACACAGCACCTCCACCTCACCACCTTTACCTACAGAACTCCAAGATCTCTTACAGCAATTTGAGAGTGTTTTTGCACCACCTACTGCCCTGCCACCAGAAAGATCTGGAGACCATAAGATTCCATTGTTGGAGGGGGCTCAACCATTCTGCTTAAGGCCATACAGGTACAACCCTTCCCAAAAAAGTGAAATTGAAAATCAAATTGCTGAAATGCTTGAAAAAGGGTGGATTCAAGTCAGTACAAGCCCATTCTCTTCACCTGCCTTACTGGTGAGAAAGAAGACTAGTGACTGGAGATTATGTGTGGACTACAGACGCTTAAATGCTCTTACCACTAAGAACAAATATCCCTTACCCCTCATTGAAGATTTGTTGGATGAACTACATGGAGCTCAATGGTTTTCCTCTTTAGACTTGTGCTCTGGGTTTCATCAAATCAGGATGGCAAAAGGAGAGGAATACAAAACTGCTTTTCAAACTCATCATGGGCACTATGAGTACTGTGTCATGCCTTATGGAATCACAAGGGGTCCAGCCACATTTTAAGCTGTTATGAACATTATCTTGGCTCCATTACTGAGGAAATGTGTAGTTGTTTTTATTGATGATATACTCATCTACAGCAAATCCTGGCAGGACCATCTTCATCACTTAGCAGAGGTGCTTGCTATTTTACAACAGCATCAGTTTCATGTGAAGCTTGCTAAATGTTCATTTGCAAAGCACCAGCTAACCTATCTGGGCCATGTGGTCAGTGCTCAAGGTGTTGCCTACAGACCCCACAAAAATTGACTTCATCAAAAACTAGCCACAACCTCATAATGTAAAAGATTTGAGAAGCTTTCTGGGAATGGTAGGTTATTACAGAAAGTTTGTTGCCCAGTTTGGTCTACTCAGTAAACCTCTGACTGACTTACTCAAGAAGGGAACTCTATTTGTTTGGACTTCTGCTACAGAAGCCTCATTTCAGGCACTTAAACAGGCCCTCATCACTGCTCCAGTTTTAGCAATGCCTGATTTCTCCTTGCCATTTACTATTGAGACTGATGCTTCAGCAAAGGGTATAGGGGCTGTACTCCAACAGAAAGGTCATCCAATTGCCTTCGTGAGCAAAGCTTTGGGAGTTAAGGCACAGGGACTGTCTACCTATGAAAAAAGAATATCTGGCTATCATTATGGCTGTAGATCATTGGCGCCACTACCTTCAAACATCACCATTTGTGATTCTTACTGATCAAAAGAGTTTGACTCATCTTGAAGATCAAAGGTTGTCCACACCTTGGCAACACAAGGCCTTGACCAAGCTCATGGGGCTTTCTTACAAGATTGTCTATAAAAAGGGGTCTGAAAATAGAGTGGCAGATGCCTTGTCAAGAGTCACTCAGACTGATATTTATGATATTTCATCCCTGTCTATTGTCAAACCTGTGTGGTTGCAAGATATTCAGACTGGATATCAACAAGACAGTCATGCTATGCAGCTACTCACTGAATTGTCTGTCCAGAATTCTGTGGGCCATTATACACTACAAGATGGATTGATCAGGTATAAAGGCAGGGTATGGATTGGCTTCAACAGTTCTTTGCAAGCTAAAATCTTAACTTCCTTGCATACTAGTGCTATTGGTGGTCACTCAGGTGTAGAAGACACATATCACAGAATTAAAAATCTGTTTGCATGGCCTAAACTCCAGGAGTCTGTTAAAACATTTGTAGCTCAATGCTCTATTTGCCAACAAGCCAAAACAGAACGCGTAGCTTACCCTGGCCTGTTAGCACCTTTACCTATACCTGATGGGGCTTGGCAAGTTGTAACCATAGATTTCATTGAAGGCTTGCCCAAATCTGCTGGTTACAATTGCATTTTAGTGGTGGTTGACAAATTCTCCAAATACTCTCACTTTTTAGCCTTGTCACACCCATTCACAGCCTTCCAAGTCACCCAATTATTTCTGAACAATATTTTCAAGCTACATGGCCTCCCTACTGCCATAGTGTCTGACAGGGATAAGGTGTTCACTAGTCACCTATGGCAGGAACTCTTCAAACTACTTCACATTGACCTCCGTATGAGCAGTGCTTATCACCCACAAACCGACGGTCAAACTGAAAGGGTTAACCAATGCCTTGAAACCTACCTAAGATGCTTTGTCCACACTTGCCCCACTAGATGGTTTCATTGGTTAGCACTTGCTGAGTATTGGTATAACACCACATTTCACTCTTCCTTGGGCAAAACTCCTTTTGTTGTGTTATATGGCCATGAACCAAAACACTTTGGCATTGACCTGTCATAATCCTGCCAAGTGGCTGATCTGAACAATTGGCTTGCTAAAAGGGAGTTGATGCAACATGTTGTCAGACAGCATCTGATAAGGGCTCAAAACAAAATGAAATTCCAAGCTGACAAACACAGATCTGACAGAGTTTTTGAGCTCGGTGATCAAGTTTATCTGAAAGCTCAACCTTATGTGCAAACTTCCTTGGCAACCAGATCATCCAACAAGTTATCTTTCAGATTTTTTGGCCCATATAAGATTCTGGAAAAGATTGGCACATCAGCTTACAAGCTTCAGCTTCCTGAGAATGCCATATTCATCCAGTCTTCCATGTATCTCAACTGAAGAAGGCAGTGCCACAGACAACTTCAGTAAGTACTGAATTACCTGATCCGACTAATCAGTTGCAGGTACCCCAGGTGATTCTTGATCGTCGCCTACGTCAACACAATGATGTTACTGTTCCACAAGTTCTGGTTCAGTGGTCCTTCTTACCACCTGCTTTGTCCACCTGGGAAGATGAAGAGGACCTGCGACAGCAGTTTCCCCGTGCTCCAGCTTGGGGGCAAGCTGGTACTCAAGGGAGGGGGGGTGTCACCGGTGCCACTTCGGTGACCGGAACTGATGCAGAGGAGCGCCCTGATGAAGGTGACCCTGAAGAAACCTTTGAAGCTGGTGGCGTAAACTGAGAAGACGTCTTAGGGAGCAAGTTGGCGGGAAGCGGAAGGAAGGCGCGAGACAACAAGATGAATCCGTGCTTCTCTGGGCCGCTGTGGATCAATTGAGCCCATGAAGACTTGCGTGCAGAATGGACCTGCGCGGCCCATGTCGGAGGTGGCTCTCTACCCCTTCTTGTAACGGTAGCGAGGAAAGACAAACTTGACTTGGTCATTATTCGTGAACTGTGCTTGAGGGCGACGGCGGCGGCGGGCACGGCGAGTCGCCGGTGCTCGAGACCTTGATCCACTTATCCTATCGTAATATAGTAATAGAGTTTGGGTCGCCAGTAACATGGTTGTGGAACCATTTTCTTGAGTACGGTAAAACTTATGTCTTATCTATGACTCAGGATCGTTTATCCTCGAAGACAAAGGCCGATTAAACAGTCAAGAAGACTGCCGGCTACATTATCGGAATGCAAGAATGTGAGAATAAGGACTATCGATGTTTTTACCGTGGCCACTTCTTTTGACCCCGACAAAAACATCACGTATGCCTACAATTGTGCTTTAACAATTTCTTTTACAGTTCCTTGCTCTGTATCCTAGGAAAGCTTTTTTCATAACGTTATATAATGTGTTGTTGTAAAAAAAAATAGATGCTTATTTCCAAACAAAACCGATGCTACTGAGTTTTGTCTCCGCCTCATTACAAATTCTGAGCAAGTTATTCAAGAGTTCAAAAACCTGCCACTATGGGATTTTTTTTTTTTGAAACTAACCTACCACTATTGTTAACTAAAGCAGTAGGAAACTACAACTTTTGGGTCCACTTAAGAAGCATACAACTATATTTCATCACGACAACGTTGCAAAAATAAACAAAAATAAAAACCTACAATTTTTTTTTTGCTTTAGTGATGATCGAAGCAGTAGGTCCTTGAGCAAGTTGTAGTTTATTGCAACAAGATGCCAAATATTGCATGTTTCTGAAAGGCCCCAAAATTACTCTCCTTTTTCAGACATGCGATGGAAGGTGGAAATTGGAACCAATTTACAGTCAACCACTGTCATTACATTAACAACAGTACGACAGCCGGGTCAAGCCGAGAGAGAGTCACAACTATACCGCCTGCCTGTATACACGCCTCCTACCAAAATCGTATGTACCCAACTTTGCTCTAAGAATGAGGCAATATCTGCCCTTGGAGCACCCTTGTACCCAACCGAAACAGACATCAATGGCTCGCACCATCACCAGAGGGCAAAGAAGGAAAATCTTGAAAAAATCATTGCTATGGGAGATGGCTGCTACAGATGAGATGACAGCAGCCGGCCTGTAGCACTGGAATACATGGTCATGGCACACCGAATGGTTAACAACTATGAGGTTTCCCCTGCCAGTATAAATTCCTTATCCTCCCTTTTTTGGCTGCTCCTCTCATATGGAGTACTTCACCATGATGCCAGACCAGTTAGAAATTTCAATTGTAAATTTTGACCGGCTTTTCGTACGAGTGACGGTTCTGCAGGTAGTTGAAATCACCGGAAGAAAGTTAGGGTTAAATAACAGAACCTGAATACAAAACATGATATGAATGGTACAGTGAAGTGCATAAAAATTCAATGGACATGTAACCATGCATGCCAGAGCTCAAAACAGTCTCAGCAAATATCTGAAGAAAAATTAAAACGTCTTTCTTGGGTGGGGGCAATTATAAAACCATTCTAGGCAACAGAGTCAAACATAGATTCAGATAAAACGGGTTAATAGTGAATTCTCTACATTATCATGCAGACTCAAAGATCCTTTAACCCATTCACTGAAAATAGCAATGATTACAGCAGATCTCATAAAGATGCAGCTATTTGAGATCATAAAGCATTGCATGTTTGCCTAAGCTATGATGACACTAGTATGGTGCACAAAATTGACAGTAGAAAATTTAAACAGTGTTGTTTCACAAAAAAGTAGCATACCTGATTCACTGTATAAGCCCTTTTTGGTGCAGTATCAGTGTGCTCCATCCCAAGATATTGCTCCCAAGCTCCATAGACCTCTCTCCTCTGTAGTAATCAGATGACAAAGGTCAGCAAACAGGACAAGCATGGAAACAGCTAGACAAGAGTGTAGGCAACATCAAACAATGTACCTGAAAGCGAGTAGATATAACATCTGAATCCTGGAGGTAGTCTGGCCGATTCATCGATATAAATGCAAATTTCCACTGCTCACACGAATATTAACAGGTATATCAGTTCTGCAGCTGCATAATATGCAACGCAACTCAAGGTAAAAGAAAAGAATAACAATGACAAGAAAAAGAACAGCAATAATCCAAAAGGCCTGGAAGTAACAAAAAATCAAGATCTGTTAGTGAATATCACTTTATTAATATTACTTTGCTATCACAGTTCGCAAAATAATTGGCAAACCATTCTATAAGACATAAAATATGTCCATCTAATTCACTTGTGATGGACGGGACTTTTTTCTTACAAGTGACTGGAAATTTTTGAGATGATTGATAAATTTTCATAGTAAAGTATGGCATCTGAATTCTGCCCATTACAGAAGAACCAGATCAGAAATAGTGGTACTATTAATGAATACTCATGTGTTGTCACTCCATCCATTAAAAGAAACTTCGATTGATGGATCACCTTGGAAAATTCATCGGCAGAGACTTGAAGTTTACTCTGTATGCGCTTCTTGACTTCTGCTAAAGTCTCACCTTCATGAATGAGCAGAAAGAACGGGTCTCCAAAGTTCTGAATTTGCTGTAGGTCAAAACAATGTCAATTCTTGACATAAAAAAATATTGTATAGCTATCTTCAAATACAACTTAATAAGTGCACTACCTGAGTCTGATTAATATCTTTCGTGAAGTGATAAACATGAATTAGCCGATCATTTGGACCTATGTTTTTCTCCTCTTCTGGAATCTACACCAATTGATAGACGCACTTATGAGGTTACTAAGAACTTTTCAGATTGGAACTACAGCCACCAAGTACAGTGGACAAAATTATTACACACCTCCTCAGCACGTAGTGTCCAATATTGATCGTTTATATTCTCTATCTTCTCTTGTAGTGGAAAGATCTATGAAAAAACTTGAATTAGCAAGTAGCCATAATGAATACAGTAAAAAAATGATAGTTTTTTTATATAGAAGAATTCATTACACTAGTTACAAAATCTTTGTTCTCCAGAAAATAAAACATAAGAAACACTGTATATTGTGTAATGCTCATGATGTATCATATGAATGCCCAAAGTACCTTATAGATCTTGTGGTAAAAAACTTCTAGCACACGTAGTTCAGCATTTGGACTGGACAGTTCAACCTGTTGATTAGTACAATTAAAAGCTTAATGAACCAAACCACCAAGAGAAACCTAACAAGCCACTTTACAGTTGCTTTTACTTTTTCACTAGAACACACAGGAGAGCTGCGTATCATTATTATATATTAAGAAAAGAGAAGGGTTTAGCACCCGAACAACACCCACATTCACACCAAACAATAATCTTTTACTCCATCCATCCCACAAAGACATGATTTTTAGCAAACCAGACAGGTAATTACCATGGAGAAAAGGCGTAGATGCCCTCCATTATATCTATGTATTTTATGGTGAAAAGATTGGATTGGCTGTGATGTCTCCAGCAGCCCCAGGATTTAATGGCCATATTGCTTGACCAAGGCAGGTAATGAAGGAATTAGGCACCACATTTAAAATCCCGTGTTCCAAACAGGCCCTTAATGGGTGCAGGTGGCTCACAAGGACAATTAATACTCCTAGTAGCTCTAAATCAACTATTTGTGGGACAAATTTCCACTACTAAAATTCAAGTCTTTTTTGGACACTTAGTACTGTTAAGTGTATGAAGGCCCTTATATCTATAGGCCCATATAGCCCATGAGGCTCTCTATATATAGTCCTCTCAACCTGTGGACTGATTATCTTCTCAGATCTCCAAGGTTAGTAACATGGAATCAAAGCCATGGATTAGGGTTAGGTTTAGACTCATCTAAATCACCCACGCTCTCTATATATAGTCCTCTCAACCTGTGGAGTGATTATCTTCTCAGATCTCCAAGGTTAGTAACATGGAATCAAAGCCATGGATTAGGGTTAGGTTTAGACTCATCTAAATCACCCACGATCCATTTTTTTCCCTTGGGATCATCCTCTGTTTCTTCCGTGCGGCCCGTCGCCGTGCCGTCCTTCCACGCAGCACGTCGCCGCGCCGTCCTTCCGTGTGGCCAGTCGCCGCGCAGTTTCCTTCCTCTGCTCACGGTCCGCCGCCGTGCAGGTCCTCTGTTTTGGACACGCGGCCCGTCTCCAGCGTCGCCCGTCCTCTGTTTTGGACACGCGGCCCGTCTCCAGCATCGCCAGTCACCCACGGTTTTCATCCCCGCGCGTGGTCTTCGTCACGCTGCCGCCTCCCCTGCGCGGCTCTGTCACGCCGCTGCTGCCTCCCTGCGGCGGTTCTGTCACGCTTGCGGCCTTCCTGTGCGGGAGTTGACGCGTGCAGGCGTGCGGCTTAGTCGGGACTTCACGCAGCAGCCTCGTCTAGACTTCAGCGGCTCCTCTTGGCTCGTCTCGCCCACCCGGCCAGACGCGGCTTCCTCGTCATCCGCCTGCTGTCTCCTTCCGTTTGATCTGGGGAGCAGTCCACCTTCTACCATCTGCTGCTGCATCGGTGGTGGTAACTGTTGTCTGGTCCTCTGCTTTTTGAATTGTTATTCACGCTCCAGCAGACTTCAATATGTCTCAGATTACTGCAATCGTCATCAGTATCACTTTAGAGGGTCCAAATTATCCTGAATGGGCTTTCTGTGTGGAAACTGCATTAAGGGGTCATGGTTTACTCTTTCATCTAACTGATAACGCCCCTAAGCTTAAGGAGGATGGTAGTAATGCTACTGCAGTAAAAGATTGGGGTATTAATGATGGCAAAGTGATGGCTGCCATGGTCAACAGTACTAAACAATCCTTGATTATGAGTCTGTCAAAGTTCAAAACTGCTAAGGCCATATGGGAAAATCTGAAGCAGCGGTATGTACAGGACAGTGGTGCTCTTTTACATAATCTTATGCAGCAAACTCATGTCATTGAGCAGCATGATATGTCCATTGATGAGTACTATTCTGCTTTTGATCGATTGATGGGATCACTGACTTCCATGATACCTGAATGTTCAGCTGCTCCTTGTCCAGCACATAAATTTATTGAAAAGTTTTATACTTATAAATTTGTCATGGGAGTTCGAGCTGAGTATGATTCCATTCGTACACGATTGCTTCACAGTTCTTCTGATCTCACTATGGCAAAGGCTTTGTCTGACTTACTTGCAGAAGAAACCCGTCTCAAGTCCTTGTCCTCTGCAGTGTCTCATGGTGTGTTGGCAGCTTCTCAGAGGACCAGTGCACCCAATAGTACCTCTGCAGAGCCCTGTAGGCATTGTGGCAGGACCGGTCATCTCTCAGACAATTGTTTCTCTCATCATCCAGAGAAGTTGGCAGAGTATCGTGCGCGGCGTGCTGCTCATGGTGGTCGTGGTCGTGGTTGTGGTACTGGTTCCACTTCTAGAGGCTCAGTTTCAGTGGCTGCCTCCTCGACTATTAGTGCTCCTTCGACTTGGGTGCTTGATTCAGGGGCTTCTTTTCATGTGACATCGGATCAGTCCCAGCTAGTTGCTTGCAAGCCGGTCCCTGATGGTGCTTCTATTCAGACAGCTGATGGTACATCTTGTCATATCACTCATCAGGGTTCACTTTGCAATAATCATTTTTCTGTACCCAATGTTTCTTTTGTACCTCAGTTGTCTATGAATCTCCTGTCGGTTGGTCAAGTTACCGACCAGAATTGCTTTGTTGGTTTTGATGACTCATCTTGTTTTATTCAGGACCGTCACAGCGGGAAAGTGATTGGGACTGGCCATCGCCGTAAAGGTACTTCTAGCCTCTACGTTCTGGACACCCTACGTCTTCCTTTGTCCGTTGCATCTACAGCTCATGTCTCATCCGCTGCATCGTCTTCAGCCTCTTCCTTCACCAAGTGGCATCATCATCTTGGTCATTTTTGTGGGTCTCGTTTGTCCTCCATGATAAATACAGGTTGTTTAGGTCATACATCTATTGAGTCTAGCTTTCATTGTAAGGGTTGTAAGCTTGGCAAACAAATACAACTTCCTTACTCTTCTAGTGTTTCTCATTCTGCTAGACCTTTTGATCTTATTCATTCCGATGTATGGGGTCCTGCACCTTTTGCTACAAAAGGTGGCCACAAATATCATGTCATTTTTATTGATGATTATTCTCACTATACATGGATTTATTTCATGAAACATCGTTCGCAATTGTGTTCCATTTATCAGTCTTTTGTTCGAATGGTTCACACACAATTTTCTACTCCCAATAAAGTTCTTCGTTCTGACTCCGAGGGTGAATATTTGTCTGCTGCCTTCCGCCAATTTCTGTCGTCTGAGGGCACACTTGCACAGCTTTCTTGTCCAGGTGCTCATGCTCAGAATGGTGTTGCTGAACGAAAACATCGCCATCTCATAGAGACAGCTCGCACACTTCTGATTTCATCATTTGTCCCTTGTCATTTTTGGGGTGAAGCTGTTTCCACTGTTGTCTATCTCATCAATAGGCAACCTTCATCCAAATTGTCTGATCAATGTCCTGGTGAAGTACTTTATGGTACTCCTAGCTATGATCATCTCCGAGTTTTTGGATGCACATGCTATGTTTTGCTTGCACCTCGTGAGTGCACAAAATTGACTACACAATCTGTTGAATGTGTTTTTCTAGGGTATAGTCCTGAGCATAAAGGTTATCGATGTTATGACCCTTCTTCCCGTCGCATATGTATCTCTCGTGACGTTACCTTTGATGAGGATCGTCCCTTCTTTTATAACCCTTCCACCAAACCAAGCCTTCATACTCTCCCACAGAGTCCACCTCCTTTTTGAGTTTTCCTCCAATTTCATCCAGCGATGATGCCTCTACACCATCTGATCCTCCTGTTTCCATCACACCACCTTTACCTCCTCCTACAACATCCTCGCCTCCATCTCATTCTTTTTCAAAACCACCTATTACACGTGTCTTCAGCCATCGTCCTAGAAATCCCTCCCAGCTTCCGTCTAGTTCTACCACCTTGGCTAGTCCCGATGAGCCCGCTGTTGATGCTTCTAATAATAACATTGATGATTCACATCTTCGATGAGTTACAAGTTGCTCCACGATATAATCTTCGAGA
This sequence comes from Miscanthus lutarioriparius, assembly GCA_904845875.1. NCBI lineage: Eukaryota > Viridiplantae > Streptophyta > Magnoliopsida > Poales > Poaceae > Miscanthus > Miscanthus lutarioriparius. The sequence goes on along the minus strand of CAJGYO010000010.1, from coordinate 42,213,859 downwards.
CCATGATACCATTCATCACGAAGAGAAGTATGGTTTTCCCCATGTGCATGCTGTTGTTGATGGCTCATCCACTTATCAGGAAGCTTCTTGTATTCCAGAATGGTAGCTAGCTATGTCTGAGGAACTTGCTGCCCTTGATCGTCAAGGCACTTGGGATCTTGTTCCATTGCCATCGCTTTACGGTACCTATTACATCTAAGTGGGTATTCAAAGTTAAGACCAAGTCGAGATGGCTCTATAGAGAGATATAAGGCCCGTCTTGTTGCCAAAGGTTTTTAGCGAGACTCGTGGTCTAGATTATGATGAGACATTGCCCCCCTGTTGCTCATATGACAAATACGTTAATTGCGGTGGCTTCTTCTTGGCCTATATCTCAAATGGATGTCAAGAATGCTTTTCTTCATGGTGATTTGGTGAAGAAGTTTACATGCAACCGCCCCGGTGTTGTCGCTCCTCCAGATATGTCTATTGTCTTCGACGTGCTTTATATGGCCTTAAACAGGCTCCTCGTGCTTGGCATGAGCGTTTTTGTCTCGTGATACGGGCTGCTGGTTTTTCACCTAGTGATCATGATCTGGCTTTATTTGTTCATTTGTCACCACGTGGTCGTACGTTGCTTCTTCTATATGTTGATGATATGCTGATTATGGGTGATGATGAGGATCACATTTCCCAAGTGAAACAACAGCTCAGTGCTGAATTTCAGATGTCTGATTTGGGTCCTCTCAGTTATTTCTTAGGCATTGAGGTCAAGCAATCTACTAAGGGATACCATCTTTCTCAGTCTAAGTACATACAAGATCTTATTGCTCGTTCAGGCATCACTGATAATCGAACTGCTGCAAAACCTATGGATCTTCACTTGCAGCTTTGTCCCACTGATGGGGTACTTCTTGAGGATCCCTCTTGATATCAACATATTGTGGGCAGCCTTGTTTACCTCACTGTCACCGGGCCTGATATTGCGCATGCAGTCCATATTTTGAGTCAGTTTGTTTGTGCCCCAACTTCTGTTCATTTTGGACATTTACTTCGCGTGCTACGCTACTTACGGGGGACATCATCTCAAAGTTTATTCTATGCGCATGATAGTCCGCTTTGGCTTCATGCTTACTCGGACTCCACTTGGGCGAGTGACCCAACAGATCGACGTTCAATCACTGGATATTGCATTCTTCTTGGCTCTTCTCCTATTGTATGGAAGTCCAAGAAGCAAACAGCTGTATCTCGCTCTAGCACGGAGGCGAACTTGAGCCCTTGCTACTACTACTGCAGAGATTGTATGGCTTCGATGGTTGTTGACTGATTTAGGCATTTCTTGTGATGTTGCCACACCTCTTCTCTGTGATAATACAGGAGCCATACAAATTGCTAATGATCCTGTGAAGCATGAACTTACAAAGCATATTGGTGTGGATGCCTTCTTTACTCGGTCTCATTGTCATCAGAAAACTATCTCTCCAGTATGTGCCTTCGGAATTGCAATTGGCTGACTTTTTCACTAAAGCACAAACTGGAGAGCAGCATCGGCTTCACTTGATCAAACTCAATGCTTCAAATCCTCCGCTTCCACCTTGAGTTTGAAGGGGGGTGTCAAGTGTATGAAGGCCCTTATATCTATAGGCCCATATAGCCCATGAGGCTCTCTATATATAGTCCTCTCAACCCGTGGAGTGATTATCTTCTCAGATCTCCAAGGTTAGTAACAAGTACAGTTTGATAGAAAACTATAAGTGATAATATAAGTTTGACCACTAGCAAAGCAGAAGACCAGGTTCAACTCTCCTTTCTTCATGGATCTGATCATGATTGTGGCGTGGACCATGGAGTATTTGGAAAGAGCATAATGCACTCATCTTTGATAACAAAGTGCCAGCTGTTGCGTCCTGGAAACTGATCTTCAAGAATGAAGTTAAGCTTCATCCTCATAGGATCCCTAGCAATCTTCAAGTTTCAGTTATGAACTGGCTCAATGCTTTGTAATGCTTTCTTCTTGTGGCGGCTTTGAACGTTTGTAACTTGTTAGTAGGCAAGTCTTTTGTTAGCTTCTAGCTAACATGTTTTGGTTCCTGGTTTCAATAAAGCGCTGGGGAGCAAGCTCACAGTTTTCTTTCAAAAAAATACAAGTATGACCAGACCCTTTAACCAGATTACGCACTCCATCTGCTGCTACCTTTTTCCTTTAATGTCTTAACTCTTAAGAGCTACAAAATGTTCCTTTTTATTTATTGTTGTATAAGACTTTGAAGAGACAAGCCTACATCTGGAATGCCCCACCTACCTACATTAGTGTTTGCTACATTCAATAAGAATTAGTCTATTTGTTCATTGGCAACAATGCTTGACTGAGGGGGCCTAACAAGTTTTAGGTAGCAAGGAAAACACTTAGGTATGGCCGTAGGGGCACACCCCCAAAACATGATCTAGTGCACACAGGTCTAAAACATCAAGGAAAAAAAACTAATAGAACTAACAAGGATATATGGATATATTCAGGGTCAACACAATAGTGTCAGCTTAGTTCCGCTGAAGTGTAACTCTGAAGAACAAAACTACACTTACAAAAGGGATTGAGGGGAATGTATTGCTTACCTTAGTTTTCAGGTCATTTATTACATCAGCAATGGTGCTATTTTTTGGAAGCCTGATACTATGAATAACAACCTGGAGAAAGGATATCATATGAAGATATACACAAAATACTTTAGGCAGTACACCATATGTGCCTGGTAGCAAAACAAACCTCATCCTTCGTAGGATGGTGGAATGCGACTTTTAGGGTTTTCAGGAACTGCAATTCTGGCAGTGGTATATCCAACACTTCATAATACAAGATGTCAGACGTCTGTACCAGATAGTGCTTCAGTAGGAAGTCCAACACATTTTGTTACACAGAAAGCATGCTCATATTGACCAAAAGAAACGAAAAAGGTTAACCTGATTGTAATGGATGAGCATGTCCAACAGATGCTCCACTCCTCGATATTTGACAGGTTGTGGTTTAGGTTGCTGAGAGTAGCAATTGTGGGATGTAAGCCGAATTTTCGCTGGATCGTCCAATTCAAGTTGGCGAGCAACTCTCTCAACAACATCATCATAGGTATGAAGCTTTGACCTTGAGGCATGGAAAAGAACATATTGGGTGAGATATATATTCAATTAAACAATTTCACCGAACAATGATGCACAATAAGCAAACTCTCACAATTCCAAAGAAAAAGCATCATCCTTTGGTTTCTCCAAAGACCGGAAATGCACAACCTGCAGCAACCACAACAGTTACTTCAGGAACATGATGAGAAAGCAGGTTTTAATAACTGCTGGCAAAAGCTCTAAGATAAAAGGTGCCATATTGTTCTTAAGAATAAACTATATTGCTGACAAATAAACTGTAGAGAAACTATGCCACCAATAAATACTGATGTGAAGAAGAGGAAAAGGAATGCATGGACATTATGAACAGATGTCCCTTCTGCAGCATATAATTTGGAGCAATACAATGAAAAAGCAACATCAAGCTGCTGCATGAGATGCAGCAGAGGCTTGGTTGTGGCTATTAGTAAGGTGGATACACATTAAAAAAGTAAACATGGTACACTAGATAGATCAGTTCCATTAAAAGAGAAAAAAAACTACAAATAAAAATTCTCACTGTATATTTTCTAGTGACCTAAAACATACCAGAAATGATGTGGAACTGGAACATGACCATAAATAGATGTGGCAGACTGAATGTGCAATAATAGCTTACAAATGGAAGTAAAATCATATGAAAATTGGAATAACAAATATTAGTCTTATACCTACAGTACAAAATCGTAATCAAGTTGGACATACGGACACCACACCTGCCTATTATGGACATACTCCAAAAATGAAGGAACATCTGGATATCGCACTCGTGCATCATAGTCTGCTCCTGGTGATTTTTGGAAACAGAGAATGTCCCCATCTTCAAGCTAAAATATTGAGAAATTTTGGAAATAATTCGATAAATAACCCTTTAATTTGAGTTATGCATCCCTTTGAATAGAAGTGTATTGACAAACCTGACTAGAACGAAAAGTGAGTTTCTTGTCGATAATTTCACACATCACGTTTGGCTCAAACTTAATTTCCTGCATATGTACCAATGGAACAATTTAAGCACAGTAGGCATCATAAGGTCATCAGGGACAGAATTAATGCATCTGGACAATGATGCACTACAACAATGCACTAGTGGACAAATCATCAGGACAATAAATATATCAAAACAAAAAATCAATCTTGCCTCATAAAGCTCAATTTCTTGATCAGGGGAAAATCCAGCCATTTCGTTTAGTTTTGCCAGGATTTCTGAAGGTTTGCCCAATGCCTTCACGAAGAGCCTCCCCATAAAACTACATGGATGAAACAACCCCATGAGTCACATGATGATACACTTATTTTAATGAAGGATAAAGAAGCACTACTTAGGACAAGATGACAATGTTATCAGTTAAAACAGAAGGTACCAAAGTTCTTCCTTTTCTGGGTTGTAGAGTTTGAAGAAAAGAAGAATATCTTCCTTGCCCTTCTCAGGAGGAGGGAGCGGCCGCAAATCCTAAATGGGTAAACAAAGAGTGCCATGGCAAACACTAAAATAAGTAACATGCAGAACAGGAAGGAAGCACAAATCAAGCATATCATTACCAGCCCAAGTGCTACTTCCAAAAACAGCTTCAACTCAGCATTGTGTGCCTTATTTGATACCTCCCTCAGTTGCCCCACCTAAGCAGGGAAAGAAAAGAATGAGATATATTCACATAAATTTGAAATGTGAAAAATAAAGGAAGACAAAATCAAAACAAAAAAATAACACTGCAAAGGTCCACATAAATAAGTGCAAGGCTCTACAAAGTTCTTCACAATTTTGCTATAGCATCTTGACAACTAAACACAACAGATTGGGCTACTAGTTGTTTTTCTGGAAGCAAAGTATTCCATATCAGCTAAACCAATTCCTGAAAGGTTCCTTTTCTTAAGTATATATATCAACTCAACAAATTCCTAAAGTTATCCCAACCCTTAGTATTTGAGAACAGGAACAATCCTTGAGAATGATGAAAGATTTCTTGTCTTTTATGACGTTCGTCTTACATATTATACTACATCACATAACAATATAGACCACTGATGAGAGTGCCTGAGATGAATCCTAATACTTCTATCATAGTAATGTTGATCAGATATAGATATAAAAGAGATCATATAAAGATAGCTTTTGAGAATTGCACAAGCCAAATCCAGCATATTAGTTCATGACCAGACCCCTAGTCGGTAACTATTAAACCTTATCCAAGCATTGGTTCTGTTCTTTTTATAATAAGTACAACAACAACAACAACAACAACAAAGCCTTTTAAGTCCCAAACAAGTTGGGGTAAGCTAGAGTTGAAACCCAGCAGAAGCCATCAAGGTTCAGGCACGTGAAGAGTTAAGTCCATAGAAATCTTATAAAATTCTTTTTAAGTCATTAGAATTGCAAAAAAAAAAAGGAAAGAGTCACCAAATGAATTAATACCTCTCAAGAGTCAAATTTAAAACAAAATAATAACTTAGCTAAGCAAGAAAGACAACAACAACAACAAAGCCTTTAAGTCCCAAACAAGTTGGGGTAGGCTAGAGTTGAATCTTTTTATAATAAGTATTTCCAACTTATACAGCTCATTATGTTCCCGATTTCATTACAGTATTACTAATACTGGCATGAAAATGAAACAAATAAAAGTTATGCGGCAGTTCCCAAGGTATCTGCAGAATAAACTATAAGCTCCAGCACTTTGAAGCAACAAATGAACAAATAACTTACAGATTGTGTTTCCTCATGAAGGGTCAATGGATGATTAGGGCGGTATGTATGGTTTTGCCTCTTGGCCCACAACCAGAAGCGCTGAAACTGCACAGGGATGCCATATTCCTTGGCAACTTCCTCCTATTAAACAGTTATTTAATAAAAGTTAAATAAACAAAAAAAAAGTCGAATCCAATTCCACATATCAATAACAATAATGGAATTTGTATTATAAAGCTATAATAAGAAAGATCTGCAACCATAAAAATTACTTGTGCAGAGTTCTGGAAGCATGTTACCTTGAAAGAACTAAAAGGCATTTGTTTCTGTATACGGAAATTACGGACTTTTTCATGGTCCACCAAATCAAAATATATATCCTTTCCAATTTGTTCCTTCAAATCCTCATCTCGAGCTACCTAGATTTATTTGCCAGAATTTAATGCTAAAAAAGATACTCAATTTCAGATTATGAGATCAATAGGAAAGAAACATAGATCCAGACCTTAATTATGGTATAAAGATGAGCTTCAGCTTTTCTTTCTTTTTGTGTTCTTTCTCTTCTTGTTCTTTTTCAACCTTACCTACACAAATCCACAGTTCTCAACCGAACTATACCAAAAATGGAATCCACAGTAAAAACGAGGGATAATGCTACAGATCGTGCATACCCTTAAATGCTCAGCAATGTCTTTTTTCATCAACAGTACACATAATTTTCTCCTTGTCACTTTCACGAATATAAACAAGCATATCTGGCGTTTGAATACTTCATGAATTTAAATGGAGCATTGTTGAAACCAGGGTTTATTTGGGGCAACTGTTTAATCCAAAAGAGAAACATAAACGATGGTGATAAGTAGATGAGATATAGATTTCAGACATTTATCCTTGAATAAAAAATCAAATAGAACTTACCTCTTCCTCACACCCCATATTGCTCTTCAAGAGCCTTCTTAGCATCTTCTTTTGTTACACGCTCATCATCAAATTTATACCTGAGCACAACATGAGGTGAAAATTTGGAGAGTTTACAAGAATATGCAGATCATGCAGCATAGATTGCTTTCACATAAAAAAACAAGCATTTCAGTAGCAACAAAAATACTGTACAGAGATTAAACTTTGCCCCCCTACTTCAAGCAGTGAAACCCTAGTATTGCATACCTCAACAATCAGTGGAATGATTTGGCAGGATTGGGATTGGATTCAGAGGGAAATAGGTGGATCAGAGCCTCAGGAAGGAAGAGTTAGCTGGGGTGCCACAGAAGAACAGTGACCCAGGGCACCACGGAAGAACAGTGATCCAGGATGCCACAGAAGGGCAGATCTAGGGTTATGGGGAAGGAGGGGGCCGGTAGAGAGGGTCTTGTCGCTTAGAAGTTCCCAGTCTTATATTCTGCTCCTCTACTACCCGGATGGGATGGGACCCAGCCACTTGTATTTTGGGCCATTGCTCACCAACTCAATAGCCCAACCTTTTTCTCAAACCCAATAGCCCAAATTTTGCAAGGGTACCCATGGCAAATGCAACTAAAATGTTACTCCTCCCCAATGAATCGCTCAATCCCAAGCTTACGGTGAGGTCCCGAACAAGGTATTGAACATGTTTTATCCTTGGACAGGAGCACATGGAGAATAGCAATCCAAGTGCATGAACAATGACCTAGGATACCAATTTCTTTTTTATTATTGTTCCTATTACTAATACTACTATCCTCTTTGTTCGTGGCTCCTTGTTTGGTTTTGTTTCTAGCATATCCCAAACTGCTTGGACAAAAAGGTTTGTTGTTGTCATGGTTTTTGAGGCGTCGCCTAGGTGTTGAGGTGTACCCCAGTGCAGAGGATGCCACAGAGTTTTAGTTACGCCATATCGCCTAGGTGTTGCCTAGAAGGCGTCTAGGCGTCCAGGCGCACCCAGCGCCACAGGATGCCATAGCGCCTCAAAACCATGGTTGTTGTATGTACGGTGTTCAAGTGGTTCATATGCAAGTGATCATTAATGTAGTGCGTTTATTCCTTGAACTTGTATCAAGGACTAGTTGAGCATATTATTATTGCTAGTAGGAGGATTTTTCAAGACATGCATGATGCTGTTCAGTTGTTGATGAATCACGGACTATAAGCAGCCGAGGGTGCAAATGTGTATTGGGAGCAGTGACAAATGTGTATTCTAAAGAACACAAGTGTAATCAACCCCTCTAATAGACAACTAGTTTGAGTTGCCAACAGTCCTAAAAAATCAGAACAAATTAAATGGGTGCATTCCATAGCCAACTGGTTAGGAGAAAACAGAATCTGAAACTTCAAATTGGTCTGCAAAGGCTTATGCTACACTCTACAGTACCACAATTGTACAGTTATAGACATGACTGCTACCATTCAGTGGTAATCACCCAGTGGTCAGAAACACAGATTTTAGTCAGCTAATTTAGTTCTCCAACTTAAGAATGGAAGTCGGTATAGTTCTAGTCAACCATTAAATAACTAAGCGCAAGGAAAATGCAATGAAATCATCTAGCAACTAGTTAAGCAAGTGTACCACGACAATAAACCAACACAAAAGCCTACCATTGCTCAGATAGAGTTGGTCGTATGAATGCATAGTAGTGACCGCCATGTACCCCACCGCTATGAACAAGAACACTGAATAAAAGAAGATAAGCAGTATCAGTACACCAAAAAAAAATGCAAGAAGCAAGTGTTCGCTTAGGTGGTGGAGAAGAAAAAGGACTGAACTGTAGATATAGACATATAGTGTACAAGAGATGAATCCCCACAGCAACCCCAGAACAGAGTGAAATACCTCAACCCAAAAGCTTAAGCTGATGGGAGAGGTCGACAATTCACTTATACTCCAACAAACACTCCCCTCACGTGGAGGCTCCCTCAGGCCTGAGGCGTGGAATAGAGCAAGCAACAATTATTTTATTTAATTGCACTAACCATGATTCGAACTCAAGACCTCTAGCTTTGGTACCATATTGAGTTGCATGCAATCGACCAGTTCAACCCAAAAGCTTAAGCTGATGGGGAGAGGTGGACATTTCACTTATACTCCAACAACTACACAAGTACCTTTGCAAATTACATTACCACAATACACAATTGCACTGAAAATACCTTTCTAACAAACTGCACTGGTGCTCTACACAATAAATAAGAAGAAAATTATGAATGGTGTGCGATGGTTATCAAAAATAGTAATCGTGGCAGTGTCTGCAAATCTGCAGGTTCATGCGGCTGCATTTTGCACATGATCAACCAATTTCCTTATACATACGTCTACTTAAGCATAGCATTATATAGCAACCTATGCCAGCCCCACATAGCATGTTGGTAAAACAAATAGCGATTATTTTAGATGGAACAAATAAGTAGAAATTCTCTGGTGCCTCAAAACTCTCAAAGACCATAACAAAAAAGGAAATGCCAATGCGTTGCTCGAGGAAAAAAAAAAGGACATCTCACGGACGGTAAATAAATTAATTCATTTAAAGCCATATACAAAGATGTACAGTAAGTGGTAAAAGCCATTGCCTGTGAAGAGTGTAAAGGTTTCTTGTACTTCGATCTGCATCTGGAGCAAGGTATTTGCCACCATCTCTATCCAGATCAAGTTGCAGAGGGAACTCGTAGCGATCATTAATCTGGGCAAGCAAGTATTAATAGACATGACAATCTCAACAAAGAATAGGTCTTAAAAACATTTCGATTTAGATTGATTGTAATTGCTGCACACATCCTAAATGAAATGGCTCATTTGGTGTAGCAGATCTTACAAGTACACGAACAATATAACTAATTGAACAAAGTGCAAGTTATCCAGAACAAACCTTAACCATGGTATCTCTCATATAATCATACTCAAAGCGCTTCAGCTGGAGTTGCAAAACAGGGGGGAAATCAAGGAAAAGAACTCCCTTCTTCGCATCCTGCAATATCAAGATTGAATCCAGTCACAAGATATATTCAATAATGAACTGAACAAAAAAAAAGGTTATCATACAACTTACAAACTTCCTTCATCAAACAGAAAAAGGAACGGAAAGTATAAGGAATATCACATGCAGTCCGCATGTTCACTATATGGCTATATTGTGTTATAATTTGGTTATTTCCTATCTCAGTAAATAAATACATTGAAGCTCACAAATCACATAAATATCTTAATGAATACACCAACTCTAGCTGGTTTTCATCTTAATGAATAGCAAGATATTTGGTTACCTGTAGACCATGATTCTCTGCATGATACTTGTTATCACCCTCTAGACGCTCAACTTCAACATATTTATCAAATGATGAATAAATGTCACGACAACCTTTGACGTCAAGTTGAAGATCTGCAAGGGCATATAGCATTACTTAGTACAACAACCAAGGTTGCTACCACTTGGGCTACCAAGGCATTGCTTAGTCAGCAAACAACGAAAATACAGCCCATACCATAAAAGGACTCCTTGCGGTTAGATTTATACTCAACATTTATACACTCAATGTAATTGATGTGGTGACCTTCAAATAATTGCTCAATCGTTCCTTCTACGACAGTGCCCTAAGAAGATGTGAGGTTAATAAAAGATAAAATGCACTATACATCCGAGTTCCACTATATATGTTACCTTCATTTTGTCCTCAAGTTTCTCAGAGAGAACTCTGTTGAGCTCTTGTACATCATGTTGCATGAAAGAATCATATGTGTCCCATCCAAAAGATTTGGTCAGCTCTTTTGTAGCTACACTACTGTCACTGTACTGGAGCTTGTAGAAAAGGCTCTGCAGCGCCAAGGGAATACTTCCTGATGGCATGTCATTTTCAGTGGTTGGCATATGATACACAGCCTTAAAGCAGAAAAAAATAAATCAGTGAAGTGCAGTAGGAATAATGCCTATAATGTAAGAATGCATGGTACCACACCTTCCTGAAGTACGGTATATGGTATAGTGTTTGTAGAAGGGAGTTCATATAACAGGTAGCTCCTTGGTTTTTCAGACCCACATAACCAGTTTCCTTTTTTGAGTCATATGTCCAATAGTCAACCATTCTGCGGACAGCAACCTCAGCCTCCACAACAACAGTATCATTCGCGAGGTAACCTCTACTTGCATCATACAGCTCACTCAAAGGCATAAAAGATGTGAAACCCCAATCACTCTCACGAGCATTAAATTGATGTTGGGTATCTGCAGACAGGGACGAAATGACGGGTTGGTGCTAGATACATCCATAGCAAGAACCATTGGCAAACAAAGGTGATAAAGCAAGCCTTATCAGCATCATTAGATCAAGAACACTATGCATCCTATTAATCACCAACAGAACTTAAAAAATTGCATTGTGCCGCATTTGCAATCCTCAGAAATGGAGCAAAAGTTCCGTAGCAACAATATCTAAGTAAATATAGATAGAACAGAAAAATCAATCCATCGTCAATCATGGGACAGCATGTTATATGGAAACCATCCTGGCTAACCACCTAGGCCAGTCTAGTTGAAAATTTGGTGATAGGTGTTGGTCTGACACCCAGCTAGTGCCTACAGGAACTTGTTTGTTAGGGTTATGGAAAAATATCACTTCTCTAACATAATTTGTCATAAATAGCATTTGCAGTTTATTCTTCATCATATACTGTAATGATTAGCCAAGAAAACAGTTGATAATAGGATTTGCCACTGATTAATCGCTAACGCCACTAATATCACCTACATGGTGATAGTTCAACCATTTCACCGACTAAAGTTGGTGGATTTTCACAACAATGGTACAAGCTGGAAGCTAACCTCTCTCTTTAATACAAAGATACACAAGCGTTGTTCTAAAAAAAGACCTGGAAGCTAACAATTTTACTCTAGTAATAAAGTTGTGTAGATGACGCAAGTTGCAAATCTGGGACTTGATTGGGGCTTCATAACAGATTTAAGGAACAAAGGTTTATTTCAAATTCAGAGACCTAATACTCAGTTACGTAGGTCAGGGATGCAACCATGGTAAGTTGTCAACAAGACTGTCTAGTGTCTACACTGCCCATCCAACATGAGATAAAAGTTAAAATGGCGACAAAACCACTATACATATAAGATTAACTGGTTTCCCACCTGATGCAAGAAAATCTTTAAAATCAGTAACTTTTTTTCCAGACAAAGTCATAAAAATGTTTTGGATGAGAATAGCAGTGTATTCAAACACTTCTACTCCCATGTTTATATGTGCTGCTTTGGCATGTAATGTTTTTCTAGTTTAACATTCTTCCTCTACATTCAAGTGCACAGAGATGTGGATAAACACAGCATAAAGCAAACTACACCTTTAAGTGTATCGTATACTTGGCTGGATCTGGTTTACAACAGCAAGACTAAACTGAGCATAGCGGCTCCAACCAGACGGGAGGTTGGCTGAGTCAGCAACATCTAAGTACATTGAGAAGTGGTCCACATTGTTCCCCTTGGGGAAAATCAGCACACGCCTGCGTGAAGGTCAACAGATGTTATGGGTACTCTAAAGAACAGGGGTAGAAAACAAAACTCCATGGTTTCCGTGAGGCAGGACAATGGAACGGATCAGGAGCTCACCATTTGAATCCGCCAACGACAAAAACCTCTGAATAGTGCTTCTTCCCATTGAACCTGGTGAAGTTCTCAATTGTCCATGTGAACCGCGATGTTCGCGGATCTTCCACAGGATGGCTCTCCGCCGTGCTCACCACCTCAGTCTGTGCCACCACTGCCAATAGCCATGAAACACGTCCGTATGGAGAATCAGGATAATGCCAGCACACAGAACCAAGTTCCTAATGTGGCACATTGCCAAACCAAGCTACAAATCAAACTGAAGCAAAGCAGCAAAATGAGATAAGAGCGTACAGTACCTTCCATGGGCTGCGCTGCGTCGGTGTCGGCAGCGGCCACCTCCTGGGCGGGCACGAGCATCTCCTCGTCCTCATGCTGCGAGCGAGGAGGGCAACGGGAGGAGGGGTCAGATCCGATAAACCCTAGGGACGAAGACGAGGAGCGCCACTCCGATCGGTAGCTCGGCGGGCAGGAGGTAACTGAGGAGTGAGGCCGCGGGGAAGGGGGATGGGGAAGCGGCGAGGACGGGACGGAGTGGACGACGCGTGAGTGCCTACGTACCTCGACAGTGGGAGGAGTCACCATAGTCAAGAAGCCGACTGGGTCGCCTTCGGTGGTGGCGGGAAAGGCGGCGCAGGCAGCGGTGGCGAAGAGATGTCCGGGGCCGGAGTCGGAGACGACGGCGGCGCAGGAGGCGGTGCGGCGGAGGGAGCAGCCTCCTAGCCGGAGTGGAGGGGGGAGTACGGGTGCGAGAAAAGCTTCACAGTTTGGAAGGCAGATGGAAAAGGGTAATTTTGGGATTTCAGGAAATTTTCGAATTTGAGCAAAATTCTCATTTTTTTAGTAGAATTAAAAAAATTATATAAAGACGGTACATTGCTATACGTGAACGTGAGCGGTCTGGTACGTCATCTCATGTAATACCGTATAGGATGTTTGCTCATGTGGAGGAAACAGAGAGTGGGGAGAGGAAAAGGTGGTTTGCTCATGTGGAGGAAACAGAGAGTGGGGAGAGGAAAAGGTGGTTGTTTCAACCAACTCAATTAGCTAAAATTTAGGACTGTAAGACAACTATTCTATCATTGTATAAGTTGTCATTGACATATAACTCACAACTTTACTTTTATTATATCCATAAATTACGGAATTATGAGTTACTACAAGACAACTTAAAAAACAACCATTATGCATGTTGTCTATTAAATCGTCTTAAAATTACGTAACACTATATGAGACCGCCTATGAGACAAGACCAATGTACTTGCCCTAACCACTTAACTATTCTGATGTCTAATTTGTCCTAACCTACAAGTTTAGGACACCGGCTATTCTTAAAGAAAAAGGACACCAGGTATTCTACACCCTTATATATCACCTAATAAATAAATCTGATTAATTTGCCTCTATGAGATTTCAATGGGTGGTTTTGCCTCTCTAGCACATATAGAGAGCCCACAAATCAGAGATAAAAACGGATCGGATACAGATACGGATAGATATCATTGATATTATATTTGTTTTTATATTTCTGGTCAGATTCGGATTCGTATACGGATAGTATCAGCCATTAACTCTGGGCAAATTATCCGATACCCAATACCTGAACTCAAACTATCCGAACCCGTACCCGATTTACCCGATTATAATTTCGAATAGTGATTCAAGATATCCGAAATTAGTTTGAAAAATTCAGATAATAGCTCGCGGTACCCGAATTACCCGCATTACCTGATATTATAATTAAGAGCCCATCATCTAATCAATTCATAAGCCCACTACGTCCAGTCGCCCAGCGGCCCAGCAACCAGCCTGCTCTTCCACTTCCCCCGACCACCACGAAGCGACCGAGCAGAGCACCCTAATCCCAAATCCTAACCCCTGACCCTCGACGAGAGGCGAGGTTGGAGGTAGGGCTGGACAAAATATTCACGGCTCGCTAACTCGCTCGACTCGTGGCCGGCTCAGCTCGGCTCGACTCGACTCGTTTTAACTTTTTCACGAGTTGAGCTGAAAGTCTAACTCGCTATTTTAACGAGTCAGCTCACGAGCTGCTCACGAGCTGAGGCCTGTCAGGCCACGACCATGAATCCAGAATGAAAGGGACCGTGACGCCTAAGAGGGGGGTGAATTAGGCAACTTAAAACTCTAACTCTAAACTATGGTCTCTTTTTTAACCTTAACAAAACCTATGCAAAAATATAAACTATCTAAATGGACAACTATAATTTTGCTAGTGTATTGATATCTCTACCGCAAAAGGAGTTATGCAAATAATATAAATGCGGAAGCTAAAGAGTAAGGTAGAGATATGCAAACTTCCGTCGACGACTCTGATATTTTTACCGAGGTATTGAGAAGCACACAAGCTTCCCCCTAATCCTCATTGGAGCCCCTCGTAAGAAATCCCTCGCAAGGGCCAAGCTCCCGGTTGGGGATCTCCGTGGATAGCCTCGGGCCTTCCCCACACGCAAGTGGGTCTCCGACGTGCCTTCTGGCAAGCCTCTCCCGGATGCTCTCCGCCGTCTTCACTATCAAGCTTTCGGTCAAACCACCGTAGGCCTTGTTCCCTTTTGGTGCACGGTGATGGCCATACCACAAACGCGGTTGGTGTGATCTCACAAGACTATAAGCCCCTCCGAAGTACAACAATAGTGCGCGCAAACACCGAGTGGTAAGAGATATGCAAACCTCAATATACACTAGGCATAAACCTAGAGGTGGTCTAATCAACCTAAGCACTTCGCAAAGCACCAACGCTAATCACCTAATGAATCACTAAGTACTATGCAAGTGGAGATCACTAAAATGGTGTATCAACACCCTTGGTATGTTTTCTCAGCTCAACACACATCAAATGGCCGGTTGAGGGGTCTATTTATAAGCCCCATTGAGAAAGTAGCCGTTGGGGACGAAACCCACCTTTTTCATCGATCGATCGGACGTTGTTGTTGCCTTGATCGACGCCATCCGGCCGTCTCCGACCATTAAAGCTAAGCGCATTGATCGACTTCGGCGCCGAAGTCCGGTTATTGACGATCGGACGCTGTCCGGTTCTGTTGCCGGCGCCGCTCTGGAACCTCTCTGGACTCGATCGGACGCTGCAATTCCTACGTCCGGTCGATCACCCTCCAACGTCCGGTCAGTGCTGAGCTGTTGTCGCGACAGTGAACAGTGTCATCGTCGTGTCCGGTCACTTAAATCCTCAGCGTCTGATCGCTGCTACTGATGCCTGCCGTTGCCGAGCATGTTGATCGGACACGTCCGGTCACCTCTGTGAAGCTTGTTTCTTTGCGATCTTGCGTCCGGCTTGGTTCCTATATTCGTACTTGGATTTTGCTTGATATCTTAGGTCTTCTCTTATACTTCTAGGGTCTTGCTTATGGTGTTGATCGTGGGATCATCATGTCGTCTTCGTCCAAGTCACGTCTTGCACCTTATTGAACTATAAAATAATTACTTGTAAATTTATTAGTCCAATTTGGTTGTGTTGATCATCAAACACCAAAATCCAAAGTAAATGGGTCTAAGGCCCATCTTCCTTACACAGAAAATAATGATGCTGACCTATAAGTGTACACCTATTTTATTGATATATAATCATTATTTCAACTGTTTCATATGAATTCTAATTTTATAATTATTGTGATACTTAAATGTTGATTTTATGGATTGTTTTCCAGGGAGAAGATGATGATGCTGACATTGAATCTGTGGACTTTTCTAAGTTTGTGGTGGCAAGCAATTAGTTAGTATGTTAGAACTGCATGATCATGGATGGACCAACTATGTTGCATGGTTAATGCTTTTGATGAACCTGATATGTATTAATCATGTATGATTGTATAATGATGGACGTCACCTTTCGAAATTAATATAGTATAAACATTATAATCATGTGTGTCCTATTTTTTTAGTAGCTCGCGATCTAAACGAGCCAGCTCGAGCTCGGTAACAAGCCGAGCCGAGTTGCCCCTCTAGCTCGTAATATTAACGAGCCGAGCCGAGCTGGCTCGTTAGCCTAATGAGCCAGCTCGAGCTGGACCGAGCCGAGTCGAGCTAGCTCTATATCTAGCCCTAGCTGGAGGAGCCCTGACGCGTGGCCGCCTACCGAGAGCCCCCGCCCGCTGCCCCACACACGCCGAGCCGCCGCTTCGCCGACACCCCACGCGCCAAGCCGCCGCCTGTGCCCCATGCGCCGCCGAGCCACCACCGTCGCCTTTCGCGCGAGTCGAGCCGCTTCGCCCGACGCCTTGCCATGAGGTAGCAAACTGCGTGCTTGCGGTGCTAGCGTTCTCGCGACCTGGCGCCATGCTATGCCAAGGTGTCCGAAGTCCTCGACGATCGACGCCGAAGTTCGGCCCGTCTGCCTCCTCCCACCGGGCGCATACATGCTTTCTTTTTCGCAATCTCGGTAGAACCCAAACTCAATTATCTGCACCGATTCCGGTACCCAAAATATCGGTAGTCATATTTCACGCACCAATATCGGGTAGTGATTTCTACCCAATTTCTAACTACCCAAACTACACGATTCCGAATTTTTCGGGTAACCCTAACGCCTGTGCTATCACCATACCGGATAGGATACGATTCGACGCCGACATCATAAATATGCGATTTGCGTTTTCGGATACAGATACGGTATCGGATGTTGAATATCCGGACTCCGGATACGGATAGATCTAAACCCCTCTAAACGGATTTGGTCTCGAATACGGTCAGAAAATATCCGTACCGTTTTCATCCCTAGCCTTTTACACTAAAAAGTTTCATATGTAATAAAACAACTAATATCGAAGCCATCTAAGAGTTTTAGGGCCCTTTGGAATGCAGGAATGTCATAGAAGTCGTGTAGGAATCAAATTCGTTTACATGATAAGCTTACAATGATAAGTTGCCAACAACAACTATGCAAATTATATACAAAGTGTAGGACATAAAGTTTGTATCAATATATTTGTATTTAGGGTGTCTATGAGGTAATATTGATGCTTTAGCAAAATTTACAACACAGTAAGAGAGGTTAAGGGTTAAAACAAACCTATTTTATATCATTTTTCTTATCAAAATACACTTCTCATTTTGGCATGGAGCAAAAATTATCAAAACAGAAAAAAGGTTTTAAAATAGTATGAACATAACAGAAGTAAATGTGATTAGGTAGGATGGATTGTTGTCTAGTTCACTATTCAGTTAATAGGAAGATTTCAGGCACCACATTAGCACCCAATAATTAAAATCGTCAAAAATATAAGGATTGGGATTTAGTTTTTTCCTAAAAAATACTTGCTAGAATACATACATTTTACAAGCACCAATATGTTTACTTGCTAGCATATTTGATTTGTACATACCCCCTTTGTTTCAATTTATAAGTCATTCTGACTTTTCTAGACATGTAGCTTTTGCTATGCATCTAGATATATGCTATGTCTAGATGCGTCGTAAAAGTTATGTATCTAGAAAAACTAAAACAACTTACAATTTGGAATGCAAGTACATAATTATGTATATATCAATGGTAGTATACTAAGTCATTCAGGGTGTTTACCTCGATTTAGTATCGTATAAACAGTAAACAAATGGTAATAATTGTTTATCATTTACTTAACAGGATAACTCTGGAATATAGTAAGGGTATTGTTAGAAGTTATGTAGTACTCCTCTATCCTATAAAGGATGCAATTATATAATAGTGCTAGATCAAACAATATAAAGTTTGACCAACTTTATATCAAAAGAACTAGTATTTATTATACTAGTTATCATTAGATCCGTCATAAAATATCTTTTCATTTATACCTATTTAAGTCATACATGTTGATACTATTTCATATAAACTAAGTCAAACTTAAGATAGTTTGACTTTGACTAGGTCTAAAATTGCAAATTTTTGGGGCATAGGTAGTAACTACTTTAGCTTTATAATTGTTCTTAGTTGTATTTCTAACAAATAATATATCAACTTACTCTTTTCTTTCCACATGAATATACCAACTTTATACAATGTACTAGAAGCTACGCCAATGCAACCAAATCAAGATCAAAAGGTACTCATTGGTCCAAAAGGCTTTTATATTGAGGTAATTCTTTATTTGCCACCAGAAAATAGGCTTTCTTTTCTTATTATTTGGAAAGTGGATTTGTTTATTTGCACTGATTATACTCTGTCCCACTTCCCTACCATTTATGTCAACTCTATTGCTCAAAGCCACAGTACAACATTGAACCATATTGGTTTTATACTGATAGGCTAACTAGAAGAACGCCCCGAGTTGTTGCGGAAATCGCGGGTGAAATTATACTATTTATATTTACTAATATGATTGAATAAATATCATAATACATGTTAGTGGATGATTTTTAGCATTCTGATGTGGACAACTAAATATATGTTAGTAAATGATGTGGTTTGCTAATGTGAATAGCTTGAATGAAGACATAACGGCATGTGTTAGTTGGATGTGTTAGTGTATGCCAATGTGGACACTTTGCATGGTGAGATAGTTGAATGTGCTAGTGGGATGTTCTAGTGGATGCTGATGTGGACACTTTACATGGCAAGATAAATTGCTAGTGTGGTTTATCTTTATAAGAGAGATAGATGTTCGTATTTGCCGTGAGAGTTCACTAATGAAAAAAAAACTAAAAGGAAAAATCTTATACTAATAGGCTAATGTCGTATTTCCTGAGCAGTTTCAAATAAAATCAAATTCTTGAGCACTGAGTTAGATGTCATGGGGTTGCTTCTTGTTATTGCCGGCGCTTTGTATGTATATGTGCTGCTCTGTGCTATTATGGTGCATGCTTTCATATCATAGATTTTTTTAAAGCAAACATTGATGATAGGATTAGGAGGATGGACAAGGGGAGAAGACTAAACTAAAGGCAAGATTAGCGTACTTTTACAATACCGAGTTAGAAATAACCAACAATTAAGAAGAAAAATTAGAACCAATGGTGCACCAGGACATCTTTTTTGTATATCATGAGTAAATATTTTTTAGTGGTGGCAAGTAAAGAAGCCTTGTGCCCCTGCACATGGGAAGTTAAAAACATTTAATATTTTCTTAGCGGAATGTTTAGATATTCTATATCAATATGATAAGATCATTACACATACATAGGGTAATACACATGATCGGTCCTAAGATTTTAGGGGCCTACTAAGAAAACTAATATGGAGGCACCCATCCACCTCAGTATATAATACGTGTATAGACAGAGTCTTACAAATATGGATTAAACTACGAAGATAATATTTTTGAAACGAACAAGATAATATTTGATGCACTAAAATAACTTGTGTATATCATTTAAAGTTCATATAAAGGAAAAATTAAGTCATAAACACTTACTTGGTACTTGACATCATATTATCTAACTTTTCAAGATGTGAAGTCATTGGTTATACTATAGTCATCAATCTCATCCAATAACTTCTCATGCATAAAGTCGCCAGCTCATCTGGGTTCATCGAAGCACTTGTATTACTACTGAAAAGTTTATCAGTAACTCCTCTATGTGATTCTCTCAACTCACCCAGGTGCATTTTCTTTTTCTTTTCTCATTGCCAGATTCTTACGTTGATGACATCATATCCCATTGTCTTGAAATTTTAAATAAATACATAACGGTTTGAAAAAATGCAAGCAAATGTGATTATATGAAGGACCGATGCATAAGAGGGAGATTGAATTAGGCACTTAAAACTAAAGTCCAAAATCACTTAAAAACCCACACAAGTTTTATTAGATGTGCACTTCCCCCTAAGTGTTATTGTCTCTAAGGCCAAAGAGTTTTTCACCCTAGATTCCAAATATATCAACTAACCTAGCAAGCTAGGCTAGGAAGGTAAACACACAACCAAGAAATACAAGAATGTAATTTGTGGAGTGTAAAGGGTTTAAGAATGCAAACACCCACATGATGTGTTTTTACCAAAGTATAGAAAAGTTAACGCTTTCCATTAGTCCTTGTTGGAGCCCCTCACAAGGGTTAAGCTCCCAACCGGATAACTCCATGGATAGCATGGGCCTTCCCTAGGTCTCTCCCAAACCGCTTTCTACCATCTTCACTATGGAGAGCTTGGCTAAACCGTCAAGGGCCTCTCATCCCTCGTACCACACTCGGCAACCACACCACAAACACATTTGGTGTGATCTCGCAAGATTACAAGCCCCTGCAAGCGTAGCTCTTAGTGTGCACAAGCACCGATAGCTTGAGGTATGCAATTTTCACTAAAACTAAGTCTAAAACCTAGTCCACAAATGTTGTTAGTAATTGCCAAACCCAAATAGGACTTTCACATTGCCATGGTGAAGGAGAGCGTTAAGGTGGGCTCTTGATGCACACAAAGTCGTCAAGGAGTTTAGTCTTGTGGAGGTGGGTGGAGCCTCAGAGGGAGCTGGCATGGATGAAGGAGGAACTTGTAGCATGGCTTTTATAGCCCTCAAGACCAAGGAGGTGGCCTTGGTGAGTGCGAGTACATGAAGTCAAAGAATAGGCTCATGCATGACTAAGCATGTCACCCGGCTATCATTGTGGTTTTCAATGTGAGAGGTTGAAAGCTCTAGTTAGGTTTTGGCTAATTGATGAAATTCTATTGGACTAACCCTATGTCTAAGTGTGATTATGAGATAGGTTGGTCCAAGTCCAAGTGATGGAGCTAGATGGCACTCAAGTGATGGAGGTGGCCAAAAGATGGAGATCAAGTGCTCCGACTTGAAAAAGAAGAAAGAGAAAAACAAAATGGGCTTAAGGCAAAGGTATAAACCATAGGGCCATTATGTTTTGCAAATCAAGACGCAATAGAGTGCATGATTGGGTTTAGGATAGATAGTGGTACTATTAAGAGGTGAACTCTCACGGTGATTACGGTTATCTAGTGCCACTAGGTGAATTGACTCCATGCATATGCATTAGGACCTAGTTAGTGCTAACATCCCTTGAAAACTTGTTTGAGAAATGCTAACTCACATACACAAGTGTTGGAAACTTGTTGGAGTTAACACATTTGCACAAGGGACGAAGAAGAAAAGTTTTGGAGAAGTCCAGGGTGTGCATCGGACAGAAGTTGCACATGCATCGGACGCTGGAGCGCTCTGTCCGATGGCTAACCCTAGCTCAGCGTGCAGAGACAGAGTGCATCGGATGCTAAGTACTGTTTGCATCGGACATGTGTCGGATGTGTTTTCAGAGCTCTCTGTCTTGGCGAAATAATTCTTCGGATGAAGTGTAGCACTGGCATCAGACGCTATTTCTTTGTGTCCGATGTGATTGAAGCACGCCCGATGGTACTATTCACGTGTGAAAGGGGGCTGCTTTCACTATGGACATCGGACACTGAGGTTGTGTCCGATGTGAACCATCAGACACGTCAGATGTGGTTTTGCCCTCTCTAGATGCTTTCTGGAATGCATCGTACGCTGGGCAGCTTTGTGTCCGATGATCCTATCTCTCTGTCTCCAATCTTGTGCTTGTGTGCTTGATCGATAGAACGATTTCTTAACAATCCCTAATAAGTCTGTGCCTTTGTGCTAGCCTCCTCAATTACTTTTGCTTTTTCTTACTATTGCACCTCCATCATCACCTTCACCAATACTAAGGGTTTGTGTTAAAATAATGAGTATGTTAAACCATACCTACCATTAGATATATATCTAAGACTGATTTCCTCATGTCTTTCACATGGGCATACGTAGAACAACATGGAGTATCTAGGGTGCACAACACTTTATAACATGTTTAACAATGTATTTATTCTGCAAGCAACATTTTTTAAATAATAATGCAACCAACAATTTGTAAGATTAACAACTCAATATAAGCTAGCAATAGAGGTGTACAGTGAGAACGAAGCAATTTAGTTTCCAACTACAAAATGTCCACTAAAAATACCTAGTAGTATCATATTCCCTTTCTCTTATGTTCATCAAACAACAAAAACATGGCCGTCTTCTAACACATTTCTTCTATGTTCTGGACATGAACAAACAACACCCCCTACCCCCAGCTCCCCACCCAGCCACCTCCTTTGTTGGCACCATTTGGCTTCTATCCCTTCTATATGGTTAAAATTTTAATGTCATCAAAATATCAATAGATATTATATGCACAACCACTTTATGGTTCACAAATCAAAAATGGAATAGTCAAGAACTATGGACACATGAGAGATCCCAAATGGCCCCTTCAAGCTTAATTTGTCCTCTTATTTTCCACCTTCAATTGATCATTCTTAACCATTTTTAATTAAAACAATAACCTTAGACACTTGGACAAAGAAAAGGCAGCTATTTAGTCAAAACATGTCTTCCAAATTTAGGGGCTTTGCATTGCTTGAAAGAATCAAGAAAAAATAGATGGAAGGAAATATAAGTTGGAAACTTGGGGTTTCTTGTAAAGCCACACGCGACTAGTAGTCATGATGTAGCAATGTGGTGTCTAGTGAGGAAAGAGGCTCTGGCAGCAATTGTGCATCCTCTAGGCTCCAGCGAATCCCTATATGGATTGAATCATATAGGGCGTTAGCTAGCAGAAGCACAACATCAAGCAGAAACACATGAAGTCGAACATAAACAAATATTCCTTTGGATCTGTGCTTAGCAACTTATAATGGATTATATGGGCTAGAATGCTTGACCTTTTGGATCATTGGGCCCTGGGATGCATGGATATGGCACCAGTTACACCCCCACGAGCCATTTTTTTGTCTCTATCCTCTCACCTATATAAACATCTCAACTCCCCAAACCCTAAATTATTTTCCAAGTCCCCGCCGCCACCATATCACCGTCCAGTATCCATTTACATTCTTCGTTTCGACCACACCGATGACAAATCGCACTCGCCTCGCTTTCTACTTTTCCCTGTTTGTCCAGGTTATCCCTTTTAGCCTTGCGCTACCCATCTTAATTCGAATTGTTTCACTTATATCTTGAATCACCTAGGTGCCATCGATAATCTTATTTTAGAGCAAGGGGAAAGTGAATCCCCTATACCTAATTCTATTTCCCCCCCAAAAAAGTAGTCCTGTTGGATCTTGATTCCTCAAACCCGTGTGAGAGTTAGAGAGTTTACATGCATAGTTTTTTAAAATTTTGTATTGATATGTTGCATAATCATACAATTCATGCTCATCAGGGGGGTTTCAATAGTCTAAAAGGGGGTATTATATGGTTCTGGCACTATCCGTCAAGAACTAGAGATAGGAGGTATACCAAGGCTAATCATTTTGTGCTATAGTGGATTTGGATGAAGAGTGAGGAGCCCAACAGAATTCATCCATAGCCACAGGTGGTAGAGGAACACCGATGCAAAAAAGTAAAGTGGGATATCAACAATGACTCTAGGTCTATGTAATAGTTATAGAGGTCATGTATATAGCAAGAGTAATGACATCATTAACAAAGGCAGGTGGGCGGGTGTGGGATAGGGCTAGCTCTAGATGACAATAGGATATGTGGGGAAGTAAGGGAATCTTAGGCATACTTGGTAGTAGATTGTTATGTGCAATGCATCTAACTTTTGTAGTTGATTTTCATAATTTTTTTTTTTGCATTTTTACTACTCACTCTAGACATCATTTTGTATAGAATGGTGAAAAACCATAATAGCACAGGAGGACGCATCATGAACTCGCTGCCTGATGATCTCCTCCTGACGATCCTCCTCAGCCTCACTACCGTTGAGGCCATTCACACCTGTGTCCTCTCTCTGATGTGGCGCAATCTTTGGACACGACTCCCAAAGCTTAGCTTTCATGACAATGAAACTAGCACCCTTAATTTGGGCTTCGCCAATATTGTTGATGCCGCCCTGACGCAGGCCTCTGATGTCCTCTGTTTCTTTGAAATTCACATTGCCAATGCAGCCAACCTGGATGTGCCACGCTTGGCCTCTTGGGCCCGTGTTGTGGCCCCACGGGTTAGTGGCCAGTTCAGGATTATTGTGGCAGTGCTACATGCTGAGGAGCACACAGTTCTTGACCTTCCATGCTTCCCGAGGGCCAGGTACATCTACTTGTACCTCACGACCAACACGGAACTCAGGCTTCCGATGCCAAGCACAGGCAACTTCGCCTTCCTAAACGTCTTGGACCTATTCAATCTTCGCTTTGGCGATGGCGGAGCTTCCATGGGTGACCTCATCTCTTCGAGCTGCCCCCAGCTGCAATATTTGCGACTGTTTAATGTCATAGGTGTCACAGAGCTCAACATTCAGTCCAAACAACTCTTGAAGCTGCATCTATTTGCACTCCGGGACCTAGAGCGGTTGCACGTTGTAGCCATGAAACTCTTTGTGTTCATAGTGTCATGTTGCTATTTGCGGAAGGGCAGGAAAGATCCGGCTGGCACAGAGTTGACAGTCGTTGCTCCGATGCTAAAGATGGTCACTTGGGAGGGGTTTTGTCCTGAGGAGATGCGATTTGATGCGAACAAGCACCTTGACATGCTGAGTGTCTGCGAGTTCAGGCCCAATATGATGTGGCTTAGTCATCACACCAACTATGCGAGGATAATGGAGCATTTCAGTCACTCTGACTGCCTCAAACTCTTCATTACCTTCCCAGTGGTAAGTAGAGTACATACTTATATGGCTTTTGCATTTTTTTCTACAAGCACCACAGTTGTGCATTACTTGATTTACATGTTTGAGTGCATTTCTCGTGGGAAGATTGTATTGTCTTGTTCTTTGTATTTTGGGTCTGTGAGGAGATGGGTTATTCAAGGAAATCTGCACATATATACTCTTAAACTTAGTAGTCTATTTGTTAGGTGCCAAAAACCATGTTTGCATGTGTCATGATAGCACATGCAATTATTGTTCCCCTATTAGCTACTTCTAATTATATGTGTGTGTTCAAACAACATATTCTTTATTTTCATTAGATTGATATTGGATTGTTCTTACCCGATGTCTTCTTCAACTCCTAAGAGTTATTCGTTTTGCTAGTTCTAACATATTGTTTCCTCTTATTAGCAATGATGTAAGATATATATGATTGTGAATCCTAAGAAGTCTGAAAGGCACAATAATATATGTACCATAGATGTGTTGCTACCTTTGTCATATTACAAAATAAATGTATGAAGTATGGAAATGAGCCAATTAACACTAAGACTTGTTTTTCAAGAACTGCCTCTAGAAATGTTTTTTATATAGGTGCCCAACATAAGGGACCACCTCTATTACTCTAGAATCAATTACACACATATTATTTATATCACAAGATAATTTAACACATCATAGGCGGTTTATTTTGTTCCTAAGCAAATCATGCATCTGTAGAGGCCTTGATAATAGGCAGGTAGACAAATGTCTCAAGAAAGAGGATATCATGTGCTTGTAGAAATGTTTTCTTAGTCCACTTACAATGATATTGTATTTATATATGCCATTGGAGGTCTTTAAATTTTTGCATATAATAGAAATATAATATGTAATCTGATATTTATTCAAGTAGTTAACCTCAGTTTTGTATGTATTTGATGATGAATTTATTAGTTTGTTTGATGATTCATTACAGGATGTACTAGCTCACAAGAGACTGATTGGAACAGATGCGACTTCCTCACTATCTGGAGCTGGAACTCTACATCGCAAGAAATGGTCACACGATAGGATCAACTCTGGTATCTCTACTTAAGAGATACAATGATACAAAGAAGTTGCGATGTGTCATGTTTGACGAAATGTACGTCTCCGGTGCTTCCCCTTCCTTCATATTATATTCCCTCTATCCAAATTATATGATATTTTTGACTTTTTTTTAATTCATTGTTTTTGCTATATATATATAGACACGATGTATATATAAATATATAATAAAAGTTACTTCCTCTACTCCAAATTATAAGTCGTTTTGGCTTTTTTAGATAAATAACTTTTGTTATACACCTAGATACTACACTATGTCTAGATACATAGCAAAACCTATATACCTAGAAAAGAAAGAATATATAATTAGAAACCGATGGGGCACGTATATCTAATTAAAAGCCAAAATATTTATAATTTAGAACCGATAGAGTATATGTTTTTCGTGAACTACTATAGCCTCGACCTCTTTGTGTACCAGGTGGAGCCATATTATAATCTATGTTTATCCGAGTGCATGTGCGATGAGCCAGCATCTTGGAGAGACCAAGAGATCTCCTTTCACTCCGTGGAACATCTGGAATTCTATGACTTCATGGGCACAGACGAGGAAACTGATTTTATCTACTTTATGTGTGCGCATTCCAGTGCGCTGAAAACGCTGTCAATCACATTTTCCAAGCATACTGACCCCAGCGATTGTTGGAGCAGGCGATGCCCTGCACCTAGCTTGAACGCCGGCTATGTCACGACGGTGACCGCGGCGAGATTACAGATGAACACGAGAAAGTCGAGGGTTTGTTGTTGCCAAAACGACGCAGCTTTTCTAGATCCTTTTACTTGCTATTTATATGGATACAAGCTGAGATCACGGAACATGCCTCCGCATATCTCCTGCGCCACGCTACGCACCGTGTGCAATGCCGTTCTTGTGCGACACGCACCACGTGCTGCAGCACGCACCATGGCGCAACCCAACTGACTCACCAGACCGTGTTGTAGGCAAGCACGCCTCTGCTACGCACTATCCTCTACCTGGACTCTAGATGATAACAGAACAAAATAACATAACTAACGCAACAATTTAGCTAACAATTCACCCCTAAACTTGTTGCAACTTAATGACGCCGAAAGTGCCCTCCTAAGTTCCATGAACCTTGCTCGCCCCTTGAGCTTTGGTAAAGATGTCACCAACTGATCCACAAAGTGCCAATGTGATCCACCTCTACCTTGCCCTCCTCAATACATTCACGGATGAAGTGAAACTTTGTATCAATGTGCTTACTTCTATCGTGATGCACCGGATTTTACTCAGAGCAATTGCAGACATGTTGTCCATGAGCAGCTTTACTCGCGCCTCCTTTGTTCCCAACAAATCACCTACTAACCGGCTTAACCATATCCCCGGCAGGCTGTCAGCAGCTGCTGCTACGTACTCAGCTTCACACGAAGACAGAGAGACAATCTTCTGTTTCGTGATGCCCAAGTCACCACATTACTTCCCAAGAAGTAAACAACTCCTGTGGTGCTTTTTTCTATCCTCAGGATCTCCAAAGAAAATCACTGTCACTGTACCTGAGCAAGAGGGGTTTCAGTTCGGTGTCTTTTTCATATTTGCAGCCATAATCCATGGTACCCTTTAGGTATCTCAAGATTTGCTTCACTGCTCCCCAATGAGCCTGACTTGGTGCCTCCATGAACCTACTGACAACACCCACCGAAAATGCCAAATCAGGTCTGGTATTGACAATATATCTCAGGCTCCCAATTATGCTTACAGACTGCTGGTCTCACAACCTCATCCTCCATTCTCTTGTAGAGCTTGAGCCTAGACTCCATTGGTGTAGCACTTGGATTGCAGTTCAACATTCCTGCAGATTCCAATATCTTGCTCGCATATGCACTCTGGCTCAATGTGATCCCATCATGTCCTTGCCTTACCTCAATGCCTAGGTAATAACTTAGGAGACCTAGATCACTCATGCTGAACTTTTTCTTCATCTCCAACTTGAATTGCACAATATCACCAACACATGGTCCTGAGATGATTAGATCATCAACATACACCCCCACAATGAGAAAAGAGTCTTTGTTACCTCTCCTGTACACAGCATGCTCCAACTTGCTTTTCACAAAACCAAGAGCAATAAGCTCTTTATCTAGCTTAGAATTCCAGGCCCTTGGTGCCTGTCTCAAGCTATAAAGCGCCTTCCTGAGCTTCAGAACTTTGTCACCTCTGCCCACAATGAAACCAGGGGGCTGCTTCACATACACAGATTCTGCTAAGTCTCCATTGAGGAAGGCTGATTTCACATCCATATGATGCACTTCCCATCCTCCTTTTGCTGCAAGAGCGAGCAGTACCCTCACTGTCTCAATCCTGGCAACAGGTGCAAAAACCTCTTCAAAGTCCACTCCCTGCACTTGAGCATAACCCTTAGCTACTAATCTAGCTTTGTGCTTAACTATCTTGCCACCAGGATCCTTTTTCAGTTTGAAAACCCACTTCAGGCCTATGGCCTTCTGTCCCTTTGGCAACTCACTGACATCCCAGGTTTTATTTTCTTCTATGGCCTGCATCTCGGCCTTCATAGCTTTTCTCCAGCAATCTTCAGTCATGGCTTCTTCAACAGAACCAAGTTCACCGGCTGCAACCAAGCACAGTCCACTGTACTCAACATCGTCCATCTCCTCTGTTGAATCTAACAGGTCTGCAACTGTCCTGTACCTCCTCGGGGCTTCATCTGTTCCTGCAGAAGCATTCGAAGGGGGAGTCGCCCACTGAGCTTGATGTGCCGGCTGTGAATCTGCACTAGAGAGCGGAGTGTGTGGTGGGGATCCACCCAACTCTCCCTGCGGTGGAATTGAACCAGCAGATGCAGCCGGAGACGGTGCACCACTAAATGAATCAGCATCCAATTCTGAATCAGGGTCTATTATCGGACCGTGTACAGTATCTGGAAACTGAACCGTGAAGGTATAAGGTGCTGGTGCTCCACTGCCCGCTCTGCTGCTCTCCCAATTCCATGGTCTCTTCTAATAAAAAATAACATCTCTAGCTATCATCAACCTGTCCTTTGCTGGATCATATATGCGATACCCTTTTGCTCTTGGCTCATAGCCCAACATTACACCTGGAATGGATATGTCAGCTAATTTGTTAACCCCGGGTCCCAGCTTCTTAGCATATGTTGTACAACCAAACGTGCATAAGTGTTTGACTCCGGGCTTCTTATCAAACCAAGCTTCATATGGAGTTTTGCCATTCAGACTTTTGGTTGGTGATCGATTCAACAAGTACACAGCTGTTTTCATAGCCTCACCCCAAAACTTGGCTGGCACCTTCATTGCCTTCAGCAAACAACGCGCCACCTCAACAACAGACTGATTCCGTCGTTCAACTACACCGTTCTGCTGAGGTGTATAGGGTGTGGTGGTATTATGCTTCACGCCATGATCGCTGCAGAATGTCACAAACGCACCAGAGTTGAACTCGCTCCCACAGTCAGTCCTGAAAGCTTTTAGCCGACGTCCTGACTCCACTTCAGCTGCCGCTACAACCTTTTTGAAGTACACCAATGCTTCATCCTTGGTTGACAATAGCTCGAGCCACATATATCGACTGAAGTCATCTACGATCAAGAGAATGTAGGACTTGCCTCCTGGTGTGGGTGGTGTTATTTGCCCACATAGATCTCCATGCACTAGCTCGAGTCCAGCAGCTGCACGGTATGCCGAAGCTCGAGGAAACAGTGTCCTGTGCTGTTTACCAAGGACACAACCATCGCACACCTGCTCCACCCCGCGGATCCGGGGCAAACCCTGCACCATCTCCTTCGACACCAGCTCATGCAACGACCTGAAATTCAAGTGCCCGTATCTGGCATGCCACAGCCATGCAGCCTCCTCCATCTTAGACAGCAGACAGACCGGAGAGGTCAACTTCGGCTTCATGACATACAACCGGTTTCTCCTCTCCGCCCTTATCAGGATGCCACGATGCTGCTGTACAGCTTGTCGGCACTCAAACACTTGCATGACGCCGTTGTCGATCTCGACACGGCACCCAGCTTCCTCCAACTGTCCAAGACTTATGATATTGCACTTCAAGGATGGTATAAAGTATACTTCGGTGAGCACTCGGTGTTCCTCGTTCTTCCCAGCAACCGCCACAGCGCCAATGCCTTGAATTTCGACCGTGGACCCATCTCCGAACCGCACTGTGCCGCGCACGGTTTCGTCAAGACTCGATAGTGCGTCACGATTTCCTGTCATGTGGTTTGTAGCGCCCGTGTCCAGGATCCATGCACCTTCATTATACTCAGCCGGGAACACACGTTCCTAGCTCAGGAATACCCTCTGTGCAGGTGCTGCCGATATGTGCGACACTTCGCACACCTGAGCGACTAGGAGTGCTCCCGTCTCGACGTCGCCCATGGCGTGGTGGGCAGCCTCCTGTCTCTCCTCCTTTGGCTTTGTCTTGCACTCTTTAGCGAAGTGTCCATAAATCTTGCACTTGTTACATCTACCTCTGCGCCTTGGTGTTCCCATCGACGTGAGCTTTACTCCGGAGTCACGCGCTTCTCCTCCGCCGCGCGCCCCAGGCTTGTCTTTACAGACATAACGGCCACCGTCCTTCTTCTGGCTTGACGACGAGGACGAATTTGTGACCATCCGGCTCTTGTTTCTGGCAGCCCACTCCTCCTCCATCAGCAGGAGGCTGCCAGCCTTCTCTGACACCTTCTCCACCGCTGGCTCGAAACGGTCCTCAGCAGCCCTGAGCCGACCAATGAGCTCTTCTATGGTGAGTGTGTCAAGGTCGCAGAACATCTCAATTGCTATTGCAATCTGGTTGTAGCGAGCAGGAACCACCCTCAGGAATTTTCTCACCACCCTCTTGTCATCAACGCTTTTCTCCCCAAGTCCCGTTAGATCGGTGGCGATCTTGGTGATGCGTATGGCGAACTCCTCGATCGTCTCTCCGGATTTGAAGGTGATCGACTCGAACTCCGCCAGCAACTTCTGGGCACTGACCGCCTTGACACGATCTGCCCCGAGGCGCATCGACTTGATGGCCTCCCAAGCCTCCTTCACCGTCTTCTTGTTCAACAGCATGGGATGCATCTCTGTTGGCACACCGCGGAGCATGGCCCCTAGAGCCAACCTGTCCCGGCGTCGCTCAACTTTATCATCACTGATCGCGTCCCAGAGAAACATTGCCTCCAGGTTGCATTGGACGTGTGATGCCCACTCCTGATAATTGGTTCGTGTCAACATCGGCCAGATTAGGTTCCCGGCCGCCTGGTTGAACGCCTTCTCCATAGCTTCCTTCTCGCCCGACGTACTCATCTTCGACGACTTCGGCTACCTTCCCGTCTTGACTCCGGTGGACTGGACCACCCTGGCTTCGTGTCTGCAACTTCTCACCGCCACCGGCGCCTCGACGTGCGCTAACGAGGCTCTGATACCAATTGTTGGAGCAGGCGATGCCCTGCACCTAGCTTGAACGCCGGCAATGTCACGACGGTGACCGCGGCAAGATTACAGATGAACACGAGAAAGTCAAGGGTTTGTTGCTGCCAAAACGACGTAGCTTTTCTGGATCCTTTTACTTGCTATTTATATGGATACAAGCTGAAATCACGGAACATGCCTCCGCATATCTCCTGCGCCACGCTACGCACCGTGTGCAATGCCGTTCTTGTGCGACACGCACCACGTGCTGCAGCACGCACCATGGCGCAACCCAACTGACTCAACCAGACCGTGTCGTAGGCAAGCACGCCTCTGCTACGCACTATCCTCTACCTGGACTCTAGATGATAACAGAACAAAAGAACATAACTAACGCAACAATTTAGCTAACAGCGATATCATCGAGGATTTAGCCAGCTATTTGCCTGACTGTGAGCTTGATGTTTCTGTAATGCCGTAATGATCCGGCCGGAGTGCTCAGCACGGAGACATGGTGCATGCATGTCGTGAGTTCGTTCGTGTTTCTGGAGGTAGTAGAACTTGTTAAGTATCAGCAGTTCAGCACATTGTCAGAATGCTTTTGCTATTTGTATCCGACCGACCGTATAATAATAACTGAATGTGCAAACAATGAAACAATTAATTAATATGCTTATGGGGGAAAGGATGTCACTTTTCTTTTGCCTATCTGACGACCATATAACTTTCATGTGAAGCAGCATGCATGATGCATCTGACATCACTGACTATGCGGCACGGAGATTTCTTTGTTTGCCATTTTTATCTTTTCTTTTTCCTTTATTTTTCTTTTCCTTTTCTTCCTTTTTTTTGTTTCTAATTTTATTTTTTTTATTTCACTTGTTGGTTTCTTTATCTATTTATTACTTCTATTCCTAGTTTAGCTTTTTGAGGAAGAAAACACTATACCTTCATATGAACATTTTTTAAAATGTTCATGTGCCTCTTTGTTAATTGTTCTCCCTCTTCGCTTAGAAAATTGGCATTTTAGTATTCTTATTATGTTTTTGTTTATATTGTTCTTTTCTTTTTCCTCCATCATTGGATGCTTCTTTTTTTTCCTTTCTATTTTCCTTTCAATATGTGTGGTTCTTCCATTTCTCCCTTTTTCTGTTTTCACTTATCCCTACCCTAAATCCATTGTCCATAGGTTTTAGATTTTTTTTCTAGTTGGTGATTTTTTTTATGGAAAACATATGGTTCTATCTTAAGGTGTTTATTTCTTTCACTTGTGCTTTACTTAGGTGGTCTTTACTTTCATAGGTTAGCTACTTGATAGGACTGCCCCTAGGTTGCTAAAATCTTTTCGGTTAAGGGTAATTAAGTTAGAGCACATTAGAAAAACCTTAAGTGCACATTATGCTAGAGTAATTTATGGTTTTTCTAGTGATAGTTTGAAATGAGCCCTAGGTTTTAAGTTTGGATTTAGTCACCAAATTGACCCTCCCTCCTCTTTGTTGCTCACGAGACCTTACAACTAGTCAGACAAGTGGGGTTTAGATAATAAGATGCTTGCATTGCTGTCGACAAATATTTTGCCTCAAAAAAATTCTAGCTCAATGGATCCGGATCCAGAATCAAAGCCATGACAGAGTGCTAGAAGCACTCAGTTGGGACAAATGGAAAGTCGCAATTGAGGTAGAGTTGCACTCGCTTTATGAAAGAGATGTTTTTGGGCCTGTAGTCACAACACCTCCAAAAGTTATCCCTGAAGGGTGCAAATGGGTCTTCCTCCTGAAGAGGAATAGAACATGTCACAAAAGCGAGGCAAGTGGCATAAGGGTTCACGCAGAGACCTGTCATTGATTATGATGAAACTTACTCTCTAGTTATGAGTGGCACAAACGTTCCGATACTTAATATCTATGGTAGCTGACTTAGATATAAAAATGCAGTTGGTGAGTGTTGTGACCGCATACTTATATGGGTCACTTGTTTCGGAGATACATAAGAGAGTCCCTGAAGGACTTAAGATCCTAGACCGAATCAAAATCGTGACATATATAACGTCCGCCTCCTGCGGTCATCGTGTGGGTTGAAACAATCTGGAAGGATGTGGTTAAACTTTTTGAGTAATTTCCTCCTGAAGAGAGATATGGTTCTGCTTGAGCCTACAGCTCGGGCACCTCCCTAAAGGAGTGGACGTGCACCAATCTACAAAGAGGGTACTTGAGAAATTCAACATGGGTAAATGTCTCCCTCTAAAATCCCCCATGGTGGGCCAATCCCTGGAAAAGGATAAGTCCCATTTAGACCCAAGGATAAATGGTGAGGAAGTATTGGAACCTGAAGGTCCCTACTTGAGCGTCGCTAGAGCATTAATGTACCTAGCTTAACGCATAAGATCTAATGTTGTGTTCTCAATGAATTTATTATCGAGGTATAGTGATGCCCCAACCGTAAGATATTGGGTTGGCACCAAGATCATCCTCGTGTACCTACAAGGTACCCAAGGCCTTGGTCTATGGTCTCAAGAACAAAGTCCCAACCATGGTGATATATGCGGATGTTGGCTATATGCCCCGACCGCATCTTTGCCGAGAATCTTGGACTGGTTTCAGATTTCTCGTGGTGGTGGAACCATTTCATGGCGGTCTATAAGTGACCTTGGTTGCCACATCAACCAACCACTCAGAGATAATTGCCCTATATGAAGCCACATGAGAATGTGTTTTGGCTACGATGGATGATAAACCACATCCAGAAGTTGTGTGGTATAAATACCGTCGATTCCCCCACCATTATCTAGAAAGATAATGCTACTTGTGTTGCACAAATGCATATGGGCTATGTGATGAGCAATCTCACAAAGCGAATTGCTCCAAATTTCTCTTATCCCCATGAGCTCCAGAAGAGCAGGGATGTAGATATCCTGCAAACCAAGTCTTGTGAAAATCTGGTAGATTCATTCACAAGGTCTCTACCCACCTCCAGTTTCCATAGGTGAGTCCGTGTAATTGACAAGAGACAACTTAAAGAGTTGCAGGGTTCAGGGGAGAAATGCCCTGAAACCATAGTCCATATTTGTGATCCGGAAGATCACAGACTGGCCTAGAAGACTAGCTAGTAGGTCCCAAAGACCTACACATTATGTTTTGGTCCTAGAGACACGATCCTGAAGATCAACTGTTGTACTCTTTTTTTCTTGGTGAGTTTTTCCCACTGGGTTTTCTCACGCAAGGTTTTTAATGAGGCAACAAGTGCAACTCGACTTGCGTTTGTACTCTTTTCTCCTACCCTTTTTTCCCATTGGGTTTTGGGGGGAGTTTTTTAACGAGGCATGCACAAGGTGCAAGATTTGCCTAAGGAGGAGTGTTATGAAATAATTAATTGTGGGCAAATCATGATTAGAAAGGAGGAAAGCATGCGTAGGCTACATGCACATGGGGAGTCAACAAAGGAGGCTCGGGGTGTTCCCACCAAGCTCCTAGTTATAAAAGGGGCCTTGGGGGAGAACACTAGAGTGACTTGAGATTACACTGTACTCATACAAGTGAATAATAAAGAGCTCCCTATTTCTCGTGACATTGGATGATAGGAGTCTGGGCGCTCGCATTATAGCCATTTGTTGGTATTTCTTAATGCATACAGAAATAATACGCAAGCGCACGAAATTACCGTTGTAGCATTTCACCCGGAAATATTCAGGGTATCGTATTTCCACGAGGAACAAAGGTGTAAGAGTCTCTTAAGCTAGTTCACCTAATGATAACAAGAAGAAGGATAGCCCGGGTAGTGAGGTTTTCTAGGGATAGAGATCCTAAGCTAAGATAGCTTTGCCACTATAGACTTGCTTCGGGCACCGGATAACACTTGGTCTGCCAAGCGTTGCCGGCCTATGGCTCTACGCCGTACCCGGACATTGGGGATTATGAGGGACGAATAGGGCTATCACCACCTGCTGCCTACCCCTCAACCGTGGAGTAGGAGGCAAACAAAGGTAGCCTCTAGCCTAGACACCACGTCTACACCATCGACTACTACTCTAGCATCGATCAGGGTTATCCGTCTTTATCAGGGCCCTTTACTAGAGTGTTCGTCACAAGGACAAACAACGAACTCGCAAGTAAATAATGAACAAGACTAACTTAAAGTAGAACTCACCACCAAAGATAAACACGAACCTTATACTCCAAGTAGTATTCGAATCGTAGAGGTACAAATGGAGAGGAGCCGACGATTCCTGGTATTCCTTTCGCTAAGTGTACAAGGGGCCCCAAGTACACAAGTGGTGGTAGCCGACAACTCCGGTACTTCTCCACTCTTACTGACTCACTCTCTACACTAGAACTAGCTAGAGAGCTAAGATATGAATAGAGCTCTTCTCTTCTTGTCACATTGTGTCTCTCTTTTGTTGTGTGTGTTGAGAGGGGGGCTGCCCCTCTATTTATACAAGGCTTGAGGTGGTGCTGGAGGCTATTCTTGGTGCGAAGCTCAGTCTGCACCACCTCTTCATGCCCTCATGCCACCGCCAGATGAAGGGGCGGTAGAGAGGCATCAGCAGGGGGTCGGCCACCCTGTGGGTCGCCCCGACGACTGCCCCCGCCGCCACCGCCATGCATGGGGGTGTGGACCAGTCTGGCTGCTCCTTGGTTGATGTTACGTCTGGATGACCTGAGTTGATGGGCATTTCTATTTATTCTTTTGCACAAATCAGCGTTAGAAAGCGCCTTTTGGTGTATTCTCCCATGTATTTGTACTTGTGGCTTACTGTGGGGGGTACGACTCTGGATACCCACGGCAGACCACATGGACTGCGCCCCCAGGGGTGGCCCAACCCACAAGACGAAGCCTTGCAGGGCACGACTCTGCTCGGTGCCTCCTGCAAGACACCGGGAAGATATCCTGAAGATACTATGAGATCTGTTAGGATACGTATGATCCCAAGATTCCTGTAATCAGTTATTACTTTTCGGTTATCTCTCAGATCTAACCGACTTGTAACCCTGCTCCCCAGACTATATAAGGCGGGCAGGGACCCCCTCTAAACGCACGCAATATCATACGATAGCTAATACAATCCAACAGAACACAGGAGTAGGGTATTACATCATACTGACGGCCTGAACCTGTATAACTCATGTGTCTCTATTGCCTTCTTGTTCTTGATCACGCGCTTCTCTACCGATCAATCTACCTTCGTGGGATACCCCTCGGAGGACTGCCGACGATATTCTGTCGATAGTTGGCGCGCCAGGTAGGGGTGTGCATGCTATTTCCTTATCGAACAAGATTACTTTTTTCGCAGGCTCTTCGCCCTTCCCGCAGCCCGGCCAGATCTTCACGGTCGGATAGATCTCGTGGATCATCAACGCTGATGGAGTCAGAGAGCTCCTCGAGCCGGTGCATATCAATTCTACACCGATCACCCCCGCACCTACGACTGTAGATCTGATCTCGGAACCACCTCCGAGGTTGCCTTCATCGACGACTCACCGCTCGCTTCCTCGCTACCAGAGGAAGCAGATCAACAATGACGATCTGATCACATCCATCGATCGGGTTGGTCTGAAGCTCACCAACTGCCTCTCCATCGTTGAATCGGTTCTAGACACTCTCGTTCAGCGCCAACCTCCCTCTGATCTAGATCTATCGAAGGCTGCCCGAGAAACTCCAGGGGTTACGGCCCTACCTTTCAGGTTCACCAATGCCGCCGCCGCTTACCAAGATGCCCTAAGGGGCAGATTCGCCGACTAGGTTGGAGATGTCCATCCTCCCGCCGACCAGATCACCGACCAGCCTCTACCGATCGTCAACATGCTCCACGTCGGTCGACACTCTGGAGTGTTCCTTTAGACCATCCCGGAGGAGAATCCAGACTCCAAGTCCTAGGGCTCCACGGAGACCATCGCCGAAATGACCACCGAACTACTTCTTCCCCCTCCATTCTGTGGTAGCACAATCTTCAACGTCAGTGTCGATAGCCCCCCTCAGAACGGTGAAACCGAGGAGGAACGCGTCGCTCGTGAGAACCGAAACATCAACCGCGTGCAGCGCAGAGCAAACGAGATTGTCCTTGCGAGGGCCGAGTAGCAGCTTGACTCGCAAGGAAGACCCCTCCAACGCAACCTTGATGATGAGTTTGTTTGTGTTGACGACCACGACGTCTATAAGACCCCAAGCGCCAACCTGACCGTGGCCACCAACGAGCTCACCCAGCTCCCGCAGACACCGGAGGTCGCCAAGGTCACCCCAATGCTTAAAGCGGCGCATTGTCAGGTCAATCAGATCCGCTAGGAACAAAGACCTTCATACTCCACAACCTCGATTCGCCGATTAGCTGCGACAAGAACCGATCGCCGCCAAAGTCGCTTCACCGACCAGCATCGCGACGATAGGCAACCTCTCTACGGCGGAGCTAGGGGCAACCGAATCGAACATCACCGCCAGCACGACCAGGAGGTCGACCAGGATGTCCAAGTGCACCTCAACAATCTCCGAGATACACGACGACACATCGACGAATGCCACTTCGGTCACCACGAAGAAGAAGTACGCCGCCGCCAGGAGTACGAGCAAGAGTACGGAAACCCGGACTCAGCTCTCGAGCCGATCAACGACAGCAATGCTGTAGATCTCGACGCCGACCACAACCCCAAAGGGCCCCCGGCATTCACGAGGGTGCTCCGAACACTTCAGTGGCCTCGTGGTTTCAAAATCACTGGGGTCGAGCCCTACGAGGGAAGGATGAATCCAACACAGTGTCTATAGGCTTACGCCACTGCTGTCCACGCCGCCAGAGGAGACACTAGTGTCATGGCAAACTATCTTCCTATCATGCTCGCACCAACCGTCATGAACTGGTTCACAAGCCTTGCCCCAGACTCCATCGGATCCTGGGAAGAGCTCAAAAAAGTCTTCACCAACATTATATGGCTACGTGTACTCGGCCGGGCACCAAGCATGATCTCAACCACATCAACCAGAAGCCATCCGAGCTCCTCCGCAGCTACATCCAACGCTTTTCCGAGATGAGGAATTCTATTCCCAACATCATGGAAGCTGAGGTTATCACCGCCTTCATCCGAGGGCTCCATCACCGCGAGCTTTGCTCCAAGTTCAACCACAAGCCGCCAACAAGGATTGGTGAGATGATCACGACCGCCAACCAGTACGCCGACACCGAGGAAGCTGAGGTGCGCTTCAACAAGGATGTGGGCACTCATCGCCCAACACACCACTACAACAACAACCCCGACGATTGACGCCACAACGATCGCCGCTATGACGACCGTAGTTACCATCGTGACAACGGCCGTGATCGGCCAGAAGGACCCAAGTCTGGTCAAAACCGCCGCCCCCGGCTGGACCACATCGTCGCTGCCATCAATGAATCTCACGCCAAGCACAACTATGACAAGCAGTACAAGAAGATCCTCGATGGCCCATGCCCTCTCCTTAAGAATGCCAAGCACAAGATGAAGGATTGCCTCGGCTTGGCTAAGGAATTCCAAGACAGAAAGCTGGACGACGACCCCAATGACAGAGCCGGACATCGCCAACCACCTGGGGGCAATAACAATGCCTTCTAGGACCATGACAAGGTGGTCGCCACCATCTTCGGGGGCCTTGCCTCCACCGAGAGCAGAAGAGAACGGAAGCTCGCTGCCCGGTGGGTGCTCGCCGTCACTACGGAAGACGTCGTCGCCAACCCCAACTATCGCCCATGGTCTAAGGTCCCCATCACCTTCAGCAGGGCCGACCAATGGGCGGACATCCCCTACATAGGGCGTTTCCCCCTCATCCTCGACGCAACCGTCCAGAAGGTGCTTTTCAGAAAAGTGCTCGTCGATGGTGGGAGCGCTCTAAATCTCCTCTTCACCGGAGCCCTAAAAGAATTGGGCCTCAGGATAGCAGATCTCACACCCTCAGACTCCTTCTGGGGTATGGTACCTGGCAAGGCATCCAAACCGCTTGGAGAGATCACCCTACCAGTATAGTTCAGCACGGCAAGCAACTACCACGTTGAGCACATCAACTTCTATGTCGTCGACTTCAACACCGCCTACCACGCCATACTTGGTTGGTCTGCTCTGGCCAAGTTCATGGTTGTACCGCACTATGCTTATTTGGTGCTGAAGATGCCTTCGCCTACTAGAGTCCTGGTCCTACGGGCCAACCTCTCCATCACCTACGCCTATGAGACAGAGAGTCTTGCCCTCGTCGAAGCCACCGACCTCTCCATCCAGATGGCCAGTTTGGTCACCGACACCAAGACGGTGCCCGCCGATGACCTGGAGATCCCATCGCTAGAGCCTCCTCGTGCTTCCGCCAAGTCCAAGGAAACTAAGGAGGTCGGCCTCGGCCTCGATGACCCCTCCAAGACTGTGAAGATTGGGGCTCACCTAGACCCCAAATAGGAAAGCGCGCTCGTCTCCTTCCTATGTGCCAACGCCGACGTGTTTGCTTAGAAACCTGCAGACATGCCAGGGGTACCATGGGAGAAGATCGAGCACTCCTTGAATGTCTCGCCGACCACCAAACCGATCAAGCAGAAACTCCGTTGATTCACGCCAGACAAGGAGGCTATTAGGGTAGAAATAAAATGGCTCCTAGCTGTCAGATTCATAAAAGAAGTGTATCATCCACGAGTGGTTAGCAAACCTCATTCTCGTTCAAAAAAGAATAAAGAATGGAGAATGTGTGTTGATTACATTGATCTTAACAAACACGCCCTAAAGACCCCTTCATCGCCTCAGATAGATGAGGTTGTAGACTCCACCGCCATGTTTGTGTGACTGCTCTCCTTCCTTGATTGTTACTCGGCTATCACCAGATCTCCCTCAAAGAAGAAGACCAGATCAAGACATCGTTCATCATGCCTTTTGGGGTGTACTCCTACACCACCATGTCCTTCAGACTCAAGAACGCAGGGGCGACTTATCAAAGGGCCATCCAGATGTGCCTCGATCAACAGATTGGCCGCAATGTCGAAGCTTACATCGACGATGTGGTCATCAAGTCCAAGACCGCCGATGATCTTATCGCCGACCTCAAAGAAACCTTCGCCAACTTGAAAAGGTACCGATGGAAGCTGAACCTTTCAAAGTGCATCTTTGGAGTTCCATCCAGTATACTGCTGGGCTACATCGTCAGCGCACATGGCATCGAGCCCAACCCTGACAAGGCCTCCGCCATCACCAACATGAAACGAGCAACATGCATCAAGGATATACAGAAGCTTATAGGCTGCATGGCTGCTTTAAGCCGCTTCATATCACGCCTCGGTGAAAAAGGGCTACCGTTCTTCAAACTCCTCAAGGCCTCCGAGCGCTTTTCCTGGTCGAAGGAGGCAGATACAACTTTCGAGCAGCTCAAGTTGTTCCTAACGAAGCCTCCGATCATGACGGCGCCACGGCCAGACAAAACTCTCCTAATCTACATCGCCGCTACTTCTCGCGTCGTTAGCACGACCATTGTGGTCGAACACGAGGAGGCCGGACATGCCTATAAGGTGCAACGTCCGGTATACTTCATCAGCGAGGTTCTCAACGACCCCAAGACTCGTTATCCTTAGGTCCAAAAGCTATTGTACGCCGTCCTGATTACGTCGCGCAAGCTCCGCCACTACTTCGAGTATTACAAGATCGCCGTGGTCACCGAGTTCCCTCTAGGGGACATTCTCTGCAACAAAGAGGCCAACAGCCGTATCATCAAGTGGGCTATCGAGCTCGGCACTTACTCCATTGAATTAAGAAGCAGGCCTACCATCAAGTCTCAGGCGCTTACTGATTTCGTCGCTGAGTGGACTGAGATTCAAGAGCCTATAGCCGCTACTTGTCTCGAGCACTGGGTGATGTACTTTGACGGTGCTCTCAACATCAACGGTGCTGGTGCAGACATTCTATTTATCACGCCGACCAAGGATAAGCTCCGATACGCTCTCCGGATACATTTTCTGGCCTCCAACAACGCCACCGAATATGAAGCATGTCTCCATGGACTCCGTATAGCCATTGAGCTCAGCGTTAAACGCGTCATGGTATACGGGGACTCCGCGCTGGTCATCAACCAGCTCAATAAAGACTGGTCTTGCTCCAGTGAGAAGATGGATGCATATTGCGCCGAAATCAGGAAGCTTGAAGGGAAATTCTACGGTATCGAGTACCACCACGTGGTACGCGATCAAAATTAGCTCACTGACCACTTATCCAAGTTAGGCTCCTCTCGCGCCGTGATTCCACCGGGGGTCTTCGTTCAAGATCTTCTGGCCCCATCCATTAAGGAAGATAAGGAAATTCAGGAAGTTCCCCCTGCCGAGCAGCTGGTACTTACGGTACCTTCGCCGACCGCCGATTGGAGGGAACAGTTCATCAAGTACCTCTCTAGTGTCGAAGTACCCACCGATAAGACTGAATGGCAACTTGATGAGGAAA
This sequence comes from Miscanthus lutarioriparius, assembly GCA_904845875.1. NCBI lineage: Eukaryota > Viridiplantae > Streptophyta > Magnoliopsida > Poales > Poaceae > Miscanthus > Miscanthus lutarioriparius. The sequence continues at coordinate 42,172,004 of CAJGYO010000010.1, read as the reverse complement.
AGTGCCAAGGAAGGGATACTGCAAAAATGCATCACTCAAGAAGACGGATTGAAGCTACTTCTCGAAATTCACTCTGGTTCCTGCGGCAACCACGCGGCCTCGAGAACATTGGTCGGCAAAGCTTTCCGAGCTAGTTTTTACTAGCTCACAGCCATCTCCGATGCAGAAGACCTCGTCCGATGTTGTGAAGGATGCCAATTTTTCACCAAGCAAATACACGTGCCGGCACAAGAGCTGCAGACCATCCCAGCTTCCTGGCCCTTTGCATGCTGGGGACTAGATATGATTGGGCCTTTCAAGGCAGCGCCAGGTGGTTTCTGGTACGTATACGTCGCCATCGACAAGTTCTCCAAATGGATTGAGTATAAACCGCTCATCTTGGCTACTGCAAAGAAAGCAGTCGAGCTATTCGAAGATATCATCCACAGATTCGGTCTCCCGAACAGCATCATCACCGACCTCAGAACTATGTTTACTGGCCATCACTTTTGGGACTTCTGCGAAGACCGGTGCATCTCTGTCAAATATGTCTCCGTTGCCCATCCTAGAGCCAATGGCCAGGTCGAACGGGCTAATGGCATGATCCTTGATGCCCTCAAAAAGAGGCTATATCAGAAAGAAGAAAAGCATCCGGGCAGATGGCTCAAAGAGCTGCCAGCCATGGTCTGGGGACTGTGCACTCAAGCTAGTCGTAGCACCGGTGTGTCTCCATATTTCTTGGTCTATGGCTCAGAAGCCATACTACCAGCGGATATTGCCTTCCGAGCACCTAGGGTGGAAAATTATGATGAAGAGCAAGCCGCAGCTGTTCGAACAGAGGATGTCGACAGGGCCGAGGAGGAACGCCTAATCACCTACGTCCGCACAGCCAAATATCTATAAGGCTTGTGGAGGTACTACAACCGCAACATCAAAGGTCATTCATTTGCTGTCGGCGACCTCGTTCTCCGCAGAAAACAAAAAACCGAAGGGATGCACAAGCTCTCCTCCTCCTGGGAAGGGACTTACGTCATCAAAGAGGTTACCCGACCAGGGTCTTATCGCCTATGTGACTTAGACGGAATCGATGTCCCCAATTCATGGCACATCGAGCACCTTATACATTTCTATCCTTGAAACGCTCTAGATATGTACTCTCCACTTCATGATGAATAAAGTTTTGGTCTCCATAATTTGTCTCCATTATTTCTCCATTATGGTTTGATCTCCACTTACGGTCACCGAGCTCTGAGCTACTCCATAACGAACTCCAATACAGAATCGCCATAACTGTGCCTATCACGTTTCTCCGAATCACCAACGAATATCGCCGAACACGATTCTCCAAATCGCTGACCATGTTTCTCCAAATCTCCAACGCTTTCACCGAAGAAGTTTCTCTAAATTGCCAAACACGTTTATCCAAATCTCCAACGCTTTCACCGAACAAGTTTCTCCAAATCGCCGAACACGTTTCTCCAAATCTCCAATGCTTTCGCCGAACAAGTTTCTCCAAGTCGCCAAACAGGTTTCTCCAAATCGCCAACGAATTTCGCCGAACATGTTTCTCCAAATCACCAACCATGTCTCTCCGAATCTCCAACGTTTTTCACCGAACTGGGTTTCTCCAAATCACCGAACACGTTTCTCCAAATCTCCAATGTTTTCGCCGAACAAGTTTCTCCAAATCGCCTACCTCGTTTTCTCCATATCTCCAAAATGTTTCGCCGACCACCGAGCAGCACACGTTCCGCTCTGTGCTCTATGGTGAAGACCCAGTCTCCGATCTCTCCCTACACGTGCTACGGGCTCCGCGCTCTGCGTTATGGGTGGCTGGCTACGGTTCCTTGGTCATGCCTGTTCCTCCTACACGTGCACGGGCTCCGCGCTCGACGTTAGGACTATGGGCTAGCCAAGGCCGAGAGCTCAGTAAAGAACTAACTGCTCGGACGCCACTTATACTATGTTTATCTCCAAGTTATTTCACCAACCGTCGAGCAGCACACGTTCCGCTCTGCGCTCTATGGAGAAGACCCAGTCTCCGATCTCTCCCTACACGTGCTACGGGCTCCGCGCTCTGCGTTATGGGTGGTCGGCTACGGTTCTTTGGTGATGCCTGTTCCTCCTACACGTGCATGGGCTCCGCGCTCGACGTTATGGACTATGGGCTAGCTAAGGCCAAAGAGTTCAGTAATGAACTAACTACTCGGACGCTACTTATACTACATATAATTGCGTTAGGGTTATTAATACAACGATTCTTCACCACAAATACCAGCAAACTGCATAGACATGCACTTTATAACATTTATACAAATACATAAATGTTTCCGCACTCTCACGCGCTCTAAATACCCTCTCCGGATGTTATGAGATATTTCTCTCGAAAGCAGATCACCGAGCTCCGCCATCGCCGTCTATTTACGCCAAGCAAGTCGATATTGCCGATAACTTCTTCGCTTGCGCGTCTTCCACCTCATCCTCCGATTCTTGGTGGTGCTCTGCTTCGCCCATCCCTTTGGTGAATCCGGCTCCTATTGCCCGAAGGTCCATGGATTGATAGTGGGATCGAACCATCGTAAGGGCATGGGTAATGGCAGTAACAACAGCGTCGCGGTTGAAGCTCTTGAAGCTCTCCCACGCCGCCCTGCACCTCTGGATGATAGTGTTTGAACGCGGCGCCCTGCCATCGGGCTGAGGAGCCACCTCTAGGTCGACGCAGTTGAGCACCGGTTTAACCCCGGCAACTACGGTGTCGAACTTGTCCCTCTGGGCCTGGGCATCCTGCTCCAGCACATCGAACTGTGCCTTGACCCTCCGACGGTAGTCTGCAAGTATTACAAGGTTCCATCAAGCAAAGAAACTACTTTAGCAGTAAGTCCGACCAGGTAGTGCTCACCGTTCAGCTCCTCGGCTAGTTTGTCTGCTCGCCCTATTTCCTTCGTCTTCTCCTCTCGGAGCTGTTCGACAGCTTGGCACAATTGGCCGAGCTCTGCATCTTGCTCTACAAGCACAACAATCATCATCAACACTATGACTGTCAAGCAATACAAAAACATTCGCCGATATGCCATACCTATCTTCTGCTCGGATACGCTTCTGAGATGCTCGGACTTCTACTCTAGTTGCGTGGAAGCACTCGCTAGCTGCTCGGACTTGCCCCGCAGCTGCTTAGACGCAGCCGCCAGCTGCTCGGACAGGATGCCCTTTTGGTATTCTAGGTCCCGCATGTTGGACTCTGCAAGGTCTTGCTCGTACTGGGCCCTATGGATGTTTCTTTCCATAAGGTTCATCGCCTCCTTGAGTTTATCGTTCTCCTCGGTGAGGGGCTCCATCCTCTTTATTAGCTGGCGCCGCTACTCGGCAGTCCGAGTTATCCCTTGCAAAAATGCCAAGATTATGAAGAACTCCGGTCTCCAACACCAAAGAGGAGCATTCTAGACGTAGTACTAACCTTGATCTGCGTCATCACCCCGGCAAGGGCGGACTCCAGTCTCCTGAGCTCCCTGGTGGTGTCCTCCTCGACAACCACTACCTCATCGTCGCGCTTTTGGAGGATTCAGACAGCTTGAGGTCAAGGTTCGTCACGCTCGATCTCCTCCACCTCGTCCTCCTCCGCCACAGCTAGAAGCACCACCTAGGGGTTCGGTGGCCGGATAGCGTGTCCGACCACGCCCTTCGATGCCTCAGGGAGCGCCGTCTGCTCCTTTGGCACCACAGGCTTCTCCGCTCTAGATTCCGACATGACGCCGGCAACTCCAGCCTCTGCTCCTAAGGACCCGGCGATTCCCGTTGTTGCCTCAGGCGCTACCGCCGACCCATCCACCGTTGACGCCAATCGTTCGTTACTGTCAATTCCAGCAGAAGGGGTGGTTGACTCCTCCGTGGGTTGCCAAGCACCCGGGACTCTGGGATGGGGTCCACCGGCATCTCATCTGCCCCGGGGCTGGCCTTCGCCTACTCATCAGTCTAGACGGGTGGGGCCAGATCCTCCGTACACTTTGCTCTGCATCAGATCAGTTCGTCAATCGCCAAAACAGGATAAGGAAATGACAACCAAGGTAACTCCAAGGCAAGGGTACTTACGGTTTGGTCTGCTGGTAAAACTTATTGAACCGGCGCTGCCTACCCAAGCCTCCAGCCGTGGCCTTGGGGTCGACACCCACGTCTTGGGGTGGAGGTCCCATAGTCTCTACCATTGGCCTTTCCTCTGCCCGCCACTCCGGAGCTCCCCTCGCCTGCTGCTCGGGGACTTCCTCCGCTCGCCGCTCCGGAGCTCCCCTCGCCTGCTGCTTAGGGACTTCCTCCGCCTGCTGCTCCGGGGCTCCCCCTGCCTGCCGCTCGGGGACTTCCGTCGCCTGTTGTTGGGGAACTTCCTCCCCTCCCATCGACTGTTCCTTTGTGCGCGCACTGCGCGGGGGCGCCTTCGTGCTTGGTGGAGGAGCAGCCGGAACTCCATCATCATCCGACCACTCGAATACCGTGGTCCTTCGTGTTTGAGTGGTCTGGTCACCACCAAGTGAGATGCCACCCGACTTGAGGGGAGCGGCGCCCACCATCTTTCTCTTCTTTTGGGCTAGCTCGTCTACCGCTGCCCTCTTCCCCCGGATTTTCTCCAACATCGGGGATGGACTCTCTGACGAGATGCTGACGGTTTCCTCTTTGGGTTGTGGTGGTGGCCGGGCGTCTACTCCCATCGACCAATCGCTCCTTGGCACACCCGAGAAGTACACCGCTCTTTCCTGCGAATGGATCTTCGCATGAGTAAATCAGTCAACTGCTCGGCAATGACAAAAGATACAAAAGCATCAGGAGCATACAACTGAGATATTTACCTGAGGAGGCAGATTTCTGCAGTGAAAGGGTTTTGTCTACCCCGGCAAATTGAATGAGGCAAGTGGAGCGAACAGCTCTGCGGCCTGCTCCTGCACAACATCCCTCGATAGCATCTCCGACCTCTCTCGAGTACCGTCGGTCTCCCCCTTGAACTCAAAGGCGGGGTGGGCCCTCTCGTTGTAGGGCTGGATATGGCGCACTATAAAGCTTGCCGCCACTAATCCACCGTTGGTCTTCATGCCCTTTATTAAGCCAAGGAGCTCCTTCACTTGCTCCATGTCAGCGCTGCTTGGCGTCTCCGACCAGCTCCTCTAGCTCTCTGGTATGTGGTCGGTGTTGCAGCGGACTGCAGGGTGGCGCTGCTTCATGTAGAACCACTTGGTGTTCCACCCCTTCAGCGAAGTGTTTAGCGGAACAGTAAGGTATTCCCCTACCATTCCATCGCACAACTGAAGATATACTTCGCCGACCACCTTGGAACCACCGCCGCCTCTCTTCTTCAGCCAGAACAGGTGACGGAAGAGATTGAAGTGCAGAAGGATTTCGAGATATGCCTCATAGAAATAGATGAAGATAGATATATGCAATTTGGTATTTGGGTGGAGGTTGCATAGACTAACCACCCAGAGCTCCAACAGATCCCTTAGGAATGGATGAACAGGAAATCCCAACCCGCGACAGAAATAGTCCTCAAATACCACCACTTCGTCGGTATGAGTCATGGGGAAGGGCTCACCGAGGGCCGGCCGCCATTCGGCGGTGACGTGGTCAGGCAGAATGCCCGCCTCCACCAATTTGTTGAGCTCCGCCTCTCTTGTTCACGACGGCGCCCACTCTTCGTCATGCCGGACTTTGGCGCTCGCCTTCTTAGGTTTCGCTGCTCCCTTCTTCGGTGCCATTTCCCAGATCTGATTAGGGTTTGGTGGTGGAAGCAGGTGTGGATGTGAATCTAGAAATGCGATGGCTGAGGAGGAAGATGAAATGGCAAAGGGGCAAAGGTGTGAGTGCGGGAGTGTGATGGTGTGATTATAAAGCACTCCCCACCTTTTTGATTCGAGGGTTTTGGGAAACCGTTCCCGTGATTTGCGCTTCTCCGAATTCCCTTGATGAAGGTGGGCGTTACACAGGCCTTGCAGAAATACGCCCGTATCGCTAATTTATCTCCGCAATTGGTTATTACTCACGACATCTCCGCTTAATCATCACGGCTCAAGAATTACTACTATACGACCATTACTCGGTATTTTTTCTGCGATTCATTTTTCTAGGATTTCCTCTTGTGGCTCGGGGACTGTGTCGGCATTACGTATCGGTTTCTCACCGCATTGGGGATTTTTCTCCAAGTTGACTGTTGTCTCTGACCCTAGCACCACATGACCACATCACCTACTGTCAGGCTCGGGGACTAAGTGGGCACACTTCACCTTGTGGTGAATGTGCTTTTCTCTCATTTTGGGGCTATGCCCGGGGGCTGGCTGCCTGCTTGGCTGGTCTTCTACTATTCTTCTACTTTGGACCCTGGCACCACATGACTATGTCATCTACTGTTAGGCTCGAGGACTAAGTTGGCACACTTCACCTCGCGGTGAATGTGTTTGCTTTATTCTGGAAGACTCCGTGCCTCTTGAAGCTGAAGAAGACTATCTCCTTTTCTCGTGGCCGGACTCTAAGTGGGCACACTTGGTCCACTGTGAAGAAATTTTTGATTCTAAACTTGAGCTCCTTACACCCTTATGGCAAGCCATATTTGGGTCATGCTGCTCGGCGACGGATCACGCTGCTCGGCAACTACTCGGTAACTCATCACGGTGGTCGGACCATGAGTTTGACTGCTCGGCTTTGTTCGCACCTGCTCGGACAAGCTCAAGACGGCATTGCACAACGGGTACAAGGCGCTCGGGGACTAGCTGTGGGGGGTACGACCCCGAATACCCACGGCAGACCACATGGGCTGTGCCCCCAAGGGTGGCCCAGCCCACAAGACGAAGCCTTGCGGGGCACGACTCTGCTTGGTGTCTCCCACAAGACGTCGGGAAGATATCCTAAAGATACTACGAGATCTGTTAGGATATGTATGATCCCAAGATTCCTGTAATCAGTTATTACTTTCCGGTTATCTCTCAGATCTAACCGACTTGTAACCCTGCTCCCCGGACTATATAAGGCGGGCAGGGACCCCCTCCAAACGTACGCAATATCATACGATAGCTAATACAATCCAACAGAACACAAGAGTAGGTTATTACGTCATACTGACGGCTTGAACCTGTATAACTCGTGTGTCACTGTTGCCTTCTTGTTCTTGATCACGCGCTTCTCTGCCGATCAATCTACCTTCGTGGGATACCCCTCAGAGGACTGCCGACGATATTCTGTCGACACCTACAAAATAATAATATCCAAATACATGTGGAACTTTGTCAATAGTAAATGCATATGTGTTTAAGTTTGTTAATTTTTCCTCTTTTTATGTCTTAATTGACCGTCGGATTTGATCATTAAGGACCGCCAACACCATTGGGTGCCAATGGTTGACTTCAAATGGCTAGTGACACATGGCGCATATCTATGCATTAGACACTACATTGTTGGGTTTGATGCCCCTTTTGTGTCCGATGCTTTCAAGACCTTGAGCCCAATGAGTTGGCCAACGGCTACTTGAGCCTTGGGGGCTCTATAAAAGGGGTTGGCTGGCTCTTGCTAACTCTCTTGGCTCTCTAACTTGTTGATACACCTTTTGAGCATACTCCCACACCTCCCACTCATCTAGTTCATGTGTTGATCATCATTTGTGAGATTGGGAGTGATCCTAGTTGCATTTTCTTAGAGTTTGAGCATCTAGTGGCACTAGTGATCGTGTGAGTCAGAGGAACTCTTGTTACTCTTGGTGGTTCTTTGCTACCTAGATGGCTTGGAGCAGCGGATCGTTGAGCTGAGGGTGGTGCTTGTCTCTAGCTCCGATCGTGGTGATTGTGAGAGGTTCTTGTGCCTTCCCCACGAGGGATTCACAAAAGGCAACTCTAGTGGATTGCTGGTGACTTGTGTACCCTCATCTTGTGTTGGTTCTTACAGTGCCCAAGTGTTGGGCTAGGCGTGTGATGACTATTAGCGCGTGAGCCACAAAGTGAGTGCGTCGTCACAACATGGACTAAGTTGCCGACAAGCAACCGAACCACGGGATAAATATTGTGTCTCATTGGATTTCTTATTGGACACTTGCCCGGTTTGGTAAAGGCTCCCTCACTTGTGCATTACTTCCACATATCTTGTGTAGAGCTTGTTAGTTCTTGCCTAATGTAACTAGTTGACTAGTTGAGTAGTTTAGTTGTAATTAGTTGTAACTAGTTTTCTAGCAAGCTCACTATTTATAGTTGTAGTGACATAGCTCTTGTTGTTTGATATAGAGACCATAGCAGCTAGCATTTGGTAGGTGGCTTGCAACACTTTGTAGAGCTAGAGCAAAATTGCATTATAGCCTTATTGTTGTCTAACCAATTGCTCTAGTGATTTGTAGATTTTTAATTAGGCTGTTCGCGCCCTCTAGCCATTTAAGACCTTTTCAGATGTGTCCTAAAGAGAAGAAAAACCCTGATACGAATCTAGCTCGGGTTGTGCTAAGGCAGGTGGTAGACACTCCACTTAGTTGCCTTACCAAAGGATGCGTTCGCGATACCGAATAATTTTTAGATTGAGATAAAGTAGACAATCTATTATAAGGGCACAGAGTTTATACTACCTAAGCAGGTAATAAGGGTGGCCATATAGAAATTGGCATTAGTTCTTAAATTTTGTACACAATCTAAGAAGAGGTAGTAAGCTAGGGCCCATAAAAATAAAAAATCAGCCCAACAACCGCTCCATCTTTCTTTTGGACTTTCCATTTCCTGTCCTAATTTTCCATCATCGAGCTAGAGCCACTGCCCATCTTTTCCGCCCTCCCATTAATCAAGAGTCATCGCCCATCAAGCACGATGGATCAAATCCCCTCCTACCAGGCCTCATGACGGACGTCTTCGTTCCTTCCCTCTCCCTCTCTCTCGTCGCAAGACTTTGGTGAGCTCGCCGGCTATGAGACGTCCAGGAAAGGTACATCTATGCGTGCTAACTCAAGGTCACTCGACATGGACACTGTCGACAAAATATCATCAACAGCCTCCGAGGGGTATCCCATGAAGGTAGATTGATCGGCAGAGATGCGTGTAATCGAGAACAAGAAGGCAACAGAGACACAAGAGTTAGATAGGTTTGGGCCGTTAGCGCGACGTAATACCCTACTCCTGTGGTCTGTTGGATTGTATTGGCTTCGTATGATATTGTGTGTCATCAGATGCCTTAGGCTAGGCCTAGGATCCGTATGGGATGTCGACTAGGGAACCCCTACCCCTCCTTATATGCTCTGGAGGGGTAGGGTTACAAGGAAAGTATCCTATTTGGTACTATACAATATCTTATTGTAGTCTTGCGGTGCACGGCTTTATTTTGTAGGCTGGGCCACCTCTGATGGTGTAGCCCATGTCTTGTCTTATGGATACCGAGGGTCATATCCCCCACAGCTAGTCCCTGAGTGCCTTGTATCCTTTGAGCAACGCTGTCTTGAACAAGTCTGAGCACTTTGACGTGAAGCCGATCAATTTAACCGGTGATCCGAGCAGTGGAAGTCAAAGCCGACCAGTTTAACTAGTGATCTGGGAGGTGAAAGTCAAAGCCGGCCAGTTTAACTGGTGACTTGGGTGGTGAAAGTTAATGCCGACCAGTTTAACTGGTGACCTGGGCGGTGAAAGTCAATACCGACCAGTTTAACTGGTTAGAAGACCTCAGACTTAGCCAAGTAAGGCTTGCTAGAAGGATGTAAGGGGCTCAAGATGGAATTTGAAAATTCTTCCACTAAGGAGAAGTGTAGCCACTTAGACTCCGTCAATAAGGAGGGTAAATCAAGAAATAAGCACTACATTCACCGCCAGGTGAAGTGTAGCCACTTAGTCCCCGAGCCTGCTGGAAGATGAAGAATGAATCTTGTAGCAGGGTTAAAGAAAAGAAGTCTGAAAGCTTGCCGAGGTCATTTGACATGCGCGTATCAAGCCCCAGACGTGCTGCCCAAAATTAGCACCCTAATCCGAACAACATGGAGCAGCTTGATAGCACACCGATGAGACGTAGCAAGATCTGACCACCAAGGGAGTCCCTAGCTTAGCTGGCGACGCTTGCACGAAGAATCCGAACACTGAGGAGTCCCCAGCGTAGCTGGCGAGCCCCCAGCGTAGCTAATAATGAAGCCCATGCGATGAGCAGTCCAACCAACTGGTCGGCGGCGGAGTGAACGTCGAGCAGGAGTGAGTGCCGAGCAGTCTGACCAGTTGGTTGGCGGTGAAGTGAACGTCGAGCAGGAGTGAGCGCCGAGCCAGAGTGAGCGCCGAGCAGGAGTGAGCGCCGAGTAGTCCGACCAGTTGGTTGGCGGTGAAGTGAACGCTGAGCAGGAGTGAGCGCCGAGCCGAAGTGAGCACCGAGCAGGAGTGAGCACCGAGCAGTCCGACCAGTTGGTTGGCGGTGAAGTCCGTCCGATAGGTGGTCCGACCACCAAGGAAGTCCCCAGCTTTGCTGGAGACGCTTGCACGAAGAATCCGAGCACTGGGGAGTCCCCAGCGTAGCTAGCAAGCCCCCAGCATAGCTGATGACGAAGCCCATGCGATGAGCAGTCCAACCAACTGGTTGGCGGCGAAGTGAGCATTGAGTAGAAGTGACCGGCGAACAGTGATCAACTAGTTGGCGGTGAAGTTCGTCTGATAGGTGGTCCGACCACCCAGATGATGATCATCTTGTCCAGTCCCTGAGCGTAAGCTCGTTAACCGAGCCGTGCCCCTGCGAAACAAATGTGTAGAATGATAGTATATGATATAAAATATATGAACTCTGAAGAAGAATCAGCAATGGTGATGAAATAGCGTATGTAGCTCGGCGATCAGTTGGTGTGTGAACACCTAGTATTATTCTCAAGATGTGTTTATATTTAATATAAACCGCCTGACCGATTAGTGTGTAGTTGAGTCTCCGACCCTAGCTAGCTCATTAACCATAACACGGAGCGCTTGAGCTCGTGTGCGTGTAGGAAGAACAAAGCATTGCTAAGAAGCCCCGTCGAGCACCCATAACGCAGAGGGGGACGCTGCGTGCGTGTAGGGGAGAAGCGGAGACAGGGCCGTCTCGGAAACATCCTAGCATCAACATGGTTGTTCGAGGATTTGTTTTAGACTTAATTTGTATGTCATCTTTAAGATGATATACATGAAAGAAAATCGTTTGGAGAACAAACATGGAGAAAACAACTCGGAGAAACATCATGGAGATATATGAAGGTTGGAGAATATCTAGAAAAATATTAAAGCGTGACTTAGCTTTAGATAGAACGTCTGGTCGGTGGCGTATGACGTTATCTGGTCGGTGTTGACGACGAGCACCTGGCGGGCGGTGAGTTTTCGATCTCTTCTGTTCTCGACGGCGGTGAGGCCCCCGAAGATAGTGGCGACCACTTTGTCGTGATCCTAGAAGGCATTATTGTTGTCCCTAGGTGGTCGGCGAGCTTCTAGCCAACCTGGTCGATGGATGCGATCAGATCGTCATTGTCAATCTGCTTCCGTGGGTAGCGGGGGAGCAAGCGGCGAGTTGTTGGTGAAGACGACCTCGGAGGCGGTTTCGAGATCGGATCTGCCATTGCAGGTGTTGGTGTGGTTGGCACGGAATCGATCTGCACCGGCTCAATGATCTCTCCGTCTCCATCAGCATTAATGACCCAAGAGATCAATCTGACCGTAAAGATCTGGCTAGGCTGCGGGAAGGACAAAGAGCCTGCAAAACGTACCATCTTGTTTGTCGTGGAAACAGTACGCACACCCCTACCTGGCGCGTCAACTGTCGACAGAATATCGTAGTCTTCCGAGGGGTATCCCACGAAGGTAGATTAATCGGCAGATATGAGTGTAATCGAGAACAAGAAGGCAACAGAGACACAAGAGTTAGACAGGTTCGGGCCGTCAGCACGACGTAATACCTTACTCCTGCGGTCTGTTGGATTGTATTCGTTTCATATGATATTGCGTGTCATCAGATGCTTTAGGCTAGGCCTAGGATCCGTATGGGATCTCAACTAGGGAACCCCTGCCCCTCCTTATTAGCTCTGGAGGGGTAGGGTTACAAGGAAAATATCCTATTTGGTACTATACAATATCATATTGTAGTCTCGCGGTGCACGCTTTAATCTTGTGTGCTGGGCCATCTATGATGGTGTAGCCCATGTCCTGAGAAGGACGGAGGATGAGAAGAAGATTGAGAAAGATTTTTTACTCTTTCTTGCCTGATAATAGTATAACTCTATTAATGCCACTAACGATGATCCTCTGTTTCCGTTTACAATGTATCCTACCACCAATAGTTTTTTTTTTGACAATTACCACCAACAGGGCCTTATTATACCCTTTCTTATCTCTGCTTCTCTTACCTTCAAGGCTTCAATCAACTGACCAAACACTTCTAGGTGGAGTATAGGCGTGCGTCCACGGCCAGAGGATTCAACCAAACACATCACACCCTGACCAGCGGGGCCCGCACCACCATTGCATCGGCACGCGCTCTCGGGCCCGCACGACGGCACGAGCAGACGAAGAGCCGCTGGCAAGGCTTTCCCATCCCACTTCTCCGCGCCGCCTCCAGATCGAGCGCGCTAGGGTTCCTTCTGCCCCTCGCCCGCCGCCGCCGCAGCCGCCGATGGCCCAGCGCTGGCGCCCGAGGGTGCGGCGGGACCCAGACCTGGACGAAGATGGTTCCCCGCCTTCCCGGCAGCCGCGCCCCGGCGCCGGCGACGACGACGAGGACGACGACGAGCTGGGGAACGAGGACCTCAGCTTGGAGATCCTCGCGCGCGCGCAGCGGAAGCGGCGCGGGGCGTCCGGCGTTGGGGCGCCCGGGTTCGCCGACCTGCTCTCGGTGTCCTCCGGCGACGAGGAGGTCGACGAGGACGCCGTGGTGGAGCTCGCTGAGGCGGATGAGCCCCGGAGGAAGCAGAAGAATAAGAAGGGGCGCCGGAAGCAGAGTAAGAAGCATCGGAAGGAGGCGACCGAGGCTGCTGCGGCGGTGGCCGCCGTAGAGGAGGAAGAGAAGGAGGTAAGCTTGAGGCTTGAGCATTCCCCTCCCCCCTAGCTCTTACTGCTTTGGTATGGGTGCTGTGTTCAATTCAACAGGGAAGGTTCAGTGCTTATAGCTAAGCAATCCCTGCCTAGTGCCTACTCCCCCTCTAGTTTGGGTGTTGTGTTCAATTCAACAGTGAAATTCGTGGTTCGATGCTTATAGCTAAGTAATCCCATATAGAATCGAGTGATTGTACTGCCTAGTGCCTACTCCCCCTCTATTGTGAGCTGATTAGGAGTGCAAAGTAGCATCTTTGCTCGTCCTGCTGTTGCTGTCCAGAATTAGCTGATTTCATTTGAAATTGAAGATTATCTGAAGACTGATATCCCGAGTGCCTTCTTTTTTCTGGGGATTAAGTTAAAAACCTTCTGAGCTCAGTGTTCCTTCCTTGGGAACAAAATGCTAGGTTTATCTCCTTTAGAGGCAGTAATGAGTCGATTTATTCTTTTTGGCTTCAGGTTGGTAGCACCCAGGAGGGTCCAATTGGGACAGCAGAATCGGTGCTAACTGGAGATGGGGCTGATGTCCCTGCACCTGACAATATGGTTCTGCGGAAACTCCTTGTAAGTGACATGTGAATTTATTGTGTTTGTGCTGCTAATGTAAGCTTACCATCGTGTTGCCTTTACTTGTGACCAGCGCATACCAAGATACTTTGATCCTGGGGAAACTTTGTTGGAGACTTGCTTTAATTGTAGCGAGGAAGGACATGTAGCTGCAAACTGCCCAATGGAAAAGCGGAAGAAGCCTTGCTTTGTTTGTGGGTTGTTCGGGCACAATGCAAAGCAGTGCACGCAGGTTGGTCACCCTATCTCCGAGGGATTATCACTCGGTGACTTGGGTATGTCCATTCATGCCCTTGACTAGCTCAATCTATTTTGTTTTTGTCGTTTGAGCGTAATGTTTCTGTGTAGAATGATAATTCAACTCTTTTAATTTTAACATGTTTCACCTTGTTTAGGTTTCAATTTCGCAATCTTGCAAATGTACTTTGCCCATGCTGTGATGTCTTCAAGAAATATATCTTAAGCTTGTTACTTGGAACAGTCTTACAATATCTGCATTGAATTGTTAAGACCACCCGTATTTCTAGCAGAAAAGGAAATATATCTTGAACTTTGTTACTTCAAACATTTTTTAGAAAATATTCCTTCTGTTTAGCTCCTGCCTCTCTATGAATGCATGTATTTCTAGACAGAAAGGAAGTTCATTAATCATTACTGATTTGGTGTACCAAGTGCATAGGATGTGATATCTTAGCACAACGCATATGTTTCCTTCAAATTACATCTACTGTTAACTTTGGTTAAACAGCTCCTCTTTTGATTCCTGTACTTTATACTTTTTAGCTCTCTTCACTAAGTTCACTTTTCCTATTCTCATGCTTATTCACCCCATTTGAGCAGTAGCATTATCTTTATCTTTATGATTTATAATTTCAAATATTTTTTGATATATTCCTTTCCATATTCATGCCTGCCTTTGTATTCAAAAGTAAAGAATGATCAAGTTTTCTTTTGTTTGTTTGAATCTTCTGTGTTATTCATCTGTTTTGGTACTATTATCTGTATATATTCCTCTTGTAATGATTTTTGTGATGGTTCTTGTCGGTGTTTAGCATTCTCAAGAATAAACAAACCATTATTTCACAGGGTCAAGATTGTTTCATCTGCAAAAAAGGAGGCCATATGGCGAAAGACTGCCCTGATAAGCACAAGAGAAATGATCATCAATTCACATTATGTTTAAGATGTGGAGAAACAGGTCATGATATGTTTGGATGTACCAATGATTACCCACCAGATGATATTGAGGTAGTGCTTCTTTGCCTTGTTTAAGCTAATTTGTTATCTTGTTTCCATAATGGGATTTTTTTGTTTGTTGGCATTTGTTTTCCTCTAGTGTTGGTCTAAAGAAAAGCCTATACAGGAATTAAATATGAGCTAGATTTTTTATTTTTGGATGCGAATTGTTGTGGGCTAGGTGACTAGGCTGTAAATGTTTCATGTTTCTGTAGGTAAACCGGGTAAATTTTATGCTGTGCCTTCCCTTCCATAACAGGACCCCTCAAACTTGCATGTGCAGTGTTTTGAATCTTAACATGTATTACAGGATAAGATAGGTGCCCTCTATTTGTGCAGTGCAATAGTGTCCGAGCTGCAAGGTTAGAGTCACAAAGTCATAGATTGTGTAGAAGAGCTTACCCCTTAATAATTGTATTTTTGATTATGCAGCAAATAAGATGCTACGTGTGTAATCAGAAGGGCCATCTATGTTGTTCCGACTTCTCTGACAATTGTCCGAAACAAATTAGCTGTTATAATTGTGCTCAATCTGGCCATTCTGGTCTGGTAAGTTTTAATGCTTATTATTGAAGTCATCTAGTTTCTACTGTTGCCACATGTTGCTTCTCATGGCAGGTGATTAACATTGGACCTTCTATTATAGGGATGCGCCAAGCAACGCAGGGAAACTAGTGCTGTCACAACTCCAACCTTATGCTACAAATGTGGTGAGGAAGGTCACTTCGCACGTGGCTGCACAAAGAATGCCAAGGTTGTTATAAGCATCCCACAAATTATTTTCCAATAACAGTAGTTACCTGTATTTAAGTTTCTGTTTTTTTCCTTCTGCAGTCCGATCGGTCGAAAGGCAAGTCATCATCACACAGTCGGAGGAAGGAAAAATGGAAAAAGGATCCCAGTGCTAGATCAGCTCCTCATGATGCCCGTAAAACAAGCAAAAGGAAAAGCCCCCATTTTGAGGAAAGAATGGACACACCTCGTCATAAATCCAAATCGAGAGGTCGGTGGACTGGTGGTGATGATCTACCATTCAAGAAGTACAAATCCAATGGATGCGGTTCCGCATCTACTCCCAAGAAGTCTTACACAAATCACCAATTCTTGTCTGGTGATGACTATTTCACTCCCCAGTCTTCACGAAGGCACAACCATGGTACCACGTCACCGAACTCGAATTATCCACCCAGCACTAAGAAACATGGTTTCTCATCATCAAGATTCGCCGCCAGCAACACCCATGTCCGGTTCGGAAGAAGTTAGCTGGATGCACGTTACTGATTTTGTTGTTTGTTTAGCCATAGATAACCATTATCTCCTGGGGATGAACTCTAACTATTGGGTTCATGCCCTTTGACAGTTTTTTCTGAGATTAATTATATGTGTAATCTGGTTCAAACTATTTTTTTCTTTACTGTGAGCAAGCTCCCGTGGTATCGGGTTGCCCTCCAGATAATGCCTTTGCAGAAACGGCAACTGAAAGTCTGTAACTATATGAACAAACAATGAAATGCTAAACTATGTGGACGCTCGTGTCGGCCGCCGCCTGCCGCGCCGCCGGCCTGCGTGCAGCCTCGCTAGCATTTGGCCTGCGTGAAGCCTAGCTTGTGCTCGCCCGTGTCACTGGCCAGCACGCAGTCTAGCTCGCGCGACTCCCGCGCAGGTGCAGCCAGCCATCTCGCTCTCCTGTTCCGATCTAGCAGCCGCCCCCTCCCCCTCTCTCGCGTCTTCCCCGTCGCTGTTGATCCCAGGCTACATCCGGCTCATCTCTGGGGAGGCCCCTCTCCGGCAAGGTCGCCTTTGATGGCTCGGCAATCTCCGGGCGCTCTCATCCAACTCGAGCAGGACCCTCCTCTTGCAGAGCTGGTCAGAGAGTGGGACTTCTCCCTGGGTAAGCACTTCAAAGCTGAGGTCGTGCACAAGTTTTCCTCCTCGGTGCATCATCCTTCTTCCTCCCTGGATGGCTCTTTCTTCCTTCTCGTGGTCTTCAGAAGGTTTCGTTTTCGTCTCACTGAAGATTCAGTTGCTTTGGCTTTGCACTGCTATCTTGGAGGCGCTTCCGTTGGTTTTCATGTCACTTACCAAAGTGACCGCCACTTCCATTTTTCTGTTGCCTCCAAGCATGTTGGTCTGCTAATTCGATCTCTCAGAAGAATCACGACTGCTCATTTTGACGTCTATTTCCACTTGTGGCGAGACGGAGGTGATAATTGAGAACTTGAGAAGAAGCGTTGGGAGAAAGAAGAGAAAGCTAGTTGGACAACGATGCTTAGTCCTAAAAATAAGCGCAAATTGACTTCTAAGAATGTTTCTATCTGCAGTAAGCTATTTTAAGATTCCGCAGCTCGTAAATCTCGTCCTACTGAGATTGGCCCAGTCATCAAGATTGGCAAGTTCTTTTGTCCTATCACTATTTCTTCTAGCAGTGATTTGGTTTTCTCCGCCGCTGCCTCTGGTCTTGGAAGGGATTCTGAGCACATGCCATCTCCCAAAACCTCTCAGACGTCTTCTGGTGTTCTTGGTGTTCACAATGTCAATGGTGAGCTTGATGTTCATAATGTTCAAGTGCTCCTGTTGGTACTAGCAAGAGTGCTAGCTCCTCAGCGCCAAGTACAGAGGGCACTTCGAACCAAGGCATCTTTCAAAATCCCAAAAAGATCTTCACATCAACAACCCTCCAGATCAAGCCGCCAGCATTTATCAAGCTGGCAACATTGAGCAGGCCACCAACTTTCAGCCGGCTGAAATGATTAATGATGGATCTCATCCCCAAGCCAGCAAGAAGCCGTCCCAAGAGTTAATTGAGCTGCCTCCTAACCGAGGTGACCTTCTCAGCTCCACTCTCAATTGCCTTCATCGTGTCTGTTTCAGATGTTTGGGTGCAGATCACTTCATCAAAGACTGTACGAGTGCCTTTAGATGCTTGTATTGCTATAATTATGGCCATCGAGCCAAGTATTGTGTCAAACGGCGTCTGGACCTTCGGCGTAAATGGGCTCCAAAGCCCAGTAAGCTGCCTCTGGGAAAAAAATCCCTCACTTCAAACGAAGAGATGACAGCAGCATCTAATACTGCCAATGCCATTGAGTGGGCGCCTAACCCCAATGCTCCTAATGACCCTTTAGTACTCAATACTGTCCAAGGCTCCCTCACGCATTGCATCTCTCAACTGCACTCTTCACTTCCTTTCAATCCTGTTCCTGACAGTGAATTTGCAGCTCTATCGTCGGTGATTGCTGACTCTAGACACTTCCATATGGGGGAAGGACAGAGCACTGAAATCATTGTTGGAGATCAGCCTGTTGAGGAACAGAACGTCATTCTTCAAAATGGCCACTGCAAAATTGGTTCTCAGGGCAACAACTTACAAATGGTGTGTGTTTCCCTAGCTGTTGTCTGCCAGGGTTCAGAGAGAGGACATCACCAATTTCCTGCTTGAAGGTTTAAGGTAGAGGATGAGCAATCAGATTAACATCCAAGGTTCAAGGCTCCTAGGCAGCTTGACTATCCCTGGCTCCATCAAACACATTGACTTAGCTGCTCTAGGCATTACCTCATCTTGATATCACTATGCCCATTCTTGTTCAAGCCAACACTTCTGGAGTAGGACCTGTCAACAATAATACCCCTGATATGAGGAAAGATAGGCGACAGATCATAGCAACCTTCACCAGAACTCCTCCAATCACAAAAGTGTACTGCAGAAAGAAGCTCAAAGGAAGGACTGAGAAGGAAAATGATCCACTGCAACAGAAAAGAACTCCTATTTTCTCTGAACCAGCGAAAGATTACACGATAGTTGATGACCATCTTGATGCACAGGAAAACAGTGGCAAGAACACTAAGAAAGGAAAGTGCAACACTCCTATTTCAGTCAAGAACCTCAGAAGAAGCAGTCGACTGAACGCTGCTCTTGATGGCCACAAACTTGAACAAGCATCCTCCTCAAAGGGTCCTACCACCAGAAGCAAGACTAAGGACAAGAGAGTTGCTTCACAATCTTCTCTCATGGATAAAATTTTACTTCCTCATACATGCCCTGGCGTCAACTTTCCTGGCTTATCTAACTTAAAGAAGTGTGCTGAAATGGGTTGTGCTTACCCTGAAATTCCTATTGTTGAAATTCAGAAGGTGGCAACCCAGAAGTACCGGATCGCTCCTTCGGAGGTGACGGCAGAGCTACTCATCTCATCAATAATAGAGCTTGAAACCAATGAAGGGAGGAGTAGCCAGGAGAACATGCCACCAGTTATTAATGGATAGTGCCCCCAAGACTTCTATTTCGACATGGAATGTCCTATGTTAAGCTGCTATAAAAAGTCTGTTCTGAACCTGTTTTGGACGTGTCTGTTGTTTTGTTGTTGCAAGAACTCTGGTGGGTGGACTTGCAATCTTCTTTGTCATTATCCTGGTAGTCCACAAACCTGCTCATGTCAGATTGGTGTCAGCTCTTATGCAGATTTAGATTTGACTTATTTTGGCTGGTTTCAATATGGCTATCCTGATAATGCCTCCCATTTTTGGTGTTGTGGCTACTCTCTGAATGGTGGTTTTCTTGCTCTGATATGGCTCTATCATGATACTATGGTGGCCTACCTATGGTTGGGGTACCTTCAGTCACGCCACTTCAATTTCCATGGATTATAACAACCAAGGTAGTCATCAGAGTAGAAATTGGAACATTTTGAACTGGAACATACGTGGACTGAATTCAGATGACAAATACAATGCGATAAAAGCAAAAATAGAGGAAAGTGCATGTTCAGTCTATTGTATCCAAGAAACGAAAAGAGACCATTTCGATCATAGCTTTATCAAAAAGCTTGCGCCTAAACGTTTCAGCAAATTTGAATACTCTCCCTGGCTCGACGTCCGGGGTGACTCCCAGCTGGTCATCGACCAGGTCATGAAGGAGTTAAGCTGCCACAATGCCAAGATGGCTGCGTATTGCTAAGAGGTCCGCCAGCTGGAGGACAAGTTCGACGGTCTCGAGCTCAATCACATCCCGAGGCGGCTTAACGAAGCAGCCGACGCGCTGGCAAAGATGGTGTCCGACCGAGAGCCAGTGCCGACAGGCATTTTTGCCAGCGACCAGTACAAGCCCTCGGTCCGCTATGAGGAGCCAGAATGAACTAGTGATAGGTCATCGACCCCTGGCTCAGGGGCTGACCAGCTCAGCTCCCCCTGACCTTGAGGTCATGGAGCTTGACGTGGACCTAGTGGCAGAGCCCGACCCTCTTACTGACTGGAGGACGCCTTACCTCGATTACCTCCATGAGGTGCTACCGACGGACAAAACGGAGGCTCGGCGGCTCGCGCATCGCACCAAGTCCTTCGTTGTTATTGAGGGGGAGCTCTACAAGCGAAGCCACACCAGGTTCCTGTAGCGCTACATCCCCATCGAACAAGGGAAGCAGTTGCTGAGAGATGTCTAGATCAACAATGCAAATGGATATCTAGTTTGTTTGTTTCAAGTGGTATCTAGACTCAAGTATTTCATCAAGTATTCACAAGTGATGTCTAGATCAACTCACAAGTGATATCCTATAAGTGGTACTTATGAAGATAGAAAAGGTTCAAGAAATGGTTTTTATTGATAAATCCAACAAGTGGTTCCATACTAGAAAATTCTTTCAAGTGGTATCATATCTACACGTGGTATCAATCATGCAAAACGATGGTTCCACAAGTGATCCTCAACTTTAAGTGATCATCAAATGAAGAATGCATCCCTCACCTACAAGAGCTCAAGTTTATCAAATGGATGACCCATGATATCACATAGGGGGAGGTGTCCCACAAATTGGTATCAAGGTCAAAGATCCTATGTGTGGTATCTCAAGAAGCTATACAAGTGGTGTCATTCCAACAATCAAGTGATGTCCATAAAAAATGCAAGATTCAAACATCAACCATCTACCCCAAATACAAATCTTTGCATCAATGAGAAGCACACCTTTTATAGAAATTGATGACAAAGGGGGAGAGATTGTACAAAGATATGAAAGCTTTGCTTTGGGAGAGATTGTGAAAGCTTTGGGGGATAGATTGAGAAGATATGAAAGCTTTGGGAGAAATTGAGATAAAGAAGTAGAGGTTGGACATGGACATGGACAAAAAGGGAGCAACATTGAAGGATGTGAAAGGATCAAAATTCTTGGACAAGAGAAGCACACAAGCAGGGAGAGCAAGCTCATGAATTTTGATTGATTGCATTTGATATGTGCATATTCATGTGCTTGCTTGCATTGCATAAGCTTTTAAATTCAATATGCATGCTTGTATGGTGTATGCTAGTTGTAGAATTTGAATGATGATTTGATAACTAGCATACATAGGATGGTACCTAGACTTATATTTTTACATGTGGTACTAGAACCTTGCTTATAATGTTGATCTCACGAGGTTTCTAGTGTTTTTGTTGTCTAGCTACTCATGATGCTAAGGATGGTGCTAAAAGTGCAACTCCGATTGGTATCATGCTTCAAAGGTTATTCTATACACCTTAGCATCACTTAGTAGTGATAACACTCCCACAAATTTCATATTCATGCATGTGCGCAAACTTGAAACCAAATCATTTGAGCACACATGTAGGGGGAGCTATCACTACCAAGTCAGGTTTTATGATGCTTATCCAAATCTTAACATAGAACTTAAATGTTGGATAAGTGGCATAAAATCCAAATCAAGTTGGCAATTTACACTTGTGTGAAGTGCTAGCTTGAAATAAGCTTAATTTCCATATCTTTGTAGAGTTGTCATCAATTACCAAAAAGGGGGAGATTGAAAGGTCCTTATTTGGTTTTGATAATTGAGTGACAACCTTAGGTGGACTAATGTATTTAAGTGAGATACACAGGTGATTAGTCCACAGGTACATGTGTGTGAGCAACATATGCCATGATGGTGATGATGGCTCAAAGATGTTGCAAAGCTCACACATGTGATGATGATTGAGTTTATTGCACATGAGACATGACATGGAGTCATGTGATCAAGGTGGAGAAGATCAAGACATGACTTGCCTTGATGGACCGGTTGCAAGCGTGAAGGGCAAGTCGGAGGCTTTGGAGTGATGGACCGCATGGCGGTGAAGCTTGAGCAAGACTTGGCACCGATGGACGAAGGCAACGGTGAAAAGCAAGTGAAGTCAAGATCGATGAACCAATACGGTCACGTGATGATATGAAGTGGATCATATCATTTGGTGATTGGTTGGTGCATGTGTTGCATCAAAAATGGAGATGAAATGGAATGCGCAAGGCAAAGGTATAACCTAGGGCATTTCATTTCACCGGTCATAGGTGTGTAGAGAAGTTTATGACCGGATTTAGGATAGATGGTCGTACTATCAAGAGGGGCAAACTTGTTTGCATATCGGTCATCTAGTGCCACTCGAGTGATCTAACTTTGCATCATCACCAGGATCGAGTGGCGTGGCAAGTTGAGTGGCTAATCCTTTGGAAAATGTTTGTGAAAAGCTAACACACATACACATGGTGGTGTCCACTTGGTGGTGTTGGCACATTTGCAAAGGAGAAGAAGTTGGTGAAGAAAAGGAGTTGAATGCGCTGGTCATGGGGCAACCGGACGTGTCCGACGTGAGGACCGGATGCGCCAGGTATCTTCCCGACGTGACCGGACGCGTTCGATATCCATACCGGACGTGTCCGGTATTCTGGCCAGGCGCGACAGAGTTGACGAGGTGACCAAACTCTGGGTAGTAGTGACCGGATGCTGAGAAATCACTATTTAGCATCTGGTCGAGGTGACGTCGGGCGTGGGTGTTGGTCCAGAGAGGACCGGACGCAGGGGTGCATCCGGTCAGCCACACCGGACGCGTTCGGTCGCAGTTGAGCGGCTCTGGGAGCTCTCTGGACTCGATCGAATGCAGCAACCGGACGCGTCCAGTCGCCACACCGGACGCGTCCGGTGTGAACCAGCAAGACTCGTGTTCTCAGCGCTATAATGGATCGGATGCTAGGAGCGTCCGATCGGCCTAGAGCGGCTCTGGGAGCTCTCTAGACTCGACCGGACGCAGCGTCTCCTACGTTCGGTCGTTTTCTAACGGCGTGTCCGATCACATGGTATTACTGTGCGCAGAGATAGTCGTTGGGTGCCAATGGCTAAACATTTGAAAAGGGACACGTGATGGTTTGGTCATCCCAAAAAACGCCTAGTGGAGGGGTAATGACTATTTTAGCCCATGGGGCTATAAATAAAAGTGGTGGTCGGCCTTTGGCCATAAGCTTAGAAGAGCTTAGCACACTAGAGCCTTGGTGGCTTATGTGGTAGTGCTTGGGAGCCCTCCATCTCACATATGTTTGATAGTGATCATCCGATTGTGTGAGAGAGCGATTCTAGTGCGATTGCATCGTGAGGTTACATCGAGTGGCACTAGGTGATTGAGTTGCAAGCCGGTGGTGCTTGTTACTCTTGGAGGTTGCCACCTCCTAGATGGATTGGTGGTGGTCTCCGTCGAAGCCCGCAAGAAGCTTGTGCAGTGCTCCGAAGAAGAGCTTTGTGAGGGGTATTGTGCTCACCCCGCGGGAGCTACGAAGAGCAACTCTAGTTGAGCGTGTCATTGAGCTACCCTCACTTTTGGGGTAGGTTCTTGCAGTGCCCGGCGTGCGGGCTTGGCGGGTGATGCCAATTAGCCGTCGAACCACCACGTGAGCGGTCGACACAACGGGGACATAGCGTGTTGGCAAGCACGTGAACCTCGGGAGAAAATTCACCGTGTCAACATTGTTCTTCCCATTGGTTTGCCATCCCCTTACACAAGCTTGTAATTACTTTCACATATTGTGCTTGTGTAGTTTCTCTTATAATTATTTAGCTTGTGCAGCTTGCTAGTTACCTTCTTGCTTGTGTAGCATAGAAGTAGCTTTCTTGCGTGGCTAATTTTGTTTGTGTAACATTGTTAGTCACATTGCTTAGTTTGTGTAGCTAAGTATTGGCGCTCTCTAATTTAACATTGGTTGCCTTGTTTTTGAGCATTGCTAGTGAGCTTAGGAGCTTTGTGCTTTTGCTTACTAGAATTGTGTAGGAGCTCCTCGGTGTGCAAAATACTAGTGGCATAGGTTTGTTTGACCTTGCTCTTAGAATTGGATAGGTGAGCTCTAGCTAGCCCAGCACCTTTGTTGCCTAATTAGGATTTTTATAAGGCGCTTGTGAACTTCGATAGAGGGGTGTAGTCTTGGCTAGACCGATTGTTTTAATTCCGCATTTGTTTCGGTTAGATAGCGCGATTAAATTTAGAAAGGACTATTCACCCCCTCTAGTCCGTCATCTCTACCCATCACTAGGACCCTGGTCGGAAATGCGTTCCGACAGGGCTTCTACTGGCCGACCGCAGTAGTCGACGCTGAATAGATTGTGCGCACCTGCGAAGGGTGTCAATACTACACTCGGCAAACCCACCAGTCGGCCAAAGCACTCCAAACGATCCCCATCACGGGGCCATTCGTGGTCTAGGGGCTCGATATGGTCGGACCTCTCAAGAGAGCGCCCGGGGGCTATACGCACTTGCTTGTCACCGTAGATAAGTTTACAAAGTGGATAGAGGCTCAGCCGATCTCCGTGATCAAGTCCAAGCAAGCCGTGTTGTTCTTCCTTAACATCGTCCATTGCTTTAGAGTCCCAAACTCCATTATCACGGACAATGGCACACAGTTCACCAGGAAAAAGTTCTTTCGATTCTTTGATGAATACCACATCCACGTCGATTAGGCCACCGTGGCGCACCCCCGCACGAACGGGCAGGTCAAGCGCGCGAACGGCATAGTCCTACATGGCCTCAAGCCTAGGATCTTCAACTAGTTGAACAAGTTTGACAGACGAAGGGTTGCGGAGCTCCCCGTGGTGCTCTAGAGCCTGAGGACGACCCCCAGCCGGGCCATCGGCTACACACCCTTCTTCATGGTCTACGGTTCCAAGGCTATCCTCCCGACCCACCTCGACTATGGAGCGCCAAAGGTCAGGGCGTACAATGAGCAGGGAGCCAAGGGGTCCCTCGAGGATGCCATGAACAGCTCGACGAGGTGCGCGATGTTGCCCTCCTCCACTCGTCTAAGTACTAGTATGTGTTGCGTCGGTACCATAGCCATTGGGTGCGGGGTCGGGCATTCAACGTCGGGGACCTAGTACTCCGCCTCATCTAGAGCAACACAAACCGTCATAAGCTCTCTCCACCGTGGGAGGGACCATATGTCGTCACAGAAGTGCTCTGACCCAGCACCTACAAGCTCAAGACCATCGATGGCAAGGTCTTCATCAACGCATGGAACATCGGGCAACTACGTCGTTTTTACCCTTAGCATATGCATGTACCCATGAAAACTACAAACGGTGTTTCTGAAATACAAAAATGCTTCATTTTTTGCTATCTTGTCCTCGATCCTTAGTGACACCCGACCCCAGAAATGACACAGGGCCAGGCCTCACTCAGGGGCTAATAAGAGCATACCTATTCAGAAACAATCACTATGCCCGACCCCTTCTCACGTTAAGATCTAAAAGCGAGAGCTGTGGAAACAAACACTGAGTAAAGTTGGTCAGACTGCAAGGAACCTACGCCCTAGCGACTACGGCGTTCTTGCTCACCAGTGTGATCAGTGTTCTTTTCCCTGTTGAAAGGTCCTTGTTGGTTTTGGTAATTGAGTGACAACCTAGGTGGACTAATTGTGTTTATGTGAGATACATAGGTGATTAGTCCACAGGTACATGTGTATGAGCAACATATGCCATGGAGGTGAAAATGGCTTGGAGATGTTGCAAAGCTCACACATGTGATGATGAAGGAGCTTATTGCAAATGAGACATGACATTGAGTCATGTGATCAAGGTGGAGAAGATCAAGACAAGACTTGGCTTGATGGACCGGTTGCAAGCGTGAAGGGCAAGTCAAAGGCTTTGGAGTGATGGACCGCGTGGCGGTGAAGCTTGAGCAAGACTTGGCGCCGATGGACGATAGCAACGGTGAAGAGCAAGTAGAGTCAAGATCGATGAACCAATATGATCATGTGATGATATGAAGTGGATCATATCATTGTTGATCGTGTTGGTGCATGTGTTGCATCGACATTGAAGGAGATGGAATGGAATGCGCAAGGCAAAGGTATAACCTAGGGCATTTCATTTCACCGGTCATAGGTGTGTAGAGAAGTTTATGACCGGGTTTAGGATAGATGGCTGTACTATCAAGAGGGGTAAACTTGTTTGCATATCAGTCATCTAGTGCCACTCGAGTGATCTAACTTTGCATTGTCGCTTGGATCGAGTGGCGTGGCAAGATGAGTGGCTAACATCCTTTGGGAAATGATTGTGAAAATGCTAACACACATACACATGGTGGTGTACACTTGGTGGTGTTGGCACATTTACAAAGGAGGTGGTGTTTGTAGGGGTGAGATGGGTTTGGGTCCCTCTCTCCCTCCCACTGAGCTTGCGAGGTGGGATTCGGCGCTTTCGGGAAAATAGAATGCCTATTTTCTATTGCGCCGGATGCAAGTTCTTGCGGTGCCCGACGTGCGGGCTTAGCGGGTGATGCTAATTAGCCGCCGAACCACCAAGTGAGCGGTCGACACAACGGGGACTAGCGTGTTGGCAAACACGTGAACCTCGGGAGAAAAATCATCGTGTCAACCTTGTTCTTCCCGTTGGTTTGCATCCCCATTACACAAGCTTGCAATTACTTATATATATCTTAAGCTTGTGTAGTTGCTCTTGTAATTAGATAGCTTGTGTAGCTAGCTAATTACCTTCTTGCTTGTGTAGCATAGAAGTAGCTCCCTTGCGTGGCTAATTTGGTTTTACTAACCTTGTTAGTCACATTGCTTAGTTTGTGTAGCTAAGTATTTACGCTCTCTAATTAGGCGTTGGTTGCCTTGTTATTGGGCATTGCTAGTGAGCTTAGTTTAGCTTTGTGCTTTTGCTTACTAGCATGTGTAGGAGCTCCCTTGTTACTTAAAGTACTAGTGGCATAGGTTTGTGTGACCTTGCTCCTAGAATTGTTTAGGAGAGCTCTAGCTAGCCCGGCACCTTAGTTGCTTTATTAGTATCTTTTCAAGGTGCTAGTGAACATATATAGAGGGGTGTAGTCTTGGCTAGACCGATTGTTTTAATTTCGTATTTATATCGGTTAGCCGACGCGATTATTTTTAGAAAAGACTATTCACCCCCCCTCTAGTCCGCCATCTCGACCTTTCAATTGGTATCAGAGCCCGGTCTCTCATTTGTGGTCTTCACCGACCCGAGAGGATGGCGAACTTTGGGCTAGAGGTTGTTTGTGACACACACATTTTTAATGGCACACAATATGCACGGTGGAAACGTCATATGCTTGATCATTTCCGTGAATTGGGTCCCAAGGCATGGTGGATCATTGTTGTTGGTTTTTCTCGCAATGCTTTGGATATGGACAACCTAACCCAAGCACAAGAGGATTGCTTACAACTTGATCATCGTGCTCTTGATTATCTAATATGTGCTTTACATGATGATGTTTTTAGACGTGTGTGGGACTTGGAGAATGCACATGATATGTGGCTAGCACTCCAAGCCTTCTACGGTGATTCCTCCACATGGGATGATGGCAAATTCAAGAAGGAGGATGAGCCCAAGAAGGAGACACATGAGTGTGTTGAGCATAACCACAATTTGGTAATTGTGGAAGATTGCTCCACCTCATTGTCAAGTGAGGTTGATGATGATGCCACAAGTGTTGCAAGTGATGATGCTACCCCATGCACACTTGATGGTAATGATGGTTCATGCTCAAGCCATGAGGATGCTACTACAAGCCCATCCACTACACCACTTTGCTTCATGTCACAAGGTGACACCAAGGTATCAAATGGTAATGTGGTTGATCATGTTGAGTCATATGATGAGCTTGTTAGTAGACTTGCTAGCATGACCATGTCTTTAGAAAATGAGAAAGCTAAAACATTGAAATTAGAAAATGAAAACTCATTTCTAAAGAACTCTTGTGAAGAACATAAGAAATTGCTTAATGCTTATAAATCTTCACTTGATGAGCTTAAATTAAATCATGAGACACTTCTTGCATCTCATGATGAATTATTAGAAAAACAAGCTTCTCTCATTAAAGTGTTTACAAAGAAACTTAAAAATAATGAGAACTCATCACATGGGTCAAAAGATCAATTGCAAAATGTTGCTAAACCTTGTGATGTAGAAAAGAAGCATGTATCCACCTCTTGTGATGATTTGTTAGATATGCCATGCTCTTCACATATAAATGCTTGTTCTACTTCTATGTCTTGTGAGACTAACCTTTTGAAGGAGAACAATGAGCTAAATGAACAAGTGAAGAAATTGAGCAACAAGTTAGAGAGGTGTTACAACTCTAAAGTCACCTTTGAGCACATGTTGAAAACTCAAAGATACTATGGTGACAAGTGTGGCCTTGGCTTCAAGAAGAAGATGACAAAGGGCGAAATGAAGAGAGAGAGAAAGATGAAGAAGCTTCAACAAAGAAAGCTCTCTCATACCATGTGCTACCGGTGTCATGAAGTGGGACACCTTGCAAATGGTTGCCCTAACATTGAGAAGCTCAAGAAGATAAAAGAAGAAGAGAGGCTCAAGAATGTGAAGTGCTTCAAGTGCCGCACTTGGGGTCATCTTACCTCAATGTGCCCAACCAAGCAATTGGTGAAGCAACAAGTAAAGCCTCAACCAAAGCCACAAGTTGAGCAAGAGAAGACACCCCAAGAGCAAATCAAGATCAACCATGAAGATGGTGATGATTTGATGATAAAGAAGAAGAAAACAAGAAGGGGTGGAAAGGCAAGGCATCCAATGCAAATTCAAGATGCCAAGATGATGAGCAAGAATGACAATGAGAAGAAAGTCTATGCTCACATCAAGTGCTTCAAGTGTGAAAGTATAGGACACTTTGCCTCTAAGTGTCCTACCAAGCTTGAGAAGAAGGCTCAAGCAACCCATGAGAGGCAAGGCAATGAGAAGCACAACATGAGCAAAGAAGAGAAGGCTCAAGCAAAGAGAAAGTGCTACTCATGCCGGGAAAGGGGACACATGGCACATTCATGTCCCCTAGGTAAAATTTCTAAGCCTATTTCAATTGATGATCATGATATGCTTAGAAAGGATGGTAATGGTACCTCTATGGTTGCTATTGCAAAACATCCCGCTACTCATACTAAGGCATTGGCTAAGTATGTTGCTCCTAACTTGAGAAGACCCAAAGTTGTTTGGGTACCATCAAAAAGTGGATGAATGTGTGTAGGTACCATTGGCATTGGAGGCTTGATTCAATTGTCTTCATAGTGATTATCATATGTTGAATCAAGATATGAAGTTTAGTGCACATCCAATCCCAATGCCATGACAAATTAAGTGAAGTCCAAATGTGCTACAACATACAAGTGAAAATTTCAAGTTGTTGGTGATTCATTGGATATATTTGATGACTTGCAAATAATTGAGTTGAAGCTTGCCTAGTTGGATGATCATGAGCTAACCAAGGTATGTCTCTTGTTGATCATTTCATTTGGGTGCATATGAGTTGATTGAATTGGATAAATATGCAATGTTGCTTGCTATGAGGTGTTTGAATGGATAAGTTGATTAGTAATCAAGTTTGGATTGATTTGTGTTGGATAAATTCATGAGATGACATTTAGTAAGTGTTTTGAATGAATATATGTCTTATGAAAGTATTCAAACAAGTTAGTTTCAAGTTTGGTTCATATTTGATGAAGTATAGCTCAATTGCTTGAAATCTGTCCTATATTCAAAATCTGAGCTAGCTGTGATCATAGCCATGTTTGAGTGATCAAATCTTATTGGATTGGCTTGAAAATTGGTATACATGCTCTAGACATATAGTATGAGATGTTGTAGAAATTTCATGGAAATTGGATAAGAAATGCTTCGGTTTTGGAGTGGTTCTTGTCAGCTATAGTGCAGCAGTTTTCAGCATGTAGCAGTGGTGGAAGAATTGAAATTTGGCAGCAATATATAAGTCAAATGAAGCTCAAATTTTTACAGCTGCTAGAAAATTTAGTAATGCACATCTCCACCAAATTTCATGGTATTTGGATTTGTACTTTGGGAGATATGCTTATTTATTTGGAGAGTACAAAATCTGCTAGAAAAAGTGATAAATATTGGATTGATCTAGAGTCACTTTGATTGAAAGGTCCTCAAGTTGGAAACATGTCTATAAGTGTTTGAGGTACCTAAGTTTGGTTTTGATATAATCTAGAAGCAAGACAAGTAAAGAGTACAAGGCTATTTGATTGTGGAGTGTATTTTGCACACTTTTAGTACTCAAGATAAAGATCAAGATCAAGCTCAAGTTGGAGTTGAAGTTTAAGTTCTAGTGACTATTGGAAATCATTTGGTAGAAAGAAAATAACTTAAACAAGAAGAA
The DNA here is from genome assembly GCA_904845875.1 of Miscanthus lutarioriparius. NCBI lineage: Eukaryota > Viridiplantae > Streptophyta > Magnoliopsida > Poales > Poaceae > Miscanthus > Miscanthus lutarioriparius. The sequence goes on along the minus strand of CAJGYO010000010.1, from coordinate 42,141,788 downwards.
AGAAAAGGACTTAAAGAAGGAATCAAGGTTACTCATCAAGTTAAGTCCATCACTTGGATCAATCAATCAAGTTATTTCAAGTAAGTGTCAACAATGGTTCTTGGAGAGAGGTCACTTCTCCCTAGTGTAGGGGCTTGCCGCCTATGAGTAGGTAAACCAAGTGTGGTACTTGGAAGGCTAACATGGAAGTGGTGATCCGAGGGACATTTAAGATGCTTAGTTGAAGCAATCAAAAGGATTGATCAAGAAAAGCAAGCAACACCCAAAAGAGAGCTAGTCATGATATTTCAAGTGGTATTCTCATATTGATGCTCTCATGCAAGCTAAGATCAAAAGATGAAGCAAGTCAACCACAATAAGAAAGTGCACTTGATTATAAGTGGTATTCATTTCATATGGGTGAAGAATGAGATTCAAATTGGTATCTATTGGTCTTCACCAAGCTTATAATTGGACTTCACATTGCTATTGGAGTAATGAATTGGAATCTATGTGACTATCCTCTACTCCAACATAGCAAAGGTATCATTGTAATGTGCATGATCATTTCATCCCTTACTAGTATGCGGTTAGTGCATATAGTACATGCTTCATAGGATCATGCATAACAAATAAAATGCTTAAATTCATAGCCTACCACTATTGCTTGAATGATTACTTGATCTAGTGGTTAGTACATGAATTTGTTCATGAGCTAGTGAACCCAAGTACTTGACTTAATTTGGATTGCTAATAAGTGACAAGTACAACATTGACAAGATAACCCTTAAAAGAGGTGTGAAGAAGCTTGTCATTGGTTCAAACCGGACTTGGATGCTTAGGCAAATCAATTTAGTTCAAGTCAACTTAAAAGCTCATGATAATGATAAGAGTACAAGCATAAGACAACAATGTAAATGGATATCTAGTTTATATATTTCAAGTGGTATCTAGACTCAAGTAGTTCATCATGATTTCACAAATAATGTCTAGATCAACTCACAAATGATATCCTATAAGTGGTACTCATGAAGATAGCAAATGTTCAAGAAATGGTCTTTATTGATAAATCAAATAAGTGGTTCCATACTAGAAGATTCTTTCAAATGGTATTCACTTCCTACAAGTGGTATCTATACATAGTATCAATCATGCAAGATGATGGTTCCACAAGTGATCCTCAACTTTAAGTGATCATCAAATAAAGAATGCATCCCTCACCTACAAGAGCTTAAGTGAAATAAAATGGATGACCCATGCATAGAATGATAAGATACATGTAATACAAGTTACAAGTTCTAAATGGTATCTACTTGTGGTGTCATTCCGATATTCAAGTAATGTCCATAAAAAAATGCAAGTCTCAACCATCTACCCCAAAGAGTATACCTTTGCATCAATAAGAAGCATACCTTTTATGGAAATTGATGACAAAGGGGGAGAGATTGTACAAAGATATGAAAGCTTGATTGAATGGGGGAGAAATTGGACATGGAGAGATGAGATATAAAAGAAATAGAGGTTGGACATGGACAAAGAGGGAGCAACATTGAAGAAAAGAGATGGATCAAAATTCTTGGACAAGAGAAGCACACAAGTAGGGGGAGCAAGCTCATAAACTTTGATTGATTGCATTTGATATGTGCATAATCATGTGCTTGCTTGCATTGCATAAGTTTTCAAATTCAATATGCATGCTTGTGTGGTGTATGCTAGTTATAGAACTTGAATGATGATTTGATAACTAGCATGCATAGGATGATAGCTAAACACTTGGTATATTCTTTAAGTAATGCTAGTACCTTGATTTTAATGTTGATCTCATGAGGTATCTAGTGCTTTTATTTCCAAGTGATATCTAGCTAACCATGGTGCTAAGGATGAACTTAAAGGTGCAACTCCGATTGGTATCACACTTCAAAGGTTTATTCTATACACCTTAGCATCATTCGGTAGAAATTACTCTCCCACATTTTTAATCTATGCATATGTGCAAGCTACTCTCCAAACTCTTAGCACATATGTAGGGGGAGCAATTGCTACCATTTGGGGTTTGTGGTACTTGTCCAAAATCATTTTCACATGGTAAAATTGCTTGGGCAAGCAACATGAATCCAAAAGAGCTTAATTTCCATATCTTTGTAGAGTTGTCATCAATTACCAAAAAGGGGGAGATTGAAAGGTCCTTGTTGGTTTTGGTAATTGAGTGACAACCTAGGTGGACTAATTGTGTTTATGTGAGATACATAGGTGATTAGTCCACAGGTACATGTGTATGAGCAACATATGTCATGGAGGTGAAAATGGCTTGGAGATGTTGCAAAGCTCACACATGTGATGATGAAGGAGCTTATTGCAAATGAGACATGACATTGAGTCATGTGATTAAGGTGGAGAAGATCAAGACAAGACTTGGCTTGATGGACCGGTTGCAAGCGTGAAGGGCAAGTCAAAGGCTTTGGAGTGATGGACCGCGTGGCGGTGAAGCTTGAGCAAGACTTGGCGCCGATGGACGATAGCAACGGTGAAGAGCAAGTAGAGTCAAGATCGATGAACCAATATGATCATGTGATGATATGAAGTGGATCATATCATTGTTGATCGTGTTGGTGCATGTGTTGCATCGACATTGAAGGAGATGGAATGGAATGCGCAAGGCAAAGGTATAACCTAGGGCATTTCATTTCACCGGTCATAGGTGTGTAGAGAAGTTTATGACCGGGTTTAGGATAGATGGCCGTACTATCAAGAGGGGTAAACTTGTTTGCATATCAGTCATCTAGTGCCACTCGAGTGATCTAACTTTGCATTGTCGCTAGGATCGAGTGGCGTGGCAAGATGAGTGGCTAACATCCTTTGGGAAATGATTGTGAAAATGCTAACACACATACACATGGTGGTGTACACTTGGTGGTGTTGGCACATTTACAAAGGAGGTGGTGTTTGCAGGGGTGAGATGGGTTTGGGTCCCTCTCTCCCTCCCATCGAGCTTGCGAGGTGGGATTCGGCGCTTTCGGGAAAATAGAATGCCTATTTTCTATTGCGCCGGATGCAAGTTCTTGTGGTTAGCACATTGGAGCAAGGGTGATGAAGTTAGAAGTGAAAACGAGTTAGTCGCGAAGATGCTGGCGTCGGTCAACTGACCGGACGCTGGATCTGAATGCACCGGACGCTGGCAGGCTGCGTCCGGTCAGGCTGACGTACGATGACGCAGAAGCTGGAGTGTGACCGGACGCTGGCTGCGTCCGATCAAGTGTGACCGGACGCGTCCGGTCGAGGTCGGTACCTTACTGGAAACGACCGGACGCTGGGGTTGCTGCGTCCGGTCAGTTCATGCTGGAGCGTCCGATCGACAGATGACCGTTGAGATCCAGTGAACAGCGTTTGAAGGAGGGGACACGTGGCGTGCATCGCACGACCGGACACTGAGGTCCAGCGTCCGGTCGATCGGACCGGAGCGTCCGGTCATCCCGACCGTTGCCCAGTGAAGGGGGTAATGGCTAGTTTAGCCCTTGGGGCTATAAATAGAAGTGGCCCTCGGCCATGGCTGGCGCTGAGCACCTCAAGGGACTTAGTGTCCATGCTTGTGAGTGCTTGGGAGCCCTCCATCACACATATACTTGATAGTGATCATTCGATTATGTGAGTGAGCGATTCTAGTGCGATTGCATCGTGAGGTTACATCAAGTGGCACTAGGTGGTCGTGTTGCAAGTCGGTGGTGCTTGTTACTCTTGGAGGTTGCCACCTCCTAGACGGCTTGGTGGTGGTCTCCGTCGAAGCCCACAAGAAGCTTGTGCGGCGCTCCGGAGAAGTGCTTGTGAGGGGTACTTGTGCTCGCCCCGCGGGAGTCGCGAAGAGCAACTTTAGTAAAGCGTGTCATTGAGCTACCCTCACTCAAGGAGTAGGTTCTTGCGGTGCCCGACGTGCGGGCTTAGCGGGTGATGCTAATTAGCCGCCGAACCACCAAGTGAGCGGTCGACACAACGGGGACTAGCGTGTTGGCAAACACGTGAACCTCGGGAGAAAAATCATCGTGTCAACCTTGTTCTTCCCGTTGGTTTGCATCCCCATTACACAAGCTTGCAATTACTTATATATATCTTAAGCTTGTGTAGTTGCTCTTGTAATTAGATAGCTTGTGTAGCTAGCTAATTACCTTCTTGCTTGTGTAGCATAGAAGTAGCTCCCTTGCGTGGCTAATTTGGTTTTACTAACCTTGTTAGTCACATTGCTTAGTTTGTGTAGCTAAGTATTTGCGCTCTCTAATTAGGCGTTGGTTGCCTTGTTATTGGGCATTGCTAGTGAGCTTAGTTTAGCTTTGTGCTTTTGCTTACTAGCATGTGTAGGAGCTCCCTTGTTACTTAAAGTACTAGTGGCATAGGTTTGTGTGACCTTGCTCCTAGAATTGTTTAGGAGAGCTCTAGCTAGCCCGGCACCTTAGTTGCTTTATTAGTATCTTTTCAAGGTGCTAGTGAACATATATAGAGGGGTGTAGTCTTGGCTAGACCGATTGTTTTAATTTCGCATTTATATCGGTTAGCCGACGCGATTATTTTTAGAAAAGACTATTCACCCCCCCTCTAGTCCGCCATCTCGACCTTTCACCTGTGCCTTAAGCTTTCTAGCGTTAACAATGGAAAGGGGTAGGAATGCAGTAACCTTTTTATAACACAAAAGAACTAAAACTTGTTCATTTATTACAAGACCACCACTTCGCTTATCCAACAAACTAATTTTTCATGGGGATGATCTCATCATCTATCTTGGTAGATAAGTCCTGTGCCAGAGGGGCCACCCCCTTCTCGATGTCCTCTAGCTCAGCATCGGAGTAGCCGGGCGCGAAGCCTGAGGCTGGTAGACGCCTCCGCAGCAGGTGACATGGGACCCATGTGGGTTTCCCCCATGCAAGCGCTGGATGGGCGCGGGTGCTGCATCCGGGATGCGGGCACTGACGCTAGATAGGATGCAGACACGGGGGCGTGTGATGCGATGCGAGCGGCCGGGCGCGGAAGCTACGCCTGGACGCAACGCCCGTCCGGACGTTCGGGCGCTAGCCCTTCCGAAAAAATTGTTAAACTTAGATTATTGGATAGCACAATTTTGGTATCAAGTTTATATTGTAATAGTTAAAAATTATTAGCTAAAATATTGACTAAAATTTAAAGTTTGAATCTTGATATACGTGTACACCTAATAAAAAATGAAGGTAGTAGTTTTAACACTGTTTATGATGTTTATTTATAGCGAGTTTACATAGACCAGCCCTGTTTACTCAGTTAAGCTCCGCCTCTGCGTACAGACACTACTACAGAAGTTAACTGTAGGGGCGGCTCTAAAGCCTCTGTAGGGGCGGCTACGCCAGCCGCCCTTCCCAGGGTGTTCCTATAGAGGGTGCCTCTGTAGGGGCGGTTTCCGTGCCCTCTGTAGGGGCGTTTGGTGTTTTCAGCCGCCCCTACAGTGCCCTCTATAGGGGTGGCTGGTAATATCAGCCGCCCCTGTAGTGGACTTTTGTAAGGGCGGCTGTATCACCAGCCGCCCCTGCTGTGTGTATTTGTAAGGACGGTTCAATCAAGAACCGCCCCTACAGTGATTTTTCAGCAAAAAAAATAAATAATTCAAATTCAAATCTGACCACACACATATATATATATATATAAATATATAATTCAAATTCGAATCTGACCGCCACAAATATATATATATACATCCACAAACACAAGACCATTATTTAGAACATCATCACAAGTCATAATTCACAAAAGTCCATCATTACAACATAGTCCATTATGAAGTCCATCATTATAACATAGTCCATTAAGAAATCCACAAGTCCACATGCAAAACAAAGTCCAAACCATTCCAAAGTCTAATCCAAACCATACCACAAGTCCACATTGTCATCAACGGCCTAGGGCTAGCCTATCAGTCTCACGAAGGTGTTGGTATAGAGGATTACTACCTAAGTCGGAAAGAAGATGATGGTAAGTGCCTTTATGGTACACAATCTAGTCCATTATGAAGTTGCAAAGGTCGCCGACCATCTCTAAGAGCTCGTCATCCTTGTATGGGTTCCTTCTCGTGTCTTTATCTTTCTCCAACTACAAGAGAACAAGTTTAGGTTTACTATATCACAACATATGCGAACTTTTCATACTACGAGCGAAGAGGTTCAAACTTACCAGATTGGGGTTTCTGTTGTAGCCACCGATGGTACTCATCATAATACATGTGTAGTATCAACAATGTAGACTCCCAGGCTTCTACTTGGGGCACTGTATGTTCATATGGAGATGTTAAGTAATGCTATTGACAGACACGTAATATATGGAGTACCAAAGTAAATGACACTTACCGCACATAGAGTTTTGACATACAACTTTTCCTTCCTATTTGGATGATGCCTCCCCTTATGTTCCTGGACATAGTGCCTGAATGCCCTGTTCCAATGGTTTTAGCAAATGCAACTTGTTAGTATCCCACATTGAACCTTACAAGTATGTATACAAACATAGTAGCTAAAATGAGGATTGTCGATATGTATACGTCTTGACAATCGCTATGAAGTCTTTGTATGTCTCGACTGGAAAATCCGCTGAATCAAAGACCCATGCCATGCTATGTGAGAGCCAGACGCCTATGCAAATCCAGTGATCGCTGCATGAATTTAGTCATAGAAGGAACACATAAGCTCTTTTACATCGAACAAAGTATATTGAACAAATCTAAGTATACAGTCGAACTTACTTGAAGTGGTATGGTATCCATATATTATCGTGTTGTTGGAAATTTTTAAAACATAGGGCAATGTATGCCGCAACCTTGAGGGACTCTTCCAATATTTTCTTGTTCCTGATGTCCTCTTTCTCCTTAAGTGTCTTTCCACCTCCTAGTTCTTTGCAATCTAGTTTCCACTCTTTAGGGTAATTAAAATTTGTTGATGCTATAGGTGAAGAGTCTATATACCCGTGTTTTAGAGCTGGCCTCTTTCTCACAAAGTCCGCTTGCATTCTACAAATCACGGCGTGGGTTAGTTACAACAAAATCAAAAGATTACATTCATATCATATCGAGTGGGCAAGGACTTACAGGCACCACATGCGAATTAGATTCATTTCCATTTGTCCGAGGTGGAAGCATGCCTGGATATCCTTAAACTCAATGGCAATTTGCCCACCTGGGGCTCCAAATGTGCCGGCAGGGATCCATGCTTTAAGATTTCTAGTTCTGTTATCTGAGCACGCAAGTACCAATCGTGGAACTTTCTCATTCCACGTGGCAAGCACTGTATGACTTGGCTTGGTAGGAAGTTCTAGCCTTTTTCATATTTATCCGGGCAATCATTTGACCATTTGAGGTTATCAACAGCTGGATACTTGTTAAACCCTTTGTGTAGTTTGCTAGTGGTGCCCTCCTCAGAAGTTGGTGCTCTGAATTCTTTTACTTGGTTCTTAGGCTTGAACTGATCATGGGCCATCCACTTGTGCACCGACGAGACATCATTAATGCCCACATACGATGGCCTTATCTTGATTGGGATTTTGTTTCGAGCTTCCCATTTGGGCACGTCCTTGTCAACTTGTGCATCACCTGCTCCAGGGGCCACTTGTTCTTCACGTATCGGCTGTTCACGAGGCAATTGTTGTTCATGAGACACTTGTTGTTCATGTATCGGTTGCGCTTGTTGAGAAGGATGTTGCATCTCATCATGCCTTTGCTCGGTACGAGCTGGAGAAGGACGTGGCATGTCATCATGCCCATGCTCGGTACGAGGTGGAGAAGGACGTGGCATGTCATCATGCCCTTGCTCGGTACGAGGTGGAGAAGTCTCTAGCGTGTGGTGGTCATGGTCATGGGCCGGTGAGTATACCTCCCCGTCCTCGACGGGTCGCTCCAGAGGATGAACTTCAGTCGGAGTTGACGAAGACTCGGTCAATACAATGTCCCGTCTGTGCCAGAGGATGAACTGGTTCATGACGTCTCCGAGTAACACGAGCCCCTCGGGAGTGGGGTGTTCTATCTTCCAAGTCATGAACTCGGGCTTCACGGTATGCACCTCGACCCGAGTGTAGTCCTGCGGGATGTCCCTATTGTGCCACGTGCCGCCCGGAGGATGTGCCACGCCCGTTGCCACCTCAATTATCATGTTTTGCCTGCCCATCGGAACCACCAATTTGCAGCTGGTTGGCGCCCGTATGCGATCGACGGGGGTTCTGGTTGCATTGGAACCTTGACTGCTGGGAACATCCGGAGGGCTGCCAACTACCGCTAGTTCTCCGAGCGGCCCCATTAGTGTCTGTGGCTCCATCGTAGGCAGTCCTTTCTCCACCAACATCTTTTCAACTAGAGCCTTCACTTGGCGCTCAAGATTAGACTCTCGGTCTCAGCCATGTTTCTTGTACATGTGCCTCTCCTCTACGAATCCGTGCTTCCAGGACATCCTCTTCCCTAGCCTCCTGGTGCGTCCTGTGTGCTCAGGGTTTCCCAAGGCAACGGTAAGCTCGTCCCTCTCTCTGGAAGGGTTGAATGCGCCCTTCTCCTTGTCTTCAGCAAGTTTCAGTATCTTTGATACTACCTCTCCAGTCTCCGGCTTAGCAAACTTGAGGCTACTACCGGATGAATCCACACTCCTCGCGTATATCCACTGTTTGAGACGTGGCTTCAACTTTGGCACTTCCGTATTCCCAGCAGCTTCGGCCTCTGCGTCCATCTTCCTAAAGACCTCTTGCTTGCCAGCGTTTCGTTCGCTACTTCTGAATTGATCTGTTGATAACTGTATACTGAAAAGGAGTAGGAGACCAGTGACTGTGCACGTAAGAATCTTTTCTTAGCCATCTATTGTACCAAAATGGCAGAATTCCATGTAGCGTGATTTAGGCATGCTTTGTTAGCTGACATCCTCCTCCTATGACTCAACTTGGAGTCCTTAGGTTTCAAAATCTTAAAACTAACTAGCAGGGGTGCTTTCACACTCTTGTAATGTGTGCAGCTACATAATTTGCTGCATATGCCCCTGTTTTTTCAGCAGCGCCAGATGATAGTTATTTCATGTCGTTTGCATGGAGGCACTAGTTTTTTGGCATCACATCCATGATCCATGTCATGAAGGCTGCATTCATGAATAGGAGCTTTACTGGCTATGCATGCCGTAAAAAAGTATTCATGAAGCAATTGTGATCTCAAGTTTCATTTCCTGATCTAACGTCAGAATTTAGATGAAGATTAACTTTTGTTTTCAGCATTATTCTATATGTCCTATTTGACAACTGATGACTACGCTTATATTTGAAGTGCTCAAAAAATTTATTTGGATGCAATGCATCTAAACTTGAAATACGACAAATTCTGTATTATGCTGCAAATTGATTCTAAGGCCTTTGCTGAATTTGTTCTTGCTAGGTTGGATCTAGTGAAGATAGAGAAATATCTGATGCAGAGATCCAAAGTGCTATTTGGGAGGTCGGTGGTGATCAGGGTGCACAGGGTGAACTTAGAAACTGAAAAAGCAAAAAACAGATCTATGCTGAATAAAAGATTTGTTTCCCACAACAGGATTTTTTTTTCTCATTTTACTTGTAACTAATTTGCAGACATGGGTCCAATCACATTTAGGCACCGCATGAATAAGAATGGAAACTAAAAGCAAGAGAGATCAATGTCACCCAAACAGCAGATGAGGCAACCACTGCTGTCGGCGACCAAATGAGCACAAAATACGCCGTCGTCACTGCAGGAGATGAACGGGGAAAAAAGGTGCGAATAACTGAGGAAATATAATGTATATAGAAGGGCTAGATACCAAAAGAGAAGGCTGAGAAATGACCTACATTACCGAAAATAGTGTTATTTAATGATCAATGGCATTTTGTTCAGATAGGTTTCGTTTAATATTTCGTTCAGATGTCTTCGTAAATAGGATGCAGTGGGTCACTCAAATAACTACTTTGCCACCTAAAATGCAGTAACTGCAATCTAATTTATAGCATGTTGTATAAACCATTGACATGGATTAGCTTAGTCCCCGCACTCACCATTTCACCAATAAGGTGGGAAAATCATGCAAGGTAAGCAGTGGAACTGACACCCTATTTTGTGCTGTAATAGAGCACGCATGTAAATGGGGAAAATACAGCGAACACACTAAGCAACCGCTAGATCGACGAAGGGGACAAGCAGAAATTATAGTGCCAAAATTTTCATGAAGCAACCCCAAGTCAGAGATCAGACAAATATGTCTGCCCATCTCATGTCTTAGTTTGCTGAAATCGAAAATGGCACTAATGGGCCAGATAAATCTGTGCATCTATGTTTATAGCAGCTGCAAAACTACCAGGTAGTACATGAAATGCATAAATAATAGAGGCATCAAGTGGACAGTAATAGATTTTGTAAAGCATGATAATGACACTAAAGTGAACCGGGATATCAGAAATTAGGAAATGGGGTAATGTAGTTCACACTTTTCTTTAAAACAAATTTGGGGGTGGTTTGTTTGTGAACAAACGGATGTATATGTTTAGCGAAGTAGCTGCAACCGAATTGCAATCAGACGCAAACAAGTATCCGGCTAATTAACAGAACGAGAAGAAGTAAATGTGTCGATTCAGTTGGTGATGCAGAGAAAGGAGAATTTCTCATCTGTCAGGATGCTAGGGTTACTTACGAACGCGAGGAAGAGGAGCGCATGCCAGTCAATCGGAGCCTGGGCGGCTCTCCACCCTGCACCGTGCCGGCGGAGAGGGTAGGGGCGGCGACGCTTCTCTTGACGGCAGCAGGGTACGGCGGACCGGCGGAGGTTGCGTGGCTTGTTGAGCCGAGTCGAGTTGTCGGCAGTCCACGAGGGGGGGATAGAAGGGAGGAGGTCGAGGTCGGAGAGGACGGCAAGGACGGACGGGCACCGTGGGAGCAGACGGAGGGGCCGCGCCGAGGAGCGCTCCCAAACCCTAGCCGCCGTCGCGGCCTGGGGAACAGCGGTGGATGGGGCGGGGGCGGCGGTTGGGGTCAGGGAGACGGTGGAGGAGGTGGTGGAGGGGTCAGGGAGGGGTAGGCGCCGGTGGTGCAGGTGCGGCGGTGCAGGCGGTGCCGACGACAAAATTGGGCAGCCTGACAGCGTCCACAGCCCGATCCACCGCCCAACACTTAGCGCACAGCCACGGTCATTGGCGGCTGAGGTTATAAGCCGCCCCTACAGTTGAATTGAGCCACTGTAGGGGCGGCTGAGGTTATAAGCCGCCCCTACAGTTGATTTTTTTTTTCAAAATTCTAAATCAAAATGAACTATTCACATGTAAATAATAAATAATACAGTACAAAATTTTATAATTATTTTTATAGATATATTTACATATACAATAACTAAAACAACCACAACAGTTTAAAATTGCAAAATTGAACCTTTAAAAATGGGGAAAAATTAAACTTTCAAAAATTAAAATCAAAACTACTAAAATAATTTTGAGACACCAAATGATCTCAAATGAAAATTTGATAAACATCAAAGTTGTAGAGGTCATGAAGATCTACATCTTTTATTTTGGTCATCTTGTCATTTGACAAAATTTGAACCTTTAAAATTTGAAATTTTAAAAAATGACAAGTTCGAACCAAAATTTGAGACCCAAAATGATTTGAACATAAAAAGTGATGAATACCAAAGTTGTTCAACTCATTAATATCTATAACTTTTATTTTAGTTATCTTATCATTCGAGAAAATTTGAACCTTTCAAATTTGAAATTTTGAAAAACAACAAGTTCGAACCAAAATTTGAGACCCAAATTGATTTCAACATAAAAAGTGATGAATACAAAATTGTTCAACTCATGAATATCTACAACTTTTATTTTAGTCATTTCTTTATTTGACAAATTCTTAACGCACATTGTTCACTAATCTTACACATGTCTCATGTAGTTTATAAAACCTTATGAGAGATGTGTCACATTTGTGAACAATGTCATTACCACTTTGTCATATGAAAAAATGACCAATACAAAAGTTGTAGATCTTGATGATTTATTCAACTTTGGTATTTATCACTTTTTCAGCTGAAATCATTTGGGGTACCAAAATCTTGTCTGAAGTTGCATTTTTTTGAAATTCAAAATTTTAATTGCTCAAACTTTTCATATGTATATATTGACAAAACCAACAAAATAAATTGATAGAGAATGATTTTAGAAATTTTTTGGAAAAAAATCATCAGATTTGGAGTTAGTATGAGGAAGAAAAACTAGTTACAAAGTTAACCCACAGATTAAAAAAAGAAATCATACTATTCACTAGGATCATGTAAAGATCATCTAGAACAGTGTGATTTCTCTTTTTAATATGTGGGTAAACTTTGTAACTAGTTGTTCTCCGTCATATTAACTCCAAATGTGATGGTTTTTTTCCTAAAAATTTCTAAAATCATGCTTCAGCATTTAAGTTTGATCAAACTTGGATGTGACAATGTTATACACATTTTAAAATTTGAAATTTGACAAGTTCAAACCCAATTTTCAAACCCTAAACGATTTCAGATGTAAACGTGATGAATACAAAAGTTGTTCAACTTATCAAGATCTACAACTTTTATTTTTGTTATCTTGTCATTTGACTAAATTTGAACCTTTCAAAATTTGAAGTTTGAAAAAAGACAAGTTGAAACCATAATTTGGACCCCCAAATCATTTCAACTAAAAAAGTAATAAATATCAAAGTTGAATAACCCATGGAGATCTACAACTTTTATTTTGGTAATTTCATAATTTGATAAATTCTTAGTACACATTGTTCACACAAACATACGTCAATGTAGTCTCAAACACACACACATAAATGTAGTTTCAAACACAAGTACATAAATGTAGTCTTACATACATGAATGTAGTCTCACACACACATACATAAATGTAGTCTCACACACACATACATGAATGTAGTCTTACGAACACTGACACACTTACATAAACTAGCTAGCCCACCGTGACAACTTTCTCCTTGACACCTTTTCGTTCCCATGGCAATACATTTTTGGGCAGGTTCTTTTCCACAGCCTCGATCTTCTTACAAAAGTCTATGAATAGCGGCATCTCATCGCACTTATTGTAAGCTTCAACATTGTCCACGCCATCAACTCCGATGATATGTTCTTTCCCGGAGGCCACCACGTGCTTTGTCTTCTTCTTTGGGGGAGGTTACTTTGTGGGTCGGGCATATAGAAGACTTGTGCGACACGTTCAGCGAGCACCCAAGGGTCATCCTAGTAGCCTACATTCTAGAGGTTGACGACTCTCTGTCCGATCTCATTGAACTGATGTTGCTTGATCTAGCGGCATCGAAACAGGGCCACCTTTATATCCCTTACATAGTCAAGTTCCCATATATCTTCAATTATGCCAAAGTACAGGACCTTTCGCCCCACTCTGTCGAGAGCCTCTATTCGGATGCCGCTGTTCTGATTCACAGATTTCTTGTCCTTTGTGTCGGTATAGTATGTGTACCCATTGATGTCATAAGCATTCCAAGACGTCACCTGTTTCGATGACCCGGCCGCCAACCGACTGATGGTAATAGAATCTATGGTTTCTCCAGGCTGTATGTTCTGGTCCTTCAACCATGATGTCAGGCGTTGCTTATGCTATTTCATGACCCAATCATCTGAACGGCCATTCCTCTCGGCCATAATGATAGCCATGTGTTCATCAATGTACGGTTGCATCACTGCCATACTCTACAAGACACTGTAATGCGCCCGACTCACCGCAGGGTAATCATTGGTAGTAACAAATATTATTGCTTCGCATATGAAGTCCTCCCGCTGGAACGCATTGTACATCGGCTCCCCATACCTCCATAGCCTCTCCATTTCTTGCATCAGAGGCTCCAAGAACACGTCTATATCAATGCCTGGTTGTTTGGGGCCAGAGATAAGAATGGTGAGGAGAAGGTACTTCCTCTTCTGACACAAATACGGTGGGAGGTTGTACATGGTCAAGATGACTAGCCATGTGCTGTGGTCGGTCATCCTCTCATTGAAGGGATTTATTCCATCGGTGCTTAAGGCGAACCGTACATTCCGTGGGTCATCACTGAATTCTGCTTTGTACTTGGCATCGAACGCTTGCCACTGGCTACAATCGGCCGGGTGTGCGATCGTATCATCATCCACCTTGCGCTCATCATCCCACCATGTCATCAGTGCGGCTTCCTTAGGGTTTAGGAACATATGCCTCAAGCGGTCGGTCATCGGCAAGTACCACATAACTAGGGCAGGAATTCTTCTCTTATTTGCATCGTTGCCTAATGGAGTTTCCTCTGGAGGCTGATATTCTTGCACCACCTTCTTCCCACCCTTCTTCCTCTTTTCTGTGGAGGCTTCCACCCCACTTTGAAGGTCATTGTTCTTGTACCGACTAGCCCCACACCTAGGACATGTATCTAAAGTCTCGAACGATGTGCCACGCCGAAAAAGGATACAGTGGTTGGGGCATGCATGGATTTTTTCAACCCCCAATGTGAGTGGACTTATAACCTTCTTCGGTTGGTATGTGTTGGCGAGAACTGTGTTCGGCCGTGGGAGCAACCGTGACATGAGGCACAACAGATCATCGAAACTGCAGTCCGACCAGCCGTACTTAGCCTTCAGGATGAGTAGCTCAAGCACAAAACGTATCAGTGTAAAGTATGTCGGACAACCCTTCTCAGCATCATACACAGTCTTCTTCGATGCTTTTGTCACCCTCTCAAGATTTTCTAGACCTCTCTTGCTCTTTTCTAATATTTATGGTCCAAAGGCCCCAAGCATTTTGTCCAAGTTGTCACCGTCATCTGCATCCCCCTCACGTGCTTCGCCATCATTGCTGGCACCACCAGCATCATCACTGCCTTGTTCATTGCCAAAGCCACCACCTTGTTGATTGTCAAAACCACCACCTTGTTGATTGCCATAGTCATGATCCATTTGTTGCTCAAGATCGTCTGTGAATTGGGACAAGTATGCTTGGGTTTCAGCTTCATCAGCTAGATCATCATCGCTGTCATCAACAACCACTGTTTCACCATGATGAATCCACACTGTGTAGTCCGGAATAAATCCTCTTTCTAATCAGATGTTCTTTGATGGTACTCACATCTCGAAATGCAATAAGGTTCTTGCAATCTTTGCAGGGACAAATAATCGTGTCACTATTCTCTTTCAACATCGCTGCATGTTTCTCTGCGGCTTTGATGAATTTATGCACCTCATCACGGAAAAGAGCGTCGTGTCTTAACGAACCATACATCCAAGAGTTCCTGTAGTTCATCTTATAGAAACAAAACAACCAAAGAAAGAATATTACTCGAGAATAATTGTATATACCTGAGACACGCACCATGGTAGTAGAGGATAGTTAATTAATTGACTATTAATGCATAAATATTTTAAAATATAAATTAATTGGTTCAAATAAATAATTTCAAAGAAAACAATTAGCAACATTTAATATTTCATCCACTACCTTTCATGCAAACTCCATTCCAATTTCATGGTAGAGGATAATTAATTAATGGCATATTTATCCATAACTAATTAAAAACACACATTATAGAAAGAAATCAAAATAAATATTAAATGATAATTAATAGCCATGGTAGAGGATATTTTACACATTAGCAACAATTAAAATCTTACACATTCACCTACATGCAAACCCTAGTCACGTAAAGAAAAAATTGAAAAAGAAAAAAAACAAAATCCTAGATCTAGATCTAGATATAGGGTTTCATGACACATGCACCAAACTTCACTAATACTACACTAAAGTCAACAAAGATGTACTAACAAAGGGTGCAATTTTACTTCCCTACCTAATTTATCCTAGTATAGTGAAAATTATGGTCCAATTTCACTCATGACTAGCTCAAGCTCCATGGAAGAGAGAGAAAACCAAAAATCAAATTACTCACTGACCAACGAATTAAACTTTAAATAAAGAATTGGAGAAGCATTTTCTTACCTTTTAGAGCCTCTCCACCATAGGATTTGAGACCAAAACCTCCCCCTTAGTAGATCAATTTTTAGGAGGAGCCTAAGGCCTCCCAACCTTTTTTTTAGAAGAGTGTGTCCCGATATGGAAGAAGAGGTGGCTGCTATTTATTCGTGCGCCATCAGTAGGGGCGGCTGGTGATTCAGCCGCCCTTACAGTCGAACAGCAGGGGCGGCTGGTAGAAGCCGCCCCTACAAATGGGCACTGCAAGGGCGGCTGATGATTGAGCCGCCCCTACAGATCAGCCCCAACTGTAGGGGCAGCTCAGGTTACCAGCCGCCCCTATAGTGTTATCTGTAGGGGCGGCTGGGCTGATGAGGCCCGATGACGTCCACTGTAGGGGCATCTCCAACCCCAACCGTCCCTGTAGTAAAAATGCTCCCGTTCCTGGTGTGAAAATCTGACGTAGCGAGAGACGTTAAATCCAGGCTCTTCCCACACTACCAAGAAGTAGCGGGATTTGGACCAATCGAACGAGAGCTAAAAGCGTCTCAAAGTTGATTTGTTTTCTCACAAACGATGTGCCACCATGGAGGATTGGTTCACGTTGACTAACCGAAGAAGACTAGCTGCTAGCTTTTTCGTCATGTCGGTTTGAGTAAAATATCAAGTATCAATGGCATATATAATCAGTGCTCGTACTGTCACTTCTATACATTTTTATTCAGATTGGAGTGATATAAGTTTCGGGTATGCAGTATTTACATTTCTTATCGTTTTATTATTTTCATGCTAATTTTAGAGTCCGTTTGGTTGGGCTTTTGGCTTTGACTTTTGGTCCTAAAAGCCAAAAGCTCAACTAAATGGACTGTTTTTGGAGGGTGCTTTTTCAGAAACAGCTGCTTTCCGTAGTACATTTTTAAAAGCTAGTTTAATTCTGTTTTTGGCTTTCTGCTTTTTGAAATTGTTGGAATAAAAAGTTCTTCCATAATTGTTTAGAGATAAAGATAAAAGATATATTTTATACTTGTTTAACCAAACAGCTTTCAGCTTTTCTACAGCTCACAGTCCAAAGTAGCTCTTCCACAGCTCACAGCCCACAGCAGCTTTTTCCCACAGCCACAGCTTAACCAAACACACCCTTAATGCTTACAAAACAGCTATTTTGCATTTTGAGTACACGATATTTATATTTTAAAACAGGGATCAAAACAATCGAAACATTTTAAAACAGGGATCAAAACAATCGAAACGAGCCTCTACGTGGCGCCAGCTCTGGCCACGTCAGCACCACGTCCTCCCGCCACGCCATCAAGGCCTTCAGGCTGGGCCCCATGGCCTATTGCACGAGACATGTTATCTTAGCATCATGGGCCACGGCGCTCACTCCAAGGCCAAAAACAGGTTTAAGGCACCCAAGGATATAAATGTGAATATTTTTCAAAAAAAAAAAAGGGTTAAAAAAATACGGTCCTATGCAGTGTGCCAGTGTCCAAGAATACCCTACTATTTTCTCACGCAGCATTCTGGTCTGGATGTAGCTAAGCACTGGTCGCCACCCCCGGACGAGCACTGCCTGGATTTTCAAACTAAAATGGCATAAGCTATAGTTTGAATCAGCAGCAGCAAGCAGCGCCAACACGCGTAGCAAACCATGCTGTGGAGAGAATGTAAATTTCTATCTAGGTAACATAAGGTAGTCACTCACCATTGCATGCTACAACAGAGACACAGACAGCATTCAACGGCCATATTTCTAACTGTCCTGGCATAACAGACAACTCCATATATATAGTATTACCTTGAACTGTACAGGTTTCATCTCCAAGATTGCATAGTAAAACAACGGTGCAGTGGTTAGGCGCTACAGATGCACACTAGCATATAACAAGTTAATGTTAAACACTGTCGCGCATAAGACATGTCTGGACCCTGGTAGATTAAACCAGAATTAACTTAACCGGTAGCAATGCGCTGTAACCAGCACAACAGCGCCTGAGACCTTTTCCATAGGCACTAGTAAGAAATAGCAACCCACCCCAGGCACCTCCATATGACTATATCCGCACGGTTCCAGTGAGACTAAGCTAACCGCCATATATGTACACCAAATAAACTGACAGCCTAACACTTGAGACATAATGCTAACCAGAATCGGGGTTTGGTTCAGCATCTGCCAGCCGTCATCATCAGGTGTCCCCATACAGGAAGGCATCAGGGACAGAAGCAGGGTCAAGCTCGTAGAAGCCACGGAGACTGCCGCCTCCCTCTCCCGTCAGGCGGAAATAGGGTATCTGGTGGGAGAACCTCAGCTCCTCCCCGGCAGGTACCTCCAGCACTCCCCTTTGCTTGTCAGGCTTGAACACGGATCGGTAGCCGCTGACTTGGGCCAGGAAGGTGAGCTTTGTGCTAGCTTCAGTGCACTCGATGACCTCGCAGATAGCAAACTCACAGGCATCAACACTGCATGGAACCCAGTCAGGTGCCCAGTTCATGTAGACGGCCCATATATCGCCAACCTGTGGGAGGATTTCAAGCTCCCGCTTTTTGCCGGTTTCTCTAAAATATACCAGATGAGAGAAGGTATCGCTTGTGTCATACTCAGCTCTCCATTTTAGGATTTTGAATGTGCCACAGCTGATGGGTATGTCCTGCTTCAACCACTGTTTCTCCTGATCCTGTTTCGGGCAAGCCTCAAGCCAGATCACCTCAACTCTAAAAGGCTCTTCCCTGACTTTTTTTATCCAGGCATAGAACTTGGGAAGTTTATCAATATCATTGTACAAGGCCCATACTTGTCCACGTTCAAACTTCTCACAGGAGCGACCTTCTTCAAATTTGTGGAAATCAGAATCAGGATATGTGTATATGTTGGGGGAGAGGCTACCTTGAAGAGAGCAATCACTAAATTCATTGGCATCACCAGCAGTTTTCTTTAAGGGTGTATTTTGTTCCGGGCACAAATCTTTAGGATTGTCTGTAGACATTGGGTGGGGGTGGCCAATATGCTCTTCACGGTGATTCTCCTTTTGAGCAATTTGATCATCTCCCAGATCCATTCTACAACTTGTATTGTCAGTGGTCACATTAACAGATGTGCTGCTTTCTTTCTTGCTGAGAGACGTGTAAGAGTCAAGAGTAACATTGGAAAATGCTGCATCCAGGTCAGCAGGGAGACATGCATTGTCCAGTTCCAGAAATCCTCTTGGAACACCAACCTTTTCATTTCCTTTTGTCCTATAAAAAAGGGATTCTGTGAGAAAATCGGAGCAGCTCACTAGATGGTATCACAAATGAGGATTTGTCTTTAGCTGTTGCAAATAAACAAATGAATCCCTCAATCCTAACCAGTGGGATAACAGTGGCGCCACCATTGGCTGACATACTTGACACGACTTCCACAACCTCATACTCATATGATCTATGATTATCTGCATCTGAGCTCCATTCCATGCTCCACCCCTTGTGAAGAGCCCACACCTCACCCTTGTTAGGATATATGACATATGAATTCCTCATTTTACCTTTTGTCCAAGAAGCAATGTGAGAAAACATTTCCTTGTCTTCTGATATGTCAGTTCCTTTCCCAAGGCGAAAGTTTCCACAAGCAGTAGGCAGTTCTTCATCAGTCCAGTTCTCCTCATCTTCATCCATCGCAACGTACTCCAGCCAAGTTAAATGTATTTTGAAGTTGGAGGCATCAAAATGCTTTATACGAGCATAATACCTTGGCATGCCATCAAGGTTATCATAGAGGGCCCATATCTGACCAACTTCGAACACATTGATATCCTTGATCTTCTCAAAATTGAAGAAATCTGGATCAGGGAGGGTGACCTGCACAGAGTAAGAAGGCTTCTTTTCGCTAACAGTTTGAGGAGCTTCTTCCATGATATTGTCCTCATCGCTATCAGTTTCAGTAGCTTTTTCCTTGATATTTACGTTTTCACTAACAGTTTGAGGAGCTTCTTCCATGATATTGTCCTGATCACTATCAGTTTCAGTAGCTTTTTCCTTGATATTTACCTGATGATCACTTATATCAGCAATTTTTGGCTTTTGTTGGGTGTCTACATTGCCGCCGGACACATGAGGTGGATCTGATTGTATGCGAGCATTAGTGACACCATCATCACATACTTGTTTACAACTCATGTTAACATCAGATGGAATATTATTTTTCATTGGCCTCTTGTTGGTATCCGTGTCCAGGCAAACATTGCCATCAGCATAAGTCTTCCTCTTAACTGAGCTTTGGGTACCAGAGGATCCGGCACCAGTAGGCACTGTAGATGCATCTTGTCTATGCAAATTTCTTCTGCCAGTAATATTTAGATCAACAGGATCTGGCATCAATCTACTACCTGCAACATTTATCCTTGCATCTCCATCTATTTTCCCACCTGCAGAAGAAGGCTTTGCAGAACCAGGCAGATCCATAGCATCCGGCACTGCAGACGCATCTTCCTGAACTGATTTCTGTGTGTTGACAATGTTTGGATCAGCAGGGTCTGAAATTGGTGGCCTTCCTTGCATGTCCCCATTTCCCATAGGGACAGAAGATTTATCTTGATTCAGCGTTGAAGATTGAAATTTCCCCCTCAACACCTCTGGGTCATTAGCTCTCCCTTTCATGTATTCATCACGCTGGGCCACATTCATCCTCAGCTTTGCATCTGTGTCTCTGTCTGCAGAAGGCTTCACAGGATGGCCATGTTGACTGTAAACACCATGCTGTTGATTTCGAAACATGTGTGCAGGGTCTTGGGAACCATTTGGCTTCACATTGGTGCCTCTACCTACAGATGAAGGATTCATAGGGTGACCTTGTTGATTGGGAGTGTCACGTTGTTTATTCGCAAATCTGCTTGCAGGAACTTGGGAGCTGTTGACACTTGATGAAGTGGACATGGGCTGTTGATTCAGCTTGTATGCAAAAAAATTCCTTTTACAGTTCAGACAGCGGACCATGGTGTTCAAGATATTGCTGTAGTACTGGTATTGGATCTGACAATTTGAGCATATAGTCCAAAATGTTTCTCTAGATCCAGGCATGCTCTGTTTATGTGAATCAGTCTTCTTTGATGGCTGCTGTTTGGCTGACTTTGGCACATTTCTAAATCCATTCCTCCTTTTCAGGTCATAATCATTTCGCTTTGCAGTATCACATAGTACAGAATGAGCTTCGGCAACCAACTTGAAAGCTGCCTCAGCACCCGCAAAACAATTTTTATCAGGGTGAAGTGAAAATGCAAGCTTGCGGTACTGCTTTTTTATCAAGGCTTTGTCAGCTCCTTCCTCCACTTGAAGGACTCCATAGAAGTCCATCTCTCCATTCACCCTTAACTCTGCTGCACAGTGCACACTGCAGATGGTTGACAGTTGAGACACATTCTCAAGCTCTGGAAAAAGCTTTTGAGCTTTAAGCACAATCTTCTGGGCACCAAAAAAATCTTTATTTTCCATCTTCTTCACAGCAATTTCCCTGGCCCTTAAGGCCTCTTCCCTATTGCAACCAACCATATTCTCAGAAAAGTAGAGCGCAACCTGGCATCAAATAAGTTCACATCAGATGATGGATATACTATGGAAAAATGTTATTATTTAAGTACAAATTATTCGAAAGTGGATGAACACCTTAGGATCGCTGTCTCAAACAATATTATGCTAAAACCTTTAGTGCATTAGACCATGAAAAATACCAGTGTGAAACTAATAATGGAATAGTGATAAACTAATTCAAGAAGACATGCAAAATCATGCAAAAAAAAGGCCCTCTTCTTTCCATCATAATTCACTCTGTTAGCCAAAGACACAGGTATTTGGGGCAGATTTTCTATTTTTAGCCACAAACCATGACAGGATTTTTCTGAGTCCATATAGGAGTAGCAAACTTGCAACTCAAGAAAGTTTTAGCATATTCTATGGCAGATGCTAAAGCATACAGCATATCCTAAAGTAGATGCTAATAAGATAGATGATAACGGTGCTGACATATGCAGCAACTACTACTTGGGATAAGCACAAGACTTATAGACTTGGTCTATCACACTCCACTGAATATTGCTAATTCTGTTATGTTAATAGTTGAATTGAAAAGGAATGAAAAGTAAAATGAAATCAACCATGAAAAGATAGTACATACCAGTGATTCTATCTATATTGCACCATGATTCAAACACTATTTTTTTTCTTACATATGCAAAGCAAATTCATATATTGAACTCATATGATCTTGCACGTAATTGTGATTGAACATTTGAGTACCACTTCAATCTAGCCCTTCTTCAAATATAAGCTATTTAGCTTCACAATCATCAGATGAGCAGAGGATGGCAAATGACCCAAACATCATTCTAAGTGGGGAAAATAAAAACTCTCCTTTCAAACAAATAGCAAATCCACAAGTATGTATATGATTTATTGCAGCATCTGATGTAGCACTGAGTCAACAAACAGAAGTCAACATATAAACCTAATGAGACAATATACACCATATTATTGTCAATAACATGATTTTCAACACATCCAATGACACTTCATTATGGAGGGTATAATAGAATTACAGGGAACAAAGAAAAATAAAGACACATAGGTAAAACATGCACAGGATCAAAATTCAAAATCAACATAAAAAGAAACTTTACGTTAGCATGGCATCACTTACAGATACACGTTTGAGTGGAGAAGTATTATTTATCCTCTGCAGGCATCAACTTTCTTGGGGTAGTATATGTTGCTTCAGCAGTTGGCTGTCATCAAAGTGAGGTGGCAGGTGTCAATAGGTAAGACCTCTTAACATCGTTTGCATCATGCATGATTTAGTGAACAAAAGAAGACTTGCAGTAGATGATTCAAGGCACTCAAAGTCAAAGTGTCAACAAGAATAGAATGTTAAGAGAGTTATTTAGTCCTCAAGAATAGTGCAAGGTAGCAGGTGACAATGGGTCGGACTTGTTAACATTGTTTGCATTACGCATGATTTAGTGAGCAAAAGACTTGCAGCAGATGATTTAAGGAGCTCAAATAGAAGCAAAGTGACAACAAATACTTGAGTATCTTTGTTATCCTGATTTAGTTGTCAAATTTAAACAAAAAATAATGAGATGAAATAGAGTTAAGAAAGTGGCATCCCTGCTGATTCTAGAGAGCAGACACAATGGAGAAGTCGCCACAGAAAGGTTAACACCACCTACCAATCGCAGCTGTAGTGTGTTCAAAGGGTCGAAAAGGAGATTGATGGGGCCCAAGTAAGAGAAGTAAACAGGACGTTGAGGAAAGTATCTAATTGACATGAATGATCACGATACACTCACTATGAAGAGGGCTCTCTTAACTGATATGAAGATTAACTGTACAGAATTATAAAGGTATGAAAAGTAACATGGATTCACAATAGTTGGAAACAAAGTAGCAGAATGAGGTGCCTATTCAATTTAACCAATCCTCCCTGATATATTATGTATATCCCTCCTTCTGCAAACAGTTACAGTGTCTCTGTGGGAACCATGTTACAAAAATATTATTGATTTACAGAGCCCTGCAACCCCTTTTATTGGATAGAATCACATCTTCCTCTTCCCAATGAGGCAAACTTAGCACTTCCATTAAAAGCTAGCTTAGCGGAGAAGTAGGAAACAGTTCTAAGCCTAGATAAAATGGCCCAGTTCCAAACAGGCATTTCAACTGATCAAGACTAATAGTTATGTATAACAGATCTTTTTCTTCAGTGAGCATGTTAAGAGGAAAGGAATAAACTTAGACATGGGTTACCTGGTGTGCCTATGAACGCACACAGCAACAGCAGGTCATCCTTGTGAACCATTTATGACTCATCGCTCCAGCTTTTTTCCAAAAAGAAATTATTGCTATGCAGTGTCACCTGCACAATTGCACAAAAAAATTGCATGATTATACCCATACATGTGCATACATCAAGAAATAGGAAAGCATTGAATCATGAAATAACCACATGTGCTACTTTTTGTGCCCACTGGCCACTACTGCCTTTGACAAATTGGACCATAAATTCTGCATGCAGCTAACATTAAATATATTGCAGCTATGTAATTTTCAAAACACTGCATCATGTTGTTGTTTTTTCAGTAAGAAAATGTGAGATTCATAGAGAGAGAATATGGCAGGTATGACCAGAGGAAGTAAGATTCATAATTAATTGACCAGACAATGCACCGTCAGAAGTGTACATAATGGTACTGTGTTGCAAAAACATTTCTACAACGCATAACATCTGAATAAGAATGGTGCTCATGTTGCAAACAGGGGCAAAGCCACAGTTCAAGCATTGTTGTCATGTGACAGCAATGACTTTGGGCAGATTACTTTGTAAACATTGCTTGTGCAAGAGATGATCCTATGATTTTAGCAAGATCATTATACTATGACATCAATGCCTGAATTTTCTGGATCCATTGCAGCTAAAAAAACTCTGCAAGGCATAACATCTGAATAAGAATATTCATTGTTACTTGCAAGGTTCTAAAAGCACACAGCAGGATCCATTCATTCATCCAACCCATAGTGATTGTGAAGCCTAATCAGCCTGAATACAGAGGTAGGGATAAGCTAGAAATAGACAGCACACTCGTCTATGTGACCAAAATACAGGATTATCATGCAACAAGCAGAGGACCCCCAGAAACCAAATCAGAACATGTTCAGGCAAGCAAAACACCACACACTTACACTTACAGCCAGGCGCGGACCTAGTAAAGGGCATGGGTGTACACATGTACATTCAATAATGCTTGTAAAAGCAGTCTAGGTTAGTAGGCATGATACATGTATACACTTGTAATTAGATCAGATCCGAATACAGCCAAATAGCGAAGGTTAGGGTTCGGGAACTCGGTTTCGCACAGCAGGAATGGGAGAGAATGTGGTGCTCGTCGCCGGCGAAGGGACCTACGACTAAGGCCTGGAGAAGAGACCCGGGCACCTGGCGTAAGGCGGCGGCGGCGTCGCTGGGTGGGGCGCCTCCTCCGCCTTCCAGTGATGTGTGATGTGCTAGGGCTATTTTGATTTTTCCAATTGCCCAGAGCACTGCACTGGGCCTACCTCCGCCCCGGCTCTGTGGAAACTATTGGGCCGATGAAGTTCACGTTAGCCCAATTACCCAACGCAACCAGCGCCGGATCCGTCAAAAAATGGAAAAGGGCCCATTGTACCTCCAACCTCCTTTAGGGCCTCTGGAACTAATCCAGCGAGGATTGCGTGTCTAATTTGCATAAGCTTCGTCTCAGTTCAAGTCCAAACGAACGAGCCCTTAGCCATCACGTTTGATTTTCAACTCCAAACCCAGACATCGTAGCTTTCTAAACCGTTCAAATTATCTCTATATCCTGGATTAGAGTGGTTTTGAAGACAGTTTTTTTCATTTTTAGTTAAAAACATTCGGTAAATATTTGATAAGGTTTTAAACCACAAAAAATGTCTCAAACCTTTTAAAATTCAAAGAAAAACATTCTAGAGATAGATTAGGATACGAAAAATCCAAATAAAATACACAGAGATCATGAAGACATTTTTAGAAACTTCATTTAGAAATAGGATTATAGCTCTAGAAAAATGGGAAAATATCCAGAAAAATCTCAAAGCATCCTAATTGATGTATAAACATGTCTTAAAAACTTTGCATGGCAAAAATATAATATGCTACCAGCATGAATGCACATAAATTAATGTTGAGTGCATTCATGCTAGGTATTCGTGTTAGTTGCGTTACCCAGGACTATTCCAGGGCGGTATTGAACAAATAGGTTGAGATGTTCTTAGAGGGATTTGGATTTTTGCCACTCCTGTGAGGTGGCTTCCAAATGTTTTGATCACAAAATTAGATTAGAAGAATTGCCATTTTAAATATGACCATACTCATACCGGTTAATGCAAAATTACCTTTTATTTATTATTTTTCTTTTTCGTCTATTATCTACATGGGAAATAACCAAAATACCCAAGGTCACAAAGCCAATATTCACTCCAATTAGGTGTCCACCCGCCATCGGCAGCCACCACCTTCCGGTAGTAGCTCCCATGTCCTATCCACCATCATTGTTCACCAACACTAATCTCCTCGCTTTCATCGTCTGATGCCTTTGTCACTAATTGTCAACCTATTTTCTGACTTTGAGCTAAGATTTTTAATTTATTATTTTCTATTGATATTTTATGTATATTGTACATAATACTTGTATACTATTTTTCTATTGTTATTTTTTTTTCTACTTTGTATACTATTTCTTGCATATTCTTTCACTAAGAAATATAGGAGATGGATGAACCATTGTCTAATAAAAACCTATAATTTTGTGGGTGGTCCACAAAAAATTTTAGGAAGAGATGTGGTTAGAATATTCAACACTACGCAAGCCACCGAACCAAACAAGACTTAAGTAAAGTAGACCAGCTTTAAGGCCAGTTTTGGCAAGTCTCTAGCTCCTCGTAAAAGGAGAGTTCCTCCTGTTGAGTAGCTTCTCTAGTGCAGGCGAAGCTTTTTTGAAAAACGTTTGACAAAAATGACTCCGGCCTCAAGTGGTAGTTTTATTATAATTTGTGCCAAGTTTAAGGAGTTGGAAGAAACCACATTTTCCATGACTCTGTTGGAGTTATCATTTGGTAAGGCTGCTCCAGAAAACCTCGTCCATCGAGCCCTTAAGTCTCGTAACCAAACCCCCCAAAAAAAATAGACTCGGCTTGTGTTAGCCTCTCTATCTCTAGCTAGGCTTATCTTGCTGGGTTAGGAATAAGCCATGCGACTAAACAACCTCATATTATTATAGCATTAGACTTAGTATGCCTCGACGTTATCTGAACATTTCATAACCTTGTGGTGATCTAGCCACATTTGCTGGACTTTTATGTTGGCTGCCATGCTTTAATGCATGTGCAAAACTTAAGTCATAAACTCATCATGCTCAAATTTGAAATGTACGCAAGGTTTTATTGTCAAGATTCTTTTGACATCTATCAAAATGTTTGATAAAAAAATGGGCAATACCACCCATCTTAGGGCAACATAATCAGAAATATAGTGGCAAATGCGCAATCAGTACAAGCTAATAATCATTTTATAGCTGAATCTACAACATAAGTGCTAATGAACAGGGACAAACTCTACTTAAGTTTGAAAAAGTAATGACAAAATCACATAGTTGAAAAAATAAGGGGACCATCAAAATCAAACAGGGGTACACGTAGTGATGGATGGAAATGGTTGATGTTGGCGTATGCTGCTTTCAATTCGTAGTGATGGATGGAAATGGTTGGTCCTCCACCAACTACCATCCTAGACTTGTTCCATTTGCCAATCTGTCTAACCACACATACAAGAATGCTCACCATGGGAGCAAAGGACTGCAGTCAACGTTGCCCAAAACAATATCCATGAAGAACACTTTCACCCTTTCAGCTAAGACTCTTACATGAGCTCAGTTGGTGTGATGAACTGAAGGAACGAACCCTGGAATGGATCATTTGATACATTGGCACTGCAATATTCCAGGAAAGAACATGCAAATTCCCCATGTGATATCAGCACATGGGATACCCTTCCAAGGACAAAAGCCTAGACATAATATAGGATGTTCTCGCGTATGTGATACAAAGAAAACAATCACAATCAAAACTAATCCTCGTCCATCCCGCCACCAGGCTGGGCATCTCTTCTTGGACCTCCTGCCGGCTTGGCCATGATGATCTGGACAGTTCATATTTATTCAAATATTACCATGTGGACCCATGAAACGCAAGCATCGAAAAGGATTTAGAACGCAAGCTTAGCAGTCATACCTGGTCAACCCGTAGCACGGTGCATGCAGCATCAGCAGAGAAATCTGCTAAGGGGTCATCATAAGCAGCTTAAACTGCCACACAAGATGTGCGAACCCATGCCCCAATTTGAGGACACGCGTATGTAGATCAACAATGGTGCAAGCATTTTCCAGATCCAATGAGCACATGTTCAATGACCACAAAAGATCGAAAACATTCTGAAACCAGCTTACACATGATTCCTACATCTGATCGACTTACTTTGTGAAATAGAGGTCCCATATTTTTAAGGTCGAGATGTCCTTGCAGGCACCTTCCTCCAGGTCAATGCCAACTTTCACATTGCCACTAGCATGCTCGGCATAGAGAGAGGATATTATCTCCATTGCGCTGAGTCCAGCATTTTCTGCCAGGGTTCTTGGAACCATTTCAAAGCTTTCAGCAAATTTTGCCATGGCATACTGGTCCAACCTGTACAATTATTAACAGCAACCAACAAATGATTGGGGTAAACATAAATTGATTGTTTTTTTACAAAGGGTTAACCCTGCTCATATTGAAAGCAGATGTACTCTTACCCTATACATGAAAAGTTATTAACTATCATGGTAAATACAAACTTACCCTGTTTCCTTCAATGAGAACTCTTTCAACCTCTTTGCCAACTCTATTTCTGTTGCAGCAGCACCAGGAATTATCCTACCGTCCCTGCACATTGACTAGTATAAACAAAAACAGTGAGAACTCGGATAGATTAGCTAAACAGACATGGATGTTACAATACAATGAAAACGTTAGGTTACATCTACTATAGATACCACACATATACCTTGTACGTATTGACGCCATCATCAACAGCTCTTTCAAGATCATCTAGTATACTGTCAGTACTGCCTCTCAAGACAACAGTAGCCACTGAATTTCCACCTTCTTCATTCTTGACGACAGTAACCTTATAAATAAAAAACAAAATAAAATGAATGTTGGCGAGGAAGAATAAAGATATATCTTCTGTAAAAGCACAATAATATGGGGTAGAGCATACTCGAGTACCACCAATTTCTTCAACGGAAACAAAGTCTGCATATCCTAGTTCGTCCGCATTGCGTTGGCTAAGTTTCAACTATATTTCAAAAGAAAAAAAAATCCAAAATCAGAATAAGTATACTACTATGACAAAGGAACAAATACATCTGAAAAATCAGAACTTACAAATGCCATAGCCCCAGTAGTACGGCAGAATCTTCTCAGTTCAAACTTCGAGCTGATTTTCAGAACCATCAGTCTGCAAACAGAACATCAGTAAGTAAAACTGCTATCAAAAAAGGTCAACAGCCACACACCCATACAGTCCTCAATTTTGGGGAAAATAACATATACAATATTTCTCCAGTCTTAAAGGAATTTTTAACAAAGATCAATACAGCACAGAGAATTCAGGTAACCTATTCAGTTCAGCACACATGAAAAGCAAAAAACTCACCTGTAACGTTCACAAAAATGTAGCGCCATGTCACCCACTGCAGCTTCACTGACAATAACCTTGGCACCTGAGTCAGCGACAGCTTTGATAAGCTCCTCCACTTTAGCTTCCTCGGTCTTAGCATAATTTTCTAGCTGCAAAAGCATATGTATTATTGATTGCAACAGATATTTCCAGATTACAGCTTGCAATGCGCTACAGAAGCAAAGAAATATCATGTGCTCCATTTTTAAGTTCAGCATATCTTAAGAAATGAATCCACAAATTATGAAAAGGAATGTACTGTTGGATGCACGTCTACATAACGTAAACCACACAAAGCCAACTAAACAGTTTGCAACACTCAAACCTTCATGAGCATAGTAAAAGTAGGGACGACTTTAACAGAAGTAAAAAAAAATCCTCAAAGTAAGAACATACCTGCTCAGCGGAATGAATCAACACGGTTCCCTTTGTTTCAGTTGCTGAGGTATCGACACCACCAGCAAATACTGCAATCTAAATGTTGATTGGTTTTAGAATTCAGAAAGAAACACTGCCAGACATCATACAGAAAAAAGATGGGTACTGTGCTGTAATTGGTTAGGATTCCTGTGCATATTGAATTTCTAGCACCATGTTCTAACATATAACTGCCCATTTAATTAAAATCATAGTTCCTATCCATTCATTGCCCTTAGCGGCATGTGAACTAGAAAGACAGAAATTAATAAAATTGTGTTCTATGAAGTGTGACTTTTAAGAAACAGAAAAGTTTACAATATCACTGAGCATAACACAAGCAAATGAAATGTGCTGTGCCGTAACCGTTTTAAGTAGGAATTGGTTTGCCAGGGCTTTATGAGCATACATGATTCACTTGACAGTAACAAAATATACAAACAATGAACACATGACTAAATCACCATGAGTAAGTGATTATCCTTGAGCTTCCAACAACAAATACTCCTAACCTAGTGAAAATAACATTTAGAGCTCCATCCATTGCCCATTTCATTAAAAAACTTCAAAATCAATAAAAAGAAGGGTACCAAACTTTCACAGGTATAACCAGTGTGCAATGTGAATGAAGAGTAGCCTTTTGAGCTTACCTTTGCCTTCTCCACCCTTTTGATGCTACCAACACCATCATTTTTCAGAACCATCCCACGGACCACAGAAGAATTGTGCAAACCACCTCCAAGCAGCTTAGCCACTCTAACATTGTCGACATTAAAGTTTGCAGGATTTTTGGGGCAAACTTGAATGCAGGCCTAATAAACGATACAACAAATCCACTATTAGTTGGTGTCATTATGACGTGCGAGGGTGAAAAAAAAAGCAAAGCTCCCTGTAAGCTGGTATGGATTAGCTTACATCAGCCACAAGAGGGCACATTATATCCTCCTGGCCAAACTGCTTGCTCGCGACAGCAGATCTCATCCTCAACACAACCACCTCCTTGTTTCTTACATCCATGTTCTCTGAGCCTTTCTCAACAAGATCCTCCAAGATCTGAATTGTCTGCATACCAAAGACAAAAGCACAAAGAGGAGGTTGTGTCACAAAATCCTAAAGGAGTCAGAGGGACAAGTCACCTTGTTGATGGCTTTGGTGTAGCCAATGATGATCTCACTCGGATGCAAGCCCATCCTGATGAGCTCCTCAACTTTCTCAAGCAGTTCGCCGGCAAACGATATGGTGAGATTGTCCCCATCCCCAATCTCCTCCTGCTGAGCCCTGCCAGCCAGTACCAGGATCTTAGCAGCCGGGCGCTGAACCTCTAGCTCATTCACGATGGTGGCAGCATCATTTGTGACAAACAGCTTGTCCAAGTAATTGATAACCATCTTGTTCATTCCTACACAAAGAAAACCAGTAAAACTACAACATCAAGCAATTGGCCACTGGAAGGTTTCAGCATCTATGTAAGTAAAATTAATTCTGATGCGATTTACATAGTGCAGAAGACTAGTAGTATTAGACAAACTAATTGCTCGTGATTCAAACATTGTACACAGCTAAATGAGATTTCAAACGGCACGCCAGTGTGCCAAACGCCTCACACTACTACCCAAACATTCGTCAGCCTTGTCACCGTATATTATCCCAATAAGCTCCAACAACTAGGCCACTCCTCGCTCCAGATCCCCCTCACTCCCTACCCACTCCCCCAGCAGCTCGACCCGGTCGAATTTTTTATTTTTTAGCCCTTTTTTGAAATCTTTTTATAAATATGCCCCTGGAAGAAAGATTTCAAAATATGGACCCTTAGCTCGGCGCCATCGTTGCTGGCGCCGAGCTAACACGTCTCGGCGCCAGCGTCCCTGGCGCCGAGCTCTTGGGCTCGAAGCCAACGTGGCGGTAACATGACAGGCAGCTCGATGCCAGTAACCCTGGCGCCGAGCTCGACGTCATAGATCTTGACGCCGAGCTCGGCGCTAGGGTGACTGGCGCCGAGTTTGTGTTTTAACCCTAGGCCCAACCTTCCTGCCCGAGACTTCTTCCTCTTCTTTCTCCTCTCTCTTGGGTTTTTTTCTCCCTACTTCGCCCTACCTCACAAATCGGCATATTGGGCCTTGAAAACTTTGATTTGATCCGTAGATCTTCGATAGCAAGGTATCCTCGCTCCCCTCCTAGTTTTTTTTGCATCGATTCGGTATATATTAGTCGGATTTTCAACCTAAGAATCGTCATTATTTAGGGTTTCATTCTATCCCTCAATATTTGTATTATACAACCGTAGTATGATGCCAAGGCGTGAAAAAGCTAGCAAACCTAGGTAACCGCAGCGCATGTAGTTATGTTATGGGTTCATTGTTGTGCATCAAATGGGAAACCCTAGGTTTAGGGTTTAATGTTAATTGCTTTCGGTTCTTAGAACGAAATTGGTTGTATTGTAGTTATGGTTCTCATTGACATTTATTTGTGATGTTTTGATTTTTGTTTGTTAAATTACATTTATTTTGTTAGATGCAAGAAATGTATCAGGAGGAGTTTTGGTGAAAATAGGGTCATCCTCGAGAATTATACCCCGACGCGTCTAGCAAAGATGCCCCCGTCCCTCCTGACCTCCCTATCCCTAACTGTGACTGTGGTTTCCCGGCCCACGTTTTTCAATTGAAACATCCAGACACAGCGGCGCGATGCTTCTACACATGCAGTCGTTTTAATGTAAGAAATTGTTTCCACTATCTTTTTTCTTTATTTGTGTAAGTATGCTACTAATATTTTGTTGGAATCTCGTTGTGTAGGACCATGAGAGGTGCTTTTTCTTTCAGTGGATCGATGGTGCAGACAAGTTTAATCCTAGGTACCTCCTTTTTGACTATTGGTTTAGAGGGAGACATCCACGCGAGCACTTCAAGCGGTGGGTTCCAACCCCCTAACCCTCCGTCAATGATGGCTAAGGAGAAGCACCTAGCCACAGTTAGACGACTCGAGGAACCTACTCTGTGCGATTGCGGAGATCGAGCTGTGATAAACCTTGAGAATACATTAGAGTTTGTGTGTCCAAACAAGCATGAAGTAAATGCAAAGTGTATGAGTTGAAATGTTGAGCTATATGTGTTCATGTACTAATATCACCTGATTTAGGTGTTTTCAATGGCGAAGTGTTATTTCAAGGAGTGGTTGTATGGTCCTAAGAACAAATGGCCGGAAGAACCACGAAAGGTTAAGGAAAAGAAGAAAGAAAGGGTAATTTACAGAGCACCTCATATCATGTGCGAATGTGGTGTTAAATCCAACTATGGCCTAGTCCCTTCGGAGCTTGGAATAGGTCATTATTGCGGCCATATAGTTGACTATGATGAGGTTGGTTGTTTTTGTGGTAAACATGAAATCGTATTTTGTTTCTTTTGCTAAGACATAAATGATATATTTTTTGTTTGAACAGAGCACTAGGAAATGCAGGTGGAAATGTTATGATGGTCAAGCTAAATTCTTGGATGAACTGAAGGGGAGGCAAGTAATTGCACGGAAGAGGGGATATGGACCTGACTACATCAACCTATTCGTTAAACATCACAAAGAAAAGATGCGTAAGTTTGCTAGACAACGCGGTATTTGTAACCCGATCGATGTTGGGCTTGACAAATGGGGATTGGAGAGACGAATGATGTTAGAGGAGGAGAGGGCAAGGAAGGAGGCAAGGGAGGAGACAAGAGTATAGATGCAGGTCTTGAACGAGCATATTGTTGCATTATGTGTCAGTGAGTGCTTGAAAGCCTTTTTTTTCATTGCCTGATTTTAAATGTAATATAATCGCGTTGCTTACTGATTGTATTTTATACATGAAGAGATTGGATGCAGCGAGGAACATGCCGCACAGGTGGCTCATGTAAGGTATGAGGAAAATAAGTTAGATGAGCACAGATCGCGAGCTGGTCGCACCGTTCAATCACCGATTGTGTTGTCTGATGAGGGGGACGAGGATGAGGACGACATTGGCAGACTGAGTGAGCTCATCGCTCTAGCAGAGGCGGGCTTGTAGACAGAGGAGGCTGAGGACGACACTGGCAGACTGAGCGAGCTCATCGCTCTAGCAGAGGCAGGCTTGCAGGCGGAGGAGGATGACGACGCGTTCTTCACTTAGGCCACGAAGGCTGTAGATGAAGCGGAGGCCGCTTACTACAGGCGACAGGTAGGTCAGAGTAATGCAGGTGAGCCTAGCCACAGCAACAGGATTGTGGTAGAGGACTGGTACTCGGATGATGAGTTGCTTACTCAGTATGTTTCAGACTGAGGATTTGAAGGTGCATTTGCCCCCTATGTCTACTGTCGGAACATAATTTGTGGTCATAATATTCAGCTTAATATTACGGACGTATTGAAATATGATCACGTGCTGCAAATAAAACCTAATGAAGTAGGGCATTATATAATTCAACACATAAAACACATGAAATGACATGTGACAACATGTACCGACCTAGGGTACAGAGTTCTTTTGACTAAACCTAAGATGCCTTAGGTAATTAAACCAAACAACAAACACATAGATGTGGCATGTGAACTCCAGAAGTGCGAGCCCCTTGCTCGCCAAGCTCATGCCCAAGGAAGGCCTCCACTCATGCTCTCCAGCCTTCTGACCTGCACTGCCCGGTGACTAGGTTGCCATGAATCCTCAGGCCTAGCATCTTCTGACAGTCCTGTAGCGTGACTGTCATCTTCCCGAAAGGTAGGTGGAAGCTGTGAGTCTCCGGCCGCCACCTATATTTTAGACAAAGCAAGATTACATGTCAAAAAGGCAAGCGCATGAACAAATGGCCATGAATGGAGGCAATGATTGAATATAATACTTGTCAACCAACGCAGTTATGGCCGCTGAGTTGAACTTGGGCAACCCACAATAAACCTGAAAAGAGATGACATCTAGGCCAGCTCTTTGCAGGAAAGGAGTGTACCTGTCATCGTACCGCATGTCTAAGAACCCATTGTGGGTTCTAGGACGAAGGAGCGGAAGGTCCTGCATGAAATAAAACATAGTCTCGTGTTACTTCACAAACACATGTACGCTCACCAAAATTTGAACAAAATGTATAGATTATTACCTGCCCCTGCGCTATGAGACATCCTCGGTGGGTCGCCTCGTACGTCAGGTCGAGCAGGTGGAATTGCGCCATCCTATAAAAAAAGTCAATGTATTAGAAATTCAACATACAATGAAACATGAGCTTAGAAATGTACAAGTAATTGACATAATTACAAGCATAAATTGAGACATGCATAATTAATTAAATGATTACGACAAATATGAAATAATAAAATCAATCAATAGTTGCACCTCACTAATCTACCAATGACAACTTTGTGCATTGTGGCCAAGTCTACCACACTTGCCGCACTCGTACTGCTCGGGGTCAGTAACAAATGGGGTTCCTCTCCCACGCCTTGTTCTTCCGGGTATCTGATCCATAACCATCCTGTGCCTCATTCTCTTCCTTGATCCATGCTTGTTCCAACGGTAAGCTAGATCCGCAATGTACTTCGACCCTTCATATGGAGGCCACTCTCCAGGGTCCCGAAAAGGCACGAAGCGGGGGCTCCATGTGTGCACAAGCGTATCGACACTGAACTCGTGAGGTATCCTACTCTCGATATTATAGTTGTGATGCCTAGCTGCTGCCATCAAATGGGAACATAGAAAGTGATACTGCCTTGGTTTACCACAAGTGCATTTGAAAACTTGGAGGACAACCACATGCATCCTCGACTCTCGGACCTCACTATCGGATGTTGTACCACCCTTATGCTCACTATGGCGTGGTCAAAGCATGTAACCTCATGTGTGCTAGCCCTTTCATTTGCCTTCTCTAGGTGTGCCTTTGGTTTCGGAGCCCATATCTCTCCATCACTCTGCAACTTCAATGCATGGGCGTGTTTATCATTGAACCAAGCAACAAGTTTATAGAAGGTGAATTGAATGATTGCATTCATGGGCATACCATGTATCCCCAATAGCAACTTATTGAATGACTCCGCCATGTTGCTGCACTGAAACTCGTACCTCCATCCATCGGCGTCGTGAGCTCTCGTCCATTTCTCCAAATCCCTCATCAAACCTGTGAGCCATTGTCTACCTTTTGCATTTGATGCGGTTCTGACCCGCTCCAACTTTTTCTGAAAGTACTTGTCCCCAAGTTGTCGAGCAGCCTCCTAGAACAAATCCAAGTTACCATTCACACCATCCTTCCGGAGTAGATTCTCGGCAAGGTGTCCATTACACCAACGATGGTGCAAAGGTGCATAGCCCTCTATCTGCTCTCGCACGACATTAAGTATGCCCTGGTGCCTATCAGATATGACGCCAACCTCCCTGCTAGGCCCAACCACATGTATCCGGACTAGCCTCAAGAACCATCCCCAACTGTCATTGTTCTCCTTCTCAACCAAAGCAAATGCCAAAGGAACCAACTTGTTGTTCGTGTCACAGGATATGGCTGTAAGAAGTGTGCCCTGGTATCTGCCAATCAAGAACGTACCATCAATGGAGAAGATGGGACGACAGTGCCTAAAGGCCTCGACACACTGAGGGAAGCACCAGAAAGCATGGAAGAATATCTGCCTCCCATCCTTCCATGCATTTGGTTTTGGGATGTACTCATAATGCATGCCTGGATTCACCACTTTGATTGCATTGAAAAGTACTGGCAGTTGCTCGTACCCATCCTCCTAGTCCCCATATATCATCTTCCACGCTCGCTGCTTAGCCCTCCAAGCTTTACCATAAGTTATCACATAACCTCCATACAACGCCTCAACAGTCCTAATAATTGTCCTCACCTTCATGTTGGGTTCTCCCTGCAATATTAACATCAACTGCTTGGCAATGAGGGTAGATGTCAACTGCTGATGCCTTAGTGTCAGCTCATGGTCAACACAATTGTGTGGCCCGACAACTTTTGTGATCTTCCACTTTTCAGTGACCTTTTGCTTCCTTGCACAAACCCTCCATGGCCAGCGTTCCTTGTCACACAAAATTGTGTAATGACGCTCCGCATATGAATGCAAGACCTTGTAAGGTCTCTTTCGTATAACTGCAAACACCTGCAACCACCTCTTCAATACAAGGAGGTCCTTGAACACCCTCCCGCTCTCAATTACCATGTTAGGGCCGACCTTAGGAGCTTCTAGGAGCTCATCATCACGTCCTTCTGCACACGCCTGATCGAAATGAGCAAGATCGCTGAACTCGTGAACTCTTGGATCACGACGGCCGGGAAAGATATGCCTCAGCATCTCAACATCACTCTCTGTCAGCTCTCCAACAGGGCGGTCATTATCAGAATCAAGAGCCCTTGCCATCTCATATGGCTCTGAATCATTCATAATTTCAACACTATTGGAGCCACGGAATCCATCTTCACAGTGCACTTGCGCAGCAACAGGGGGCACATCCACATTCTTAGGAATGTCTCCTGCAACATAGGCAGAGAAATGAGGAAAGAATGAAAGAAATGGATGTAAGGAAGGGGGTAAGCTCCCAATAATCATGCGGTTAAGACACTTGCTCGGATGATTCTGTGTCAAAGGGATCTCATGAGGAGGATTTGCCACAACAACATGAGTCTGACAAGCATCTACAACTACTGCATTGGGGGCAGATTGAGCATCAGGAACTATAGGTGCAACCTCCACATTCATATCAGGTTTCGGGATGGGAGGGTCGATGTGTGCCTGCTGACCCATTGGTGGAGAAAACCCATGAGGGATGGGATCAACTAACACCCGATGCACAACCACGTCCAAACATTGTAGCTGGCTCTTCATAGCCGATCTCACATAGTTCTCCCACTGATCCGCACACCCAATTGGGATCATTCGCCTGAGGATGTTGGGAGGAGAACCTAGGTGTGCCATCATCTCCAAGGCAATGCAGCTCCTCCCGAGCCCTTGCAACCATCTCACTAAATGAAGGCCTATCATTGAATAGCACATGCACGCTTTGCATGTCAACAAACTCAACATATCCATAGCGTTCGTATTCAACGGTGCCTCCATGATATATGGTCACTAGGTTGTCCATCTAGTTCAAATACATAACGAAACACATGTACTTTAGTCCAAATTAGACGATAGATAGTACCTAACAAGTACTTTCTAACTACAAACTAAGTAAATAAGATAATAACTACATACATAGATACAGTGTACTAACTAAATAGCTAGATCCTATTTAGTTAACTAAATATCTAACTACCTATCTATGTAGCTATCTAACTATATCTATGTACCTATGTATCTATGTTTCTATCTATCTACATATCTGTCTCACTAGATCACAAACTAAATCAACTACCTAAGTCATCACATTAACTAGTAAATAACAAATGCCAAAACTACTACACTACAATCAAAGCTAACTAAGTACGCACATTGCAAATTCACAATTTTTACCTGTCCGACGACGGAGTCGCGGATGTCGATGGAGTCACAGCGGACACTGGGCGTGGGTCAGGTCGACGAGCCGGGCCGGTGGTGGCACGGCCAGGCACTGCAGGTGCCGGGGCCAGCGGGGGCACGTCCGAGGACGGCGATGGTGCGCGGTGGGCGTGGGAAGCCCGGCGCTCCGCGTGGCGAGGCGCAGCCTAGGGTGGCGGTGGTGGGCGGCACGGTCACGGTCACGGCACCGGCGTGGCGGGGCGTGGCCAAGGTGGCCGCGGGCGCGGGGACCGGCGTGGCCGTGGGGCGCGGTGGTCTGGCGGGGGTACGAGGGGTGGTGCGGCCTCGGTGGCGGCACGGCAGTCCGGCGGGGGTGCGGGGCGTATCGCGGTCGTGGTGGCAGCGCGGCACGGGCAGCAAGGC
The DNA here is from genome assembly GCA_904845875.1 of Miscanthus lutarioriparius. Lineage (NCBI taxonomy): Eukaryota > Viridiplantae > Streptophyta > Magnoliopsida > Poales > Poaceae > Miscanthus > Miscanthus lutarioriparius. The sequence goes on along the minus strand of CAJGYO010000010.1, from coordinate 42,103,297 downwards.
GTGGGGCGGGCGTGGGGAACGGTGAGGGGACCCACGCGGCGTGGGAGGCCGGCGCGGCTGTCCGGCGCAGGTGGCTGGGTGCGGGAGCGGGCGTGGGCGGCGGCGTGTCACACCCAATTTTAAGGATAAAATTGAATGCACTAACTCATGTGTGCCCAGGGATCAATCACACACACAAGCTGACAAATTATAAAAGAGTATCATCACAGTGTATCTTACATCACGATAATAACATAACTTAGTTTTATACATCACAGCGGAAAATAAAAGATAACTCTCTCTCGTGGAACACCATCACAGGGAAGGTCAACTGGTTGACCACAAGCCTAATAATCCTCAGGAAACTCCTCATACACGATGTCATCTGTTACCCATCTGGGATTTTTATCCAAATAAAGAAAATAAACAAGCGTAAGTACTTCCCGTACTTAACAAGATAACATGGGGATTCATGAGGCTCAAAAAGGTTGACACTAGTTTACTGCAGTTAGCACTTTTAGTAAGTCAAGATTTTATTATCAAGTATCATCAAGTTATGCTTAAGCTCCCATTTAAACCCACTTAATCAGATATCAGCATCATTTGAATCATATCATCATAAACTATCATAAATGAACAACAATGAGTGACCAATTATTCTGTGAGTTTTCCGGGCCGCTCGTGACCGTGAGCACGGCTGTTATAACAGTTTGTTACCCTCTGCAGAGGTGGTGCACATTCACCGCGAGTCGTGATCCCCATATGCCCGGGTTAATTACTGCCATGTCACTACCAAGGTGAGCGGGCATGGTACACTATGAAGCCATTTCATAGGTTTCTCTAACAAGTTAGGGCCGCTAGGTTTCCTTGGCAGGCAGATGTAGGAACCCCCCTTTCCTATGGCACATATCCATCGCGGCTATACACATAGGAACAGAGGCAGCCCTATACCCAACGTGGCAAGCCCCATTTGCGCCAAAAAGGTAACCTCTAACTAGCTAGAAAAGGTCCTATTACTGAGCTAAAGTCAGAGCCATATGACTCTCACGGTTGCACTGTCAGTCTCAGCTTTTGCCGACAGATAAGTCCTTATGGAGGGCCAAGTGCAACATGATCAACAGTCATTTGCACCTTCGCCCTATGGAACGGTTGTTATAAATCAGGTTATACTTTTAGTTCCTTAGATTCATTCATCATCATGTAGATCATGTTTAGTTAGAGCACTAGCATTCTACCCATATGCAATTACCCAATAGGAGTCAAGGGAACAAGTCATCAAATGTCTAGAATGTCCTTAGGGTTATCAAAATTAGACACATGCACATGAGTAATTGATTAAAGTGAAATAGGACATCAAGGTAGGCCCATGCTATACTTGCCTTGGTTCACAAACTCGTGCTGGTCCTGTTGGTCGTCGAAGAGTTCTTGGTCTCCAACGTTTTCCTCACCGTCTGAACGCGACCAACACAGCAGCATACAACATTCCAAAAGCATTCATGCAAAGCAAACATTCCTATCATTAGAACAGTACACCAACAGTATTGATAACAAGATAAAATGTTTGTAAACATAATCTACGTCTCGCTACGATCACGTCAACGCGAAGTTCACGAAAAACGGAGCTAAAATGCGAAAGTTATGATTTAAACGGGTTTTCCTATAGCCATATATTTAATTAAATCTAATCATGAAATTAAAAAGTTCCAAACTTGACTAACAGTAGTTCCAACATGTAGCTTATGAAATTACGAAGCCAACGCGATTTGAATGGATCAATTTGGAGCTAAAACGACAATTTTATAAGCGAAACAGTTCAAATGGCATTTCTGTAAATACTGAAAACGTATTTTTGACTTAAGCCGTGGAGTTTACGTTTTCCAAATGAGATTGCGCATTCGGGAAACTACGCCTTGGACTGCGGGTTAGGACTTAGAAAAGTCCAGGGTCTCTTATGCAAATCAGCCACGCGAAGGGGTATCGGCTGATCACGGCCGTCGGATCATGGATGGAGGGCTCGGATTAGACCTGGGGAGGGAGAGTGAAGAATTCCGGCCGGCCACAGTGACGCCGGTGCTGAGGCGCCATTGCCGGCGGCGTGGAGGTCTCGGTCGCGCGCGGTTAGGGGCTAGGGTTCACCAAACGGAAATCCGAGCGCACCAGGGGATGCGGGGGAGGAAGGGGGTCTCGGCCATGCCGATACGGCGGCCGGGAATAGCGGGTAGCGCGGTGGCCGCCATGGCCGGCGACCACGGCTCAAGAAGCCAAGAAAAAAAAATAACGGTACCAGGAGAGATAGGGGAACAAGGCGAAGCTCACCAAGGGAGAAATGGAGACGGGGGCGGCTTGGAGTCGACTGCTCGTGCGGAGGTTCCGAGCTCGGCGATGGCGGATCCCGGCGACCTTCGGCTACGGCGGTTGCGGGCTTCCTCGGTGCTTGGCGAGCGCGAAGACGAGAGCGGGGAGCAGCCGGGTGCGCGCGGGGGGTCTGGCTCCTATAAATCAAGGTCGAGGAGCGGGCGACGCGCCCACGATGCGCGAGGAGCGGGCGCAATTTCCGGGCGGTGATTCTTGGCTGATCAGGCGTGGACGCAGCGGAAGGAAAGGGCAATTGTGACAATGATGGGCCAAAGATCGTCGTGGCATTGGTAGCGAAAGGAGGCGCGGCGGTTGCCTGGCGCGATGCTGGGTTGGCGCGGCTGACGCGCGTGGGTGGGCTGGCGGTTGGCGCGGTGCTGGGCCGTGGGGAAAAGAGAGGGGGCCAGCGGGCCGAAATTCAAGAAGGGAGAGGAAATAAGATTCTTTCCTTTTCTATTTCTTCTACAATTTTCCAAATCCCTTTTTAAATTCAAATTTCAATTCTTTTTGAAATCTTTAATAAATTCCAAACATTCACAAAATGTTATGCAGCAGCATGTATGCATCAAAAAGTTTCTAACCTTAGTTTTAAATTTTAATTCCACAAAATTTATTATTTCCCTATCTTTTAATGCACACACCTTTGCTTAAATAAATCATATTTACTAATTTTAAAAGAATGCAAATTTTAGGATGTTATAATTCTACCCCCTTAAGATGAATCTCGTCCTCGAGATTTGGGTGATTGCTTACTCAAACAGTTGGGGATAAGTCTTTCTCAGATCATCTTCTCTTTCCCAAGTAGCTTCATCCTCTGTATACCGATTCCACTGCACCTTGCACATCTTTATGATTCGGCTTCTCGTAACTCTTTCGGCAGTTTCCAAGATCTTTATCGGATACTCTTCATAAGTAAGATCTTCCTTGATAGCAAGTTCTTCCAAAGGAATTTGCTCTTCTGGTACCCTCAAACACTTTTTCAATTGGGAAACATGGAACACGTCGTGCACACCTGACAAACTCTCAGGCAATTCCAACTGGTAAGCTACTTCTCCACGTCTCTCTAGGATCTTAAAAGGTCCTATATACCTCGGTGCTAATTTTCCCTTCATATTGAATCTTCTCACACTTCTCATTGGTGACACCTTCAAGTACACATAATCACCAATCTTGAAAGTCAGCTCTCTTCTGCGAGTATCAGCGTAACTCTTCTGTCAGGACTGAGCTACTCTCAAATTGTCTCTAATCATTCTCACTTGTTCTTCCGCGTCTCTAAGGACATCAGGTCCAAACACTTGAGTTTCTCCAGTCTGATTCCAGAACAAAGGCGTTCTACACTTACGCCCATACAACGCCTCAAAAGGTGCCATCTTGAGACTCTTCTGATAACTGTTGTTGTATGAGAACTCTGCGTATGGCAGACTCTTATCCCAGCTATCACCATACTAAAGTGCACAAGATCTCAACATATCTTCCAAAATCTGGTTGATCCTTTCAGTCTGTCCATCAGTTTGCGGGTGGTAAGCAGAACTAAAATTCAACTTTGTTCCCAAAGATCTATGTACTTTATGCCAGAATTGCGATGTAAATTGGGTGCCTCTATCCGACACAATTTTCTTGGGAACACCATGTAAACACACTATTCTTTCCATGTACAACTCTACTAGTCTTGCACCATTATAGGTAGTCTTGACTGGTAAAAAGTGAGCAACCTTGGTGAGTCGATCCACTATTACCCATATAGAATCATAACCTCTTTGAGTGCGGGGCAGTCCTACAATAAAATCCATACCAACTTCTTTCCATTTCCATTCAGGAATCTTCATTGGTTGTAGTAACCCTGCAGGTCTTTAATGCTCAGCTTTCACTCTTTGACAAGTGTCACACAAAGCCACATATTCTGCCACATCTCTCTTCAAACCATACCACCAATACTTCTCCTTGAGATCCAAGTACATCTTGGTACTTCTGGGATGTATAGAATAAGCAGACTCATGGGCCTCTTGCAGAATTGCATCACGGATAGCTTTCACTTCAGGTACACATATCCTTTTCCCGAACCAAAGAGTACCATTCTCATCCATTCTGAATCTGGGTGCCTTTCCAAGCACTACATTCTCTGCTATCTCTTTAAGTTTTTCATCCTCCAATTGACCTTTGCGTATCTCTTGTTCCAATGTAGGCTCTATCACCAATTCCATTGCATTAGTGACAAGACTCAAGTTGAGATACTCCATTTCAGCACATAACTCTGCTGACATAGATGTTATCTGAAGTCCATTGGCATAGCTCTTTCTGCTAAGTGCATCAGCTACGACGTTAGCCTTTCCCGGGTGATAATGCACTTTCAAATCATAGTCTTTGATCAATTCCAACCAACGACGTTGTCTCAGATTCAGATCTGATTGGGTAAAGATATACTTCAAACTCTTATGATCAGTATAGATATCACTCTTATGTCCAATTAGATAATGTCTCTAGATCTTCAAAGCATGAACCACAGCTGCCAATTCCAAGTCATGAGTAGGATAATTCAACTCATGCTTCCTTAGTTGTCTAGATGCATATGCAACCACTCTTCCTTCTTGCATAATCACACATCCAAGGCCCAAACGGGATGCATCACAATATATAGAGAAGTTCTTGCTTAAATCGGGCAAGATTAATACTGGAGCTGTAGTCAATCTCTTCTTTAGCTCTTCAAAGTTTGCCTGGCATTTATCCGACCATACATACTTAGCATTCTTTTCCAACAGAGTTGTCATAGGCTTGGCTAGCTTGGAAAAACCTTCAATAAACCTTCGGTAATATCTAGCTAATCCCAAAAAGCTACGAATCTCACTTACAATTGTTGGTGGTTTCCAATTCAGTACATCTTGCACTTTGCCTAGATCCACTGCTATTCCACCATTGGAGACTACATGACCCAGAAAAGAGACTTCCCTTAACCAAAACTCACACTTGCTCCACTTAGCGTACAACTTATGTTCTCTAAGCTTTTGCAAGACCAACCTTATGTGTTCAGCATGTTCTTCTTCAGTCTTGGAGAATATTAGTATGTCATCTATGAATACTACCACAAATTTATCCAAAAACTCCATGAACACCTTATTCATCAGATACATGAAGTATGCGGGTGCATTGGTCAATCCAAAAGACATAACGGTGTACTCATATAATCCATACCGTGTAGTGAATGCTGTCTTAGGTATGTCCGAGTTTTGAATCTTAAGCTGATGATACCCAGATCGGAGATCAATCTTGGAGAACACATGGGCTCCTCTCAACTGATCAAACAAATCATCAATCCTAGGTAAAGGGTATTTATTCTTGATTGTAACCTCATTAAGTGAACGGTAATCCACACACATCCATTGACTACCATCCTTCTTATCCACAAAGATCACAGGTGCCCCCATGGGGAAGAACTGGGGCGTATGAAATCTTTTTCTTGCAACTCTTTTAGTTGTTTCTTAAGCTCTTCTAATTCATTAACTCCCATTCTATATGGACGTTTAGCTATCGGTGCAGTTCCAGGTAATAATTCAATAATGAATTCAATGTCTCGATCAGGTGGCATACCTGGCAAGTCATCGGGGAAGACATCCGGGAACTCCTCCATGACACGATCTTGTTCATTGACTTCACCATCTAATTTGGTTCACGGTGGTCGAGGGTCGGGCTTGCACTACCACTTCTACATGATTCTATCTCCATTGAGTGATGTCACAACCACAGATTTCTCCTGACACTGAATCACTGCCCGGCGTTGTTTCATCCAATCCATTCCTAGAATAAGATCAATTCCCACTGTTCTCAACACAATAGGCTCCACTTTGAAGTCTACCCCCCTTAAGGAAATGCTAGTTGAGTTGCTCCAATAAGAAGCTGGCATACTACCTCTCGGGGAATTTACTAGTATGGGTTTTTTCATGGCACACAAAGGTATGCTATGCATTCTAACAAAAGCTTGGGAGATAAAAGAATGCGAAGCACCAGAATCAAAAAGTACGGTAGCAGAAATAGAGTTGACGCTGAACGTACCCAGCATGACCTTAGGCGTCTCTTGAGCTGCATCAGATGACACATAGTTCACCTTCGTAGTGTGAGGTGGTCGGGCGTTGAACTTCTGATTGCTGGTCTGGTTCTGAGGTGCTTGTTGGTTCTGCTTCTTAGGACACTGATGAGCATAGTGACCGACTTCTCCGCATCGGTAGCGGTGCATTGGGATTGTTGGGTGCACCACTCTTTCAGGAGCATTGTTGGGCACTCCTGGCGTGTTGCGTGATTGCCGGGTGCTATGGGGACGCCGATTCCCAAACTATTGCTGGTATCGAGGGCGTTCTTTGGAACCTGGTTCACCGAGGATATCGACCACGGTTTCCCTAGTGAGTTGGTCCTTGATTCCACCTTTGGAAACCCTTTGGGATAAGCACGTGGGCGTAGTGTTGCTTCCAGAAGCTTGCCCTTGGAGCCTTCTCTTCTTAGCTTCCATCTCCTTGCGCTTATCGTCAATCACAATAGCGCGATTCACCAAAGACTGGAAGTTAGGGTAAGTATTAGACATTAGCTGGAGCTGTAGTCCATCATAGAGTCCCTTGAGAAAACGGCGTTGCTTATCCTTGTCATCCGCTACATCATTAGGAGCGTAGCGTGATAGTTGTGCGAACTTGTCCTGATACTCCGCCACAGTCATTGATCCTTGCTTGAGAGATCTGAATTCTTCCTGCTTCAGTTCCACTAGTCCATCAGGAATATGGTATGACCGGAAATTGTCCTTGAATTCCTACCAAGTGATAGCAGGAGCATTGTTGGGACGTCCAAACTGGAATGATTCCCACCAATCCTGAGCAGCTCCTTGGAGTTGCCCGGAAGCTACAACACCTTCTCAAGGTCGTTGCATTGTGCTATGTTCAGTTGCTTCTCCACAGCACGCAACCAATCATCTGCCTCCATAGGGTCTGAGGCATGGGTGAACACCGGTGGTCGCCCTTTCATGAACTCTCCACGCTTATCTCTGACCTGAACAGGCGGTGGTCCTCTTGCAGGTTCATTGTCCAAGCGCTGCATCATAGCTTGCATCAGCTGCGCTTGCATTCCCAATATCTGTTCCATGGTCACAGGTGGCGGTGGTGGATTTATGAGAGCATCACGTCCACGACCACGGCCTCTGCCTCTTCCTCCTCTTGCGGCCATCTGTTTTCCAACAAATGTGCAAAATTTAGAGATTTTCCAATTATAGAAAGCTTACAAAAGATAAGAAACACTGCTGAGAATTTTCTGGACAAGATTCAAATTCAGCAGTTCAGTAAAACTGTTATAACTCGAGTTTCAGAGATCCAACAGAGGTGCACCAAGATTCGTTAGAAAGCTTAGGACATCAGCTACAACTTTCATTTAGACCACTTTTACAGATTTTGAAACGCACAAGGTCAAAAGTAGAGCTAAACCGAAACTGTTCTGAGTTCCAGACAGCGCAGGAACATCAACTTGTGACCACTAGATCTCCCAAACCTGAACAGCTATTGATGTGATTCCAGAGACACTTGAAAGATACAGAGGTGTAGTTATCTCCACAAAAATTTCAGAATTTTTATCATCCTAGATTTCGAGATACCGGATTAAGAACACAGGCTGCTCCAGGAATCAGCACAGCAGAGATAAGATAAAACGAAACATCTGCATTAAGATTTCATTCTAAACTTAAAGTTCCAATCTAAGGAAGTTGTGGACATGCCCCCAAACTTCCAGCAATCAAGCAAAATACCAAATCAACCAAGTTCACAAGACCAACAAGACTAAATAAGAACACGAACTAACGACGTGGTAATCTAGATCAAGGCACCTAACACCTATGGAGCGGTGTCAATCATGGTGAAGGACCGACGCTTCTTCTTATAGATGGAAGGCTGTCCAAGTTGTGCTCGAAGTTCATCCACTTGCTTCTGAAGGCGTCTCTGAGCCCTCTGAGATGCACGCAGTTCTCCTTTGACTTCCTCGTCCACTCCCTGCATAGCGTGGACATGCTGCACCGTTGCCTCCAGAGTTGGGTCATTCTCTGGTGGAGCCAAAACCTGCCAAACACCCTCATGATCATTTCGAGGAAGGAACCTGAAGTGATCCTCCCTCATGGCCTCAAAGCGACGACCATGGTAGTGGATGTAGGTGTTCTGTGCTGCATCCTCCATGCCATCCAAAGCATGGGCTCTCCTAGCAGGGGCACAGTGGACAGTCTCCACCTTATGTCCATTCTTGATATCGTTCCAAGCGGTGACTAGCAGCTCTACCTTCCAGAAGGTAGCCTCCAATGGATGCTGGTACTCGGCGCAGTGGTAGCTGATGGAGGCGTGCAAGTCGGGGTAGTAGTCGTCCAGCATGTGAGTGAGGAGGGTGTGGTAGTAGGCTGTCTCTGGGGCTGGCTTGAAGTAGTACTTGCACTTCCAGCCAATCTCCTCCACCACGGGAACAACTGGGGATGGTGCAGGTGTAGGGGAAGTAGCCGTTGACTCCTCGGGTGTAGCTACAACAGGATAGACTGGCACAGCGACTGGTGTAGGAGCAGGTGTAGGCATCGGTGTAGCCATCTCCTCATCGTCGGAGATGATCACAATCTCCCTCTCCGCCTGTGGGGCACGCGGGGTGAACATGGCACGATAGCCGGCGGTGCTGAGGCGAGCAGTCTTCGGATTATGAGACATCTATAGATTTAAAGTGAGATAGAATTAGAATCAACAAATTTTAAAAAATAGATTAAGGTATGAAAAGCATAAATGTTTTAATAAAATAACAAGAATAAGACAGTAAGCAAGAAACTAGAGGAGCAAAGATGCTAAAACGACCGTTTTCTAACTAGGCTTGCGTCCTACAGTCAACACAACTTTGATACCAATTTGTCACACCCAATTTTAAGGTTAAAATTGAATGCACTAACTCATGTGTGCCCATGGATCAATCACACACACAAGCTGACAAATTATAAAAGAGTATCATCACAGTGTATCTTACATCACGATAATAACATAACTTAGTTTTATACATCACAGCGGAAAATAAAAGATAACTCTCTCTCATGGAACACCATCACAGAGAAGGTCAACTGGTTGACCACAAGCCTAATAATCCTCAGGAAACTCCTCATACATGTTGTCATCTGTTACCCATCCGGGATTTTTATCCAAATAAAGAAAATAAACAAGCGTAAGTACTTCCCGTACTTAACAAGATAACATGGGGATTCATGAGGCTCAAAAAGGTTGACACTGGTTTACTGCAGTTAGCACTTTTAGTAAGTCAAGATTTTATTATCAAGTATCATCAAGTTATGCTTAAGCTCCCATTTAAACCCACTTAATCAGATATCAGCATCATTTGAATCATATCATCATAAACTATCATAAATGAACAACAATGAGTGACTAATTATTCTGTGAGTTTTCCGGGCCGCTCGTGACCGTGAGCACGGCTGTTATAACAGTTTGTTACCCTCTGCAGAGGTGGTGCACATTCACCGCGAGTCGTGATCCCCATATGCCCGGGTTAATTACTCCCATGTCACTACCAAGGTGAGCGGGCATGGTACACTATGAAGCCATTTCATAGGTTTCTCTAACAAGTTAGGGCCGCTAGGTTTCCTTGGCAGGCAGATGTAGGAACCCCCTTTCCTATGGCACATATCCATCGCGGCTATACACATAGGAACAGAGGCAGCCCTATACCCAACGTGGCAAGCCCCATTTGCGCCAAAAAGGTAACCTCTAACTAGCTAGAAAAGGTCCTATTACTGAGCTAAAGTCAGAGCCATATGACTCTCACGGTTGCACTGTCAGTCCCAGCTTTTGCCGATAGATAAGTCCTTATGGAGGGCCGAGTGCAACATGATCAACAGTCATTTGCACCTTCACCCTATGGAACGGTTGTTATAAATCAGGTTATACTTTTAGTTCCTTAGATTCATTCATCATCATGTAGATCATGTTCAGTTAGAGCACTAGCATTCTACCCATATGCAATTACCCAATAGGAGTCAAGGGAACAAGTCATCAAATGTCTAGAATGTCCTTAGGGTTATCAAAATTAGACACATGCACATGAGTAATTGATTAAAGTGAAATAGGACATCAAGGTAGGCCCATGCTATACTTGCCTTGGTTCACAAACTCGTGCTGGTCCTGCTGGTTGTCGAAGAGTTCTTGGTCTCCAACGTTTTCCTCACCGTCTGAACGCGACCAACACAGCAACATACAACATTCCAAAAGCATTCATGCAAAGCAAACATTCCTATCATTAGAACAGTACACCAACAGTATTGAAAACAAGATAAAATGTTTGTAAACATAATCTACGTCTCGCTACGATCACGTCAACGCGAAGTTCAAAAAAACGGAGCTAAAATGCGAAAGTTATGATTTAAAACGGGTTTTCCTATAGCCATATATTTAATTAAATCTAATCATGAAATTAAAAAGTTCCAAACTTGACTAACAGTAGTTCCAACATGTAGCTTATGAAATTACGAAGCTAACGCGATTTGAATGGATCAATTTGGAGCTAAAACGACAATTTTATAAGCGAAACAGTTCAAATGGCATTTCTGTAAATACTGAAAACGTATTTTTGACTTAAGCCGTGGAGTTTACGTTTTCCAAACGAGATTGCGCATTCGGGAAACTACGCCTTGGACTGCGGGTTAGGACTTAGAAAAGTCCAGGGTCTCTTATGCAAATCAGCCACGCGAAGGGGTATCGGCTGATCACGGCCGTCGGATCATGGATGGAGGGCTCGGATTAGACCTGGGGAGGGAGAGTGAAGAATTCCGGCCGGCCACAGTGACGCCGGCGGTGAGGCGCCATTGCCGTGGCGTGGAGGAGGTCTGGATCGCGGTTAGGGACTAGGGTTCACCAAACGGAAATCCGAGCGCACCAGGGGATGCGGGGGAGGAAGGGGGTCTCGGCCATGCCGATACGGCGGCCGAGAATATCGGGTAGCACGGTGGCCGCCATGGCCGGCGACCACGGCTTGCGGAGCTCGCGGCCAGGGCTCAAGAAGCCAAGAAAAAAAAATAACGGTACCGGGAGAGATAGGGGAACAAGGCGAAGCTCACCAAGGGAGAAATGGAGACGGGGGCGGCTTGGAGTCGACTGCTCACGCGGAGGTTCCGAGCTCGGCGATGGCGGATCCCGGCGACCTTCGGCTGCGGCGGTTGCGGGCTTCCTCGGTGCTTGGCGAGCGCGAAGACGAGAGCGGGGAGCAGCCGGGTGCGCGCGGGGGGTCTGGCTCCTATAAATCAAGGCCGAGGAGCGGGCGACGCGCCCATGATGCGCGAGGGAGCGGGATTCAGCGGGCGATTCTGGTGACCAGCGTGGACGCTGAAGGAAAGGGGCAGCTCGGACAATGGCAAAGCGGTCGGTGTGGTGGTATTGAAGGAGGGCGCAATGCATGTTCTGGCGCGATCTTTTGGTCAAGCGGCCGACGACGACGCTGTATTGGTTTGGTTATGCGGTGCTTGGCCGTGGGGAAAAGAGAGGGGGCCAGCGGGACGAAATTCAAGAAGGGAGAGGGAATAAGATTCTTTCCTTTTCTATTTCTTCTACAATTTTCCAAATCCCTTTTTAAATTCAAATTTCAATTCTTTTTGAAATCTTTAATAAATTCCAAACATTCACAAAATGTTATGCAGCAGCATGTATGCATCAAAAAGTTTCTAACCTTATTTTTAAATTTTAATTCCACAAAATTTATTATTTCCCTATCTTTTAATGCACACACCTTTGCTTAAATAAATCATATTTACTAATTTTAAAAGAATGCAAATTTTAGGATGTTACACGGCGGCGGTTCTCTGCTCGGGCAAGGGAAAAGCGAGAGAGAGAGGGAGAGGAAGAGAGAAAGATTGGGGCCCATACGTAAGACAGGCTCGGCGCTATGGTTACTGGCGCCGAACTGCCTGCCATATCACCGCCACGTTGGCTTCGAGCCCAAGAGCTTGGCGTCAAGGACGCTAGCGCCGAGACGTGTTAGCTCGGCGCCAGCAACGATGGCGCCGAGCTAAGGGTCCAGATTTTGAAATCTTTCCTCCAGGGGCATATTTGTGAAAAAATTTCAAAAAAAGGCTAAAAAATAAAAAATTCGGTCGATTCGGTGGCCTCACACTACGCCACCGAAGACCGCTCCCCTCGCTCCAGATCCCCTCTCACTCTAGTAGCCACAACTCGAGCCCACAACCCACGCCAACGAAGCGGAGGCGGACGCGGAGGCGGAGCACGACTCACCGTTGGGGCCGAGGGAGGTGCACGTGATGGCGGAGAGCTCGCGGCAGGCGTCAATGGTCTTGAGCACAGCCTCCTCGAGCCCGGAGAGGTGGCGGTGGCCCTCCTTGAGCATCGACTGGATCCCGTAGCCTGCCATCGAGCTGAGCGCCACCATCATCGTCAATGGCTGGGTGCGGGGGCGGTGGTCTGGTGGCAGGGGACGGCGCCAGCGGCGAGTCGGATCGGGGGCGAAAGGTTTAAACCCTAGTGGGCGCTGCTTTGGGAGATGAAGGGCCGAGGCGTTCTAGAATCGTGGGGAGACGAAGGGAAGGAAGCCCTAGGTGTCCTGTCGGTTCAGGTAGGTAAAGCCTGCTGGGCTTGTTGGGCCGGGCTGGAGGTGTGTTAGGGCTTGGGATTTATTTATTTATTTATAATATATGTTTTTTTTAATTTTGTGTTTTGCAAAAATAATTGCTTGAATAAAAAATGCATAAAGATACTCCTGTCAGTAATTGAAACTGAAATGGAAAAATGAATTCGGCCAAGTAAATTAAAGGAAGCTATTTGAATTCGAGGAATTTACTCTTTTTCGTGTAGAGATTCACAACTTTTCAATATGAGGTTGGATGGAGATAAAATATGTATGAAAATTGTAGAGGTAGAAGAGATCTACAGCCTTATAGTTTACATATTTTTCATTTGAATTCAATAATGGTGATTTCCAAATGAAAGACTACATTTACTATTTAGTGGTACGATCAAAATCTGGAAGAACTGTATAACATATAATTTGAAAATCCAGTAAAGAAGATTTGCAAGCATCGAAACTATACTATGAGATTGGGTACTATCTAGAAGATATCTACTATTGTAACTCATTTACCCCATAATCCTGTGAAAGCATCTATTACCAAGGAAAGATAAGTTTTGTTTGTATTGTACAACTTAAAAAGTGGTTATTTATGCATGATGTATACTGTTCTTATTCACTCATTTTATAATTCACATAAGAATTGCAAACTAAGTCTTTGAAAGGCATAGTATTGTGGTACTGCATATCATTAATAATACTCACATTTGTGAAAAATATGTTTATGATATTTTGAACAACGAAGTTCAAAAGATGACTTTATGAGAGGGGCGTATTTTATTGAATCTACTATGAAGGTAAACCACTAAAACTATTATAAAAGGTTAAGAAGGTCATATCTACTAAACATTGAAGTTTATGTATAGATCATGAAGATAGACATATATTCATGAAGAATAGAATATCCTAAAGAATACGTGATCAAGAAGGTTAAATGTTGTACTCTTTTTTCCTATATGAGTTTCTACATGAAGGTTTCTCATAGAAGGTTTATAATGAGGCAACGTGTGTAATGCAATTAATGAATGTGATACATTCTTTTCTCTAAGAACTATTTCTCCGTTGGATTTTTGGATGGGAGCTTTTAATGAGGCATGAGCATATCATGATAACCGCCCATGGGGAGTGTTGTAAAACATGTGAACTCTATCCTAGAAGGAAAGAAGGAGAAGTAATCATAATCCTAGTCCATTTGGATGCAGGCTCTTACCAAACTCTTAGACCTTGACATGACCATATATATATGTGAGAGCTCTATGTTGTAATCATGAATATTCAGAGAATAAAGAATAGTTCCTCTATCATGTGTCTATGTGATCTTCTACTTTTCATCTATTATGTTAATCACGAGAGACGAAGAGAGAAAAGTCACAACCACTAACAACGTGTTTTAGACAAAAATGATCCTGGCCGATTATCTCCTACAACTAAAAAAAACAAAGTGTGGACATTTTTTGGTGCGACATTTATTTTGGTTCGTCCGTCTGCCCACGCCTACGATCCCACGACATCTCTTTGATTGAATATTGCCTGTCATGTGATAGAGGAATCACGGCAAAATAGGAAGTAGAAAATTATTGTGCTATCTATATACACATTGCATGTTTGCATGCACCAACATACATGGCAACGAGCAAAAGAAAAGAGAATTAACACAGAAGGAAAGAGAATTAAGACAAAAGAAACCTCTTTGCATTTCTGAGAACCTTACCAAATCTGACTACATTTAATTACTTCCCCTCTTTGCATTTGCAAAAGGGACAGCTTTTTCCTCCTTTCATTTGGTTTCACGCTCATGTGTTCCATCTGCCTCGGTCTCCTCCTTGCTCGTCCCTCCCCTTAGGATCGCGGCATCGCTCACGTGTTATAAAAATGACACTTTCAGTGTTTTGTTCATAATATTTTGTTTTGTAACCATTCATAACTATTACACGTGTATGTTCTCAAAACCATGAGTTTTGTCGACTTTCTCCACTTTTCTCATGTGTCAATGTGGGATCAACCGAATTAGCACCTGCATAATTACAAACATAAATTACTTGAATAAAACCAATGAAGCAAGTTAGCGATAATAGTGAACAATAGTGCTAAACAACACCATACCAGTGGTCGTGGGATGGCACGATCGTAGTGGCATTGGTTCCGCGCATTCACGAGGATAGCTCATTTGTATTTTCCATTGTTGCACCAGGGTCATTAGTTTGTGAGCATGAAATAAATGGATATCGAAGATTTCTTCCTGCTAATATAAAATATTATCTTAGCCGTATCACGGAAAGGTCTATAAAGTAGAGTTTGTGAGCCTGCGACGCCGCGCACTCCGTGACTGTGTTAAATTCATGCGTTTTGGATTAAATGTCACTTTAATGTTGGTATTTAATTTTTACAGTATTGTTATCTTATCGTGCGATCCGTGTGTTTTTAGTACAAAATGTTAGTTATTCCGTAGGAACGCACGGACACGCTACCTAGTTATTTTAAATTCTAACCATTTTGGGCCGCACCAGGTCATGAGGCGTGACGACATCATTTGACATGGTAAGATGGACCACATGCTTAGGACACGTGAGGGTTCACGGGCACACATTGTATACATGAAAAACTTGTCATGCCATTATTCATTGAACTGGTGTGACAAGGCTATCCTTCTAACTTAAAATTTCATATATTTTTCATATAGCGTTGGGTGAAGATGATTGTTTACATGAAAATTGTAATCCTCGATGAGATCTACAACTTTCTAATTTAGGTTTTTTCACTTGATGTCCTTAAGATGTTTAAAATTATTATAAAATATCAGCAGCACATTATGCACATGTTGGGACATGCTGCCTTATAAAAGTTCATATCTTTCTCATAAGAGATCAAATATGTATGGAAATTGTAGATATCAACAAGATATAAAAAAATATTTTTCAGCTTTTATTTTTGAGTTTTTTTTTCAATTGAACTCATTAAGATGCTTAAATAATCGATATAAACTTCCTACAACATATTAATCATAGGGTTTGTCACCATAGAAAAACCATATCATTTTTATACATGGGGACGAAATTTTATATAAATAGTAGCTCTCGACAAGACCTATGAATAATTTTAATTCAAGTGAACTTGAGTGTGTTTATATCTGTGCATGTATTTGGAGTTCAATGTACTGCTCTGTACTAGGTGAAGGACCATGCTCTAACATATGCTACAAACGGAAGTACAGATATATGGTTGGATGAATTTTTCTAACTTTGACCAAATCTAAGTCGGTTTTAAAATTTATAGCAAAACTTAGTCGATAAAAGTGGGGAATTAATACAATCGACTAAAACTACTACACCCAAAAAAACAATGTCACAATAACTAAGTGTGCAAAACACCCTATGTCTAAGTCAAGCTCTGTCATCCTAGGGTGGCGTGCAAACGATTATAAACTAGGTGAATTCCCCGCGCGTTGCCATGGGAAATTCAGAAATAATGATGAAAGCATTAAGTAGCAGAATCTTGCATAAATTAGGAGAGTTGTAGATATTAAGGTATGATGGGAAATAACATTAGCCTTTATCAACTGAGAACTTGGGCTAACAAAGAAAATAGAAAGCAAGAACTGAGAGAATGATTAAATGAAACATGTTTTCACATCCAGATCAATTGAGCATCTACCATTTCTGTACTTCTGATGGAAAAGCTAACCAATCTAAGGGAAAAATATAAGTTTATATGGACTCACGTATTCATCAGATAGCAAAAGGACAGAGGTAGTGACTGGTGAATACCTTATGATTGTTGGTTGCCGGACATATTTAAGTATTATAGAATTACAAAACATATCTCGTCGCAAAAAAAAAAAAAGAATTACAAAACATATCATCGGAAGTACAACGCTGAAACCAATAATCAGCTAGAAACCTAATGACTAATCAAACACCTAATGACAGAAGAAAGATCCAAAATATAAACAAAAGAACCAGGAGAAGGTTATGATGAGAAAATGTAGAGGACAGCGTGGTAATCGATGCCCACATGTATCGGCTGACATTAGAAATGGATTGCCTCCTTGCAAAAGAAACAAAGGCCTCCTTCCTGAAGAAGAAACAGAGGTACCAAGGTGAGAGTACTGGCAAGTGGCAACAGGAGAGAGAGGGTGGGTGGACGACGGACGTGCCTTACAGGTAGCCAGGCCAAACCGCCCAAATTGTTTCTCCAAACCCGATGGGATCGGAGTCTGAACAATCAAACACCAACGGATGGTGATTTATATGAACAATCAGATTAGGGAACTGTTAGACAATGAATTCATTTGATGAAAATTGAATTTGAAGGAAGGTGTGGGAACGATGTAGTAGAGTAGATTGTGGAGCCGTTTCAGATGCATCAGTGTTGAGCAATAGATTGTGGGGGAGCATGCCGCCGGTTCGCCTCCTTGGCATCGTGAAGATACTGCATGTCTGCAGCGTTGTAACGTAGCGATGCATGATGGGGGCATCGGAATCTGAAGCGAGGGAGCCTCTCATAGGTTGGGGCTGCTGGGTGGAGGTGGTGCGGGACCGGTGTGTGCTCGATAGAAGCTGGACGGCTGGAAGAGATGGACATATCCAATGCATGGATGGTGCTGAGACTCAACGGATGATCTTAGTGGCTTAGTGGGGCCCTTAGTGTGACATGGCTTCACAAAATTGTAGAAAAATATGGTAGTGGGGTTTTGTTTTATAAGAGATATAGATTCGAGGAAAGTAGATGAATTAAATATAAATTGCACAAGTAAATGAGCTCAAGTATATAAACCACAATGGAGACACCAAATTTTTTACCGTCATCTCGGTGATTGGCTAGACATCTCAACTCTATGTTGAGGCAAACTCAAAGATTGCAACCGCTCCTCTATCAAGCCTTTCAATCACACCGGATTGGCTCTTCACCACAAGCACTTGGATTTTGAGCCAGTTAAGCAATATGAGCTTCCAAAACCTCGATGCACTAGAGTTGCACTTCACCACTCTAGTGAGGTATGCACAAAACCTCTCACAAGATCGAACTGACCCTCGTTCACAATCTCCTTTGAGGGCTCATGGTTCCCATGCAGTAACCTCCAGGAGTGACAAGCCAATCATGACTACAAAAATGATTTTGTAAGACACTGCTCAAACATTAACAGAGGCGGTGGTCACAAAATCCATCTGTCTCGTAAAATGCCTAAGGATTTTCAGAGGCGGACGTTTTCATTTACGGAGGCGGTTACAACTAACCGACTCGCAAAATGCATTTACGGAGGCAGACCTTTTATTTACGGAGTGGTCAGAAATTGTCCGCCTCTAAAATCGATTTACGAAGGCGGGCAAAAAGTGTCCGTCTCCTAAAATCAATTTATAGAGGCAGGCCACTTAAAAGGCCCATCTCCAAAAATGAAGATGATTTTTAGAGGCGGACCTCTTAGAAGGCCCGCCTATGTAAATATTCCTGAGGCCCAGCCAAAGCCCACATCCAACTCTCTACCAGGCTTATATAAATTGAGGAGTTAGGGTTTCGTCCACATAGCCCCTCTCTCTCAGCTCTCTCCCTCGGCTTGCGCCGCTCCTCCCCCATGCGACGGCCCCCTCTTCCCCCATGCACTGGGCCGACGCGCCTCCCCTCCCCTCCCTCCTATCTCTCTCCCTCCCTCTCTCCCTCGTCGCATGACTGGTGGTGGATCTGGATCCCAGGCGATGGATCTTGTGTCCCGTAGCCCAGCAGGTGGAGCTCGCACGACTAGCGGTGGCCGCCTGCTGCTCCCAATGGTGGATTCGTTGGTGGTGCGGCCGGATCTGGTGGTGGAGCAGCCGGATTGTCGGTGCTACGGCGAATCCGGTGGCGGCGCGCGACCTTCTCCCCCAGCAGCGACCTCCACCATCAGATATGGCGTCCATGTCGGGAGAGGGCGGATCCGGTGGAGGGCGCAGCTTCCTCCCCCAGTGGCGGCCTCCACCATCGGATCTAGCAGGCCATGGCAGGAGAGGGCGGATCCGGTAGTGGCGCATGGCCTCCTCCCCCGGCGGCTCTACATCTAGATTTGTGTGTGTAGTGGCTCTAATTGCGAATGCTTCAACTCAATTCATGGGCTTGGGCACAACATTGAATGCTTTGATACGAGGTTCTGGGCTATCTGCAACTAGCATGTGTGGCTGCATCGCATTACGCGCAAGGTAACGATGGCCCCCAAAATGGTTGGCAACGCTGCTGTACACCATGAAGACTTGCGCGTATGTAAGTTACACCTAAATCCTTTTTGTTTCAATGTCTTTGTTTTTTTTTATTTTTTTAGGATCAAGCATCTATGCAAACTATTTCCACTAGAAACATAGATTTGTTGTGAGGATCAATATTGAGTGAAATTGTTCTATCAGAATTCTATATTTTCATTCCCCTTTGTGTTCTTTATTTATATTGTAAATCAATAGGTAAAGATCAGTGATTTTATATCTAGTTCCCTTTTGATTTGTCTTGGATCTATATGTTCATTAAAAGTAGGATGGTGAGATCCAGGCACATGTACATATCTAGGGTTGATTCATCCAACTTTCCTTGCTTCTCCTAGCAATGAAATACAATATTTCCTTTGTTCTTTGGTTTTGTGCACTCTATTCTTGTCTTGTTTTGTATTGCTTTCATTTCCACCCTTTAGTTCGCCTCCCAAATAGTGATGTGTTAGGTAAACAAGCTCGATTTCTAATAGGGACTCTTGATTTGGGCATGCGAGCTTATTTTGAAGGATGGAAGCTATTATTTAGGCAACTTGGACTCGTCTTGGGAGATGTGGACTAACCTTAATCTATACTATCACCAAATTAGGTATTGTTGCGCATTGACTTTGATGGACCAATTCAATCTACTGCATAGTGAACGACATTGAGATTTGTTAGGCTAACTGAAGCAAACCATGCTTCAAAGATGAAGGGGTAGCTAGTGAACCTTTCCCAAGCAGGAGAGCCAAATCAAGTCCTCTCTCCTTTGCTCCCTATATTGGAAAGCATGCAAATTTGTACTTTTTATCTAGTCTCTTTTTAGATAAGGCTAGGATATGAAGGTATGCTCATCAAAAGTAGAATGACAAGATTTAGGCTATGGAGTGCATTGTAGATGATCATAAATACCCCATCACTGCCGGATCAAAATACCCCATCACTACTAGATTTTGAACCGGCTCAACCATACCGGCAGTGATGAGGGTAAGCTATCACTGTTGGTTCCTACAAACCGGTAGTGTTTGTCGATGTTTTACCACCGGCAACCCGCCACAGGAGTACCCGGGGCGGTGATTTGTTCGGAGGGGTATCGGCGTATGCAGGAACTCGATGGTAAACGCGGGGAGACAACGATTTATACTGGTTCGGTACGCCGGAAAATCACGGCGCCCTACGTCCAGTGTGGGGTGGATAGTATATTGCGCCCTGCGCTATTTGTTGTGGTGTTGCGAGTTCTGTCGGTTATGTCTGTCGCCCATGTGTGTGTGTTAGCTAGGTCTACCGATCTAGGGACCCCTGCCCTCCTTTATATAGTCCAGGAGAGGCGGGAGTCCTAGTCGGTTACAAAGTAGAGATCCTAATAGGATTACGTGTACTAGTCCTAGTAGGATTACATGAGGAGAATCCTATTTGGACTAAGTCTTCTTCTCTCTTCTCCGTGGGGAACCTTATGGGTCCCGCATCGACAAGCCCCCGAGCATTTCATGATTGAGCTTCAAGGGCTGGGTTGTTGTAGACTTGTTCTGGGTTCTTTCTTGAAGCGAGATCTTGAGATGGTCTTCTTTGTCTTTTCTTCGGCTGATGTGCACTTTTGCACAAAAGTGCACTCAGTGAGTGTAGCCCCCGAGCCTCTTGCTTGTTGGGACAAGAAGCCAGAGGGTCCCTTTAGTCTTCTTGGTCGCTCCGAGTTCTTTTTCGGTGGGTGCAATTTTTCGTAAAAATTGCACTCACCGAGTGTAGCCCCCCGAGCCTCTTGCTTTTGCTTGCAAAAGTTGGAGGGTCAGATTCTTGTCTTAAAAATTTTTGGGGTTATGTATCCCATGAGCCTTTGAGCCTTCTCCAAGTACTTTTCTTTAGAATAGAAATTGGATGAAGGGTCTTGATGTGTTGTCGTTGTTGTAGTCTTGAGTACTTGTATTCTTGGTCTTTCATCCTTGAATTCGAGCCCCCGGGCATAGTTGAAGCGAATGCTGAGCTCCCGAGCTTAGTGTTTGACTAAGCCGTGATGCTCTTCCGAGTTGTTTTTTATTCCTCCAGGTCGTTTTCTAGACTTCTCTGGTTCTTGACGTACCTCTTCCAGGTTGTTTGCACTTCATCCAGGTTCTTTTTGAACTTGTATGTACCTCATCCGGGTTGTTTTCTGATCAATCCAAGTTCTTTTTTGTCTTGATTTCTATTCCCAACTTATCCGGGTTGTTTTTCTTCAATCCGGGTTCTCTCTCGATCTTGTCTTGGTCCTTGCCGCACCTTGTGGGGTTCTTTTTGATCAATCCGGGTTCTTTTCGATCTTGTCTTGGTCCTTGCCGCACCTTTGTCGGGGTTCTTTTTTATCAATCCGGGTTCTTTTTCGATCTTGTCTTGGTTCTTGCCGCATCTTGTTGGGGTTCTTTTTTGATCAATCCGGGTTCTTTCTAATCTTGTCTTGGTCCTTGCCGCACCTCTTTAGGGTTGTTTTCTGATTGTTCCGGGTTCTTTCTGAACTTGTATGTTCCTCATCCGGGTTGTTTTCTGATCAATCCGGGTTCTTTCTGAATTTGTCTTGGTACCTGCAGCACCTCTTCAGGGTTGTTTGCGCTTCGTCCAGGTTCTTTCTGAAATTGTCTTGTTACTTGCAGCACCTCTTTAGGGTTGTTTTCTGATTGTTCTAGGTTCTTTCTGAACTTGTATGTTCCTCATCCGGGTTGTTTTCTGATCAATCCGGGTTCTTTCTAATTTGTCTTGGTACTGCAGCACCTCTTGGGGTTGTTTGCGCTTTCGTCCGAGTTCTTTTCGAAATTGTCTTGTTACTTGCAGCACCTCTTTAGGGTTGTTTTCTGATTGTTCCGGGTTCTTTCTAAACTTGTATGTTCCTCATCCAGTTGTTTTCGATCAATCCGGGTTCTTTTCGAATTTGTCTTGGTACCGCAGCACCTCTTGGGGTTGTTTGCGCTTCGTCCGAGTTCTTTCCGAACTTGTATGTACCTCATCCAGGTTGTTTTCGATCAATCCGGGTTCTTTCTGGACTAGCTCTCGGGAGCGTGTTTTCCCGATCTCATGGTACCGATGTAGCTCCCCGCATGTTAAACATAAAAATATGTTGTAAATGACATTTCGATATGAAGTGGGGAGCATGTCCCATATTTGAATAATCAATTAGGGCGGCCCTCGCATTATGAAATGCATATAAACTTTTTGCGTCTTGCTCTTGCTAGGCCATGCAAATTCCTCGAGTAGTGTCTCGTTATGTTTAAGCACTTGAATCTCGGCGATGGTTCAGAGGTTCATGACGTGACCATGTGAGCCTGGCACTCGGTTCGTGACCGTCCATGTGAGTAGACAAGCTTCACGGATTAAGGCGTGTTCTACCTGAGGAATTCGGCGACCGTTAAGAGAAGACCTAGAGCACTATGTTTGCTCGCATGATGATTTTTTGTGTCTTCCCTTGCTAGGTCGGTTAATTTTCTGGGTAGTAGCCTGTTACGTTTAAGCACTTGAATCTCGCGTATGGTTCAGAGGTCCATTGACGTGACCACCCGTATGGTTCAGAGGTTCTTTGATGTGACCATCCATATGGTTCAGAGGTTCATTGACGTGACCATCCATTCGAGAAAACAAGCTTCACGAATTAAGGCTTACTATCCGAGAAAATTAACAGCCGTTAAGGGAAGATAATATGGCCACAGAGGTATATGAATAATATCCGGAATATATAAAAAATGAGACGTGACTTAGCTTGGTTTATGGCCGAGTCGTCGATCACCGCAAGAGGGTAGTTGATCGGCGTGGCGTGCAGCCGAGTAGTTGGCGTAGATGGAGGTAGACTTGATAGCTCTCTTGTCACCGACATGTCGAGTACTCAGATCAACTCGGAACCCGTCGCGTGTACTCTGAAGTCGCTACCGAGTATCAGGAAGCCGTTGTCGAGTACCCGGTTGAGTCTGAGTAGTGGGAGATCTTGATCTCAGCGTCTTCCGAGCCGCAGCGAGTTATCGACGAGGTTGACGAGAGCCGCGGCGAGTTGTCGACAAGGCCGACGAGGGTCGCGGCGAATCTTTATTTTGAGGTCCACCGAGCTCTCGAACGCAAAGCGCCGAGGTCCCCTACCTGGCGCGCCAGCTGTCGATGTTTTACCACCGGCAACCCGCCACGGGAGTACCCGGGGCGGTGATTTGTTCGGAGGGGTATCGGCGTATGCAGGAACTCGATGGTAAACACAGGGAGACAATGATTTATACTGGTTCGGTACGCCGGAAAATCACGGCGCCCTACGTCCAGTGTGGGGTGGATAGTATATTGCGCCCTGCGCTATTTGTTGTGGTGTTGCGAGTTCTGTCGGTTATGTCTGTCGCCCATGTGTGTGTGTTAGCTAGGTCTGCCGATCTAGGGACCCCTGCCCTCCTTTATATAGTCCAGGAGAGGCGGGAGTCCTAGTCGGTTACAAAGTAGAGATCCTAGTAGGATTATGTGTACTAGTCCTAGTAGGATTACATGAGGAGAATCCTATTTGGACTAAGTCTTCTTCTCTCTTCTCCGTGGGGAACCTTATGGGTCCCGCATCGACAGTGTTCTTCAACTTCACTGCCGGTTCTTTACACAACTGGCAGTGTTCATTTCCACCGACACTGCCGGTTCATAAGACCATCCGGTAGAGCTCAGTTCCAAGAACACTGTCGGTTTGTGTTTCAACCGGCAGTGTTGTAGTAAGAATCACTGCCGGTTTGTGACAAGAACCGGCAGTGATGGCTAAGCAAATGCTGCCGGTTTGTGGCTCGAGCCGGCAGTGCCATCACTGCCGGTTTTGTTGCTAACCGACAGTGATGTTTACGACAACACTGCCGGTTTTCTGATAACCGGCAATGATGTCACGTTTGCAATTTATTGTTTTATAATTTATTTTAATTTATATTTTTTCGTGGAATTTGGTTTCGCTTTATATATGCTACGTAGACGACAGGTACATCAATATTAAACATTACAAATGTTACAGTTACAATTCAAATGTTCTTATCCACATCTCGATCCCTCAAAATAAAAAAGAAATGTTCTTGGACTTCACACATGCTTCTTGGACTTCTTACAATAATCTGGCGAGCGGGCCATACTGGTCCTTTTACTTTACGGATTGTGCAATGGAAAATACTCCATCTTTTTCCAATACCTCGGCTAAGATGAATTTTGCCAGCTCCGATTGCAGTGCGATGATCTTCATGTCTAACAGACTTTCGTGGTTATATTTCTTGCGCTGTCATTCAAAAAAGATGATATCCAAATAGGAACAGTAAATCATTTTGTTGAATTATTAATAGACATAAATGAAATGAGGATTATACACACCAACTTATCGGCTTCTTCTGATTTCCCGCCGATGTAGCGAAGCATTGCCCACATTACATAAAACCCGCATTTATTGTTTCCCACTGGCTGTGATAGGTACTTCCCCTCCATTTCGACAACCTTGAATGGGACCGGCTTCCCACCGATATGTCTTCTTCGAACACTGAGCAACATTAAAAGGAGAAATATTAGAAAGCGGTATGTGTGATTAGAAAATAATATGTTATTAGGATCGCTTATTAATTCAGCACTGCCACCGGTGCATCCAGATGATGAAATGATTTTTTCTTTGAGTCCCACACCTCGATTAGATTTTTGGCAAGATTAACACAAATGAAGATGAAATAGTTGCTGCAATCACAGAATCCTAATTATCGAATAATCTTAACAAAAAAAGAAGAATAAAATTAAAAGCCGAGAACACATACTCGCAGTTGTAGGATAGAAGTATGTGGGTTTTGTTCTTCATCGTGAATTCATCGAAAACAGCAATCAATCTCTGTTTCAGATCTTCCATGTCACATCTATGGAGGCCTAGACATGTCCTCTCATTGACTCGCAAGGGGTCCAAGAAGCCTATGTAATCCCATTTGCTTTTTAGAATGCAAAATTTTGCTATACACCTACCTAAAAATCATGGGAAGTGCTCAAAAGTTAACAATTTGTGTCTCGAGAGAGTAGTTAATTGTAATATCGTGCGTGTAGGGTACTTACATAGTCCACAGCGTCAATATTTGAACATCGAGAGAGCATTTCTGGTATAGCTGGAACAAGCACTCCCACTCGACATCGAACTTCTCTTCTTCAGGATAATGGAAAACATGTGGCGAACGGATAATAACCTCAAAACCAAAGTCGTCCATCTCTGTTGCTTGAGACATGTAATATTCATGTAACTGGCGCATATATGTTGTCAGATTTTTATACTCATTATCGGGAACCAAAAGATTGCCCCTTTCATACTTCATTGCCGGTGTTGTCGTCCCTTGTACATCATAATAGATGGTCGCGGCCTCTTCCATGGTTAATCCTAGGTTGTCTTTGACGTACTTCTGTATGTTCCTTAAATCTTTATTGTGTATTTTTTTGTCTCTTGTTGTAGCATATTTATTCTGTGTTTGCCTTTCGACTTCGGACTTCAACAAAAACGAAGGTAGTGAGGCACAGAGATTGAAGAAACTAACACAATCTTCCTTCGAGATGTGTGCTGTAAATTTTTCTTTTATCAAGGTGATAACGCTGCCACTGAACGGCCTTTTTCTTTTCTGTTGGTCCACTTTGGGAGCATTAGCGACCGAATCCAAGGACCTTTTCTACGACTGGAAGGATGTCCTTGATATTGTTTTGGGCTGAGGTGGAGGAGGAGGAGGAGGATGATGACGAGAATTCTGTTTTCCCGACACTTATGAAGATGGAGGAGGAGGAGGAGTCTCTTTTCTCGGGGCTGATGAAGATGGAGCCTCTTCTTCGTCGAGCGGGGTCTATCTGTAGTTGCTGCGACCCCTAAACTGTGGGCTAAAGGCAGTAGGTGTGGGGTTTTGTGGTACTCCTAACACCTTGGACAACAAAATTTGCTCGACTCGCGCTTCAACAGTCGCCTCAATCCGTGCTTCCATTCTGTCTTCCATCTCTTTTAGTCGCCTCAAATACTCTACCTCCTGTTCCACTCTACCCCTGGAGCGGCTCCGGTAAGTGTTAGATTCTTGGGGGAATGCTAGTTTCCAAGGAACAACACCGGTTCTTCTAGTGCGACCAGGGTGCTGCTTGGTTCCGAGTGCTTGGGTGAGCACGTCTTTCTCCCTATTAGAAGTGCGAATCCCTTGCCTCACCTCCTCAGTTACCTGGGAGATCCTCTGGATGAGTTCGCTCATGGGTTCATTTGTGGAGCTAAAGCTCCTGTCCTTGGCATGGCGTACATTCCTCCCCATATAGTATAATACCGATCTAGGCTCCCAATTGGCTGTCTCAACCTGAATGCCTTCCTCAGCAAGGCGATCCATCTTTTGAAGTTCTGCTTCAAATTCTGGCATCTTTTTGGCGTAGCCATGAGACCCGAGATGATGATGATTCATTGCTTTCTGCGAGTTCTCCTTATTCTTCCTGCTCAGTGCTAAGTACTCAGATAACCTGTATTCCTTGAAATCCTGCCAGAAGTCCTTCTGCTTGTTAAACTGTCCACCATCGAAATCTAGCTCTTTATTTTGGAGGATAAAATTCTTGTACAATGTCCCCTTGAAATTCTTGAAGCATGTCCCCATGAGTTCTTTTGCTTTTTTCTTGACTAACTCCCTGTCATACTTGGTTGGGAAAGTGAAATACTCTGGGATCTTAACATCCCATATGTAATCCTTCTCACTTTCGGGAACCCTCCATGGGTCATCATCTTTCCCAATCCACTTTCTGTACCTAATCGGGATGAAGTCCCTAACAAGTAACCCGAGGATAGTCTTGTATTTGGTCAAAGCTATAGGCGGTGAGAGTGGATCCTAGAATTCATCAAACTCAGTAATGTGCTAGTGTGCATTCCTACCAACAGGAATCTTTGACATGCCTCGCTTGAATCTGACCTTCCTGCTACCCAAACCCTCTAGCACCTCGGTCGGCGGAGGCTCATGCTAGAGACACCAAGTAAGCTATGACCCTCTCAATTGATTAGCGTGTGTGTCCACATAGTCACATGATACCAAAGTTACCTGGCCATCTTGGTCATTTTGACCCAGATTGAGCAGGCCGAACGGGGTCCATGGCTGCTCGTTCTCACCGACCTGATTAACACCGTCACCGTTTGTTGGATCATGCGGCTCTCCCGTCCCAATGATATCAGCCGCTTCTTGTTGTTGATCTATTCTTCGATGACGGGGTAACATGCGACGATGAGTCATGGCTGTGACATGATTGTGGTTAGTTTTGGCCATGGACAACTACTAATAGCATATGTTCATATATATATATAATATGTTTAATGCAAAGTCTAATAATAAGTCCACATACAACAAAGTCAAATAATAGCATATGTTCACCTAGAACAAATTCATTGTTTGATTGACCACTTACAACAAAGTTCACCTACTGTTCTATGAAACTAAGCCTACATCAACTTCCAAATAAGAAAAGCGATGACCATAGCCATAAATAAAAGCATGACATCTTTCCAAGACCAAGGAGCATTTCTCCTAATCTTCACATCTCCGACGAGTGGCTTCTCTTCGATCTCTAGTGTCTGCGGATGACCATGGTTTGCATTCATTGGACCATAGTAGGCCGGTTGCCCATGGTTTGCAAGGTAGGCTGGATGACTATAGTAGGCCCTCAAAGCTTCAGCTTCTATGTTGTATTTTTTGTGCAAATTACCAGGGTAGCGATTGACTTGAGCATAGCAATCTTCCCAGGTTCGATAAATCCCAGGCATGTGACCAACATGCACTACATACAATGCCATGGTTGCCTATACATTTAAGTAAATTAGGTTGTCATTCAAACATGATGTATTCTGATACAATTTAATATATTTAGGAATAACACACAACCATTGCATAGATAGGAGTGTTTGGAAAACAACTATACACGTGCCTTAGTAATAGTTGTTAGATGTAGGAAAGATATAAAGAATATTTTTTATTCGTTAAAAACCAAATGATGATTTAGAGAGCCAGTTTAAGACTTTTGGATATACTCCTAGAGATGTCTCAGAGTCTTCAGTCTCACTATAAATCCCCCAACCATCGGCGCGAGGTTCTTTCACAAGTATCAGTGCAGGTAAGCATCTTTCCAAATTAGTGATACTTTGATCTGAAACTTACATGGTTGGTAGGGGCAAATATTCATCTCATACTATCCCAGGAAAGTGACATGCAAAAACTCATAATAAGATAGGATTGTTGGAAAATATTCCTAGTTTAATGCACAAGGCTACATAACTATATATTACTTGTAATCTTGCATAAGTTAATAATTATGCATCTTTATGCTGATAGCATGGAGAATTCCATGACAAGTTTAGACATATATTAGTTCTATAGGTCTAAAGTATATATACTCCATCCTCACATCCAAAAACATTGAGCATCGGTGGCACAGTTCCAAAAACATTGAGTATCCGTCTGATGGGAGCGCAGTTGCAATTGCAAGCTACGAGGTGAGGCTAGCCATTGGTTTCACATATGTATCCGGCCAAGCTCCAATGATGCACAAGATGGTTTCACAGAGAAAACGTAAGTTTGTTTCACAGAGAAAATACAAGTACTCCAAAAACAAACTACCATTAACGTTCAGAGAGCAATTTCTGTCAAGTATTACGAGTCCCTGCTATGTTTATCCTGGTAACCAAAAATAAAATTATGCTTTTGTTCTTATCAGTATACTGATGAATAGAGCTAAGCAACGTGCTACTAAGTAACAATGTACTACTTACTAGCAATGTGTCCAGAAACACAAAGAAACAGATAGCACACACTGTGTGGCAAACCTAGGTTCTAGCATTCACAGCTGCATGATCAAACTGATTTAAGTAAGCAGCTGTGGGACATTTCATCAGACACGTAGCAGGCAGTGAGCCACGCACTCACCGTGGGGGTGGGAAAACAGCTGTCCGCACGCTCCTGAAGGCCTCGTGGTGGGACGGACGGCGCGATGCTCCGGCTTGTCACGGACGGTACGGTGCTCCGGCTTGGGGCGGTGGACGGCGTGGGGCGGTGCTCCATCGTGGGGCAGTGGACGGCGTGGGGCGGTGCTCCGGCGCGTGGTGGTGCTCCGGCGGCGCGGGGGGGAGGGGTTGTCGCGGGGTTGAAATGAATTGGGATAATTTCAACCCACGCCACTTTTATAGGAGTAGCTTATCACTGCCGATTCTGCTTGTAAACCGACAGTGATGGGGCACATCACTGCCGGGTCACTCTCCAAACCGGTAGTGATGTGCTGTAGTAGTTAGGTGTTAAGTTAGGTGTTAACTAGGATAAGTTTTCATTTTCTTTCGAACTCCTCCTACTGGCGCAACGGTTAAGACCCCTCAACTTAGCCCCTGAGACCCGTGTTCGAGTCCTAGGCGGCCCAAATTTTTTTGTTCTATTTTATAAATTATTAATTTATTTTGGGAAATATCTCATCACTGCAGATTTTGCTTACAAACCGACAGTGATGGGGTACATCACTGCCAGGTCATTCCCCAAACCAGTAGTGATGTTGTGTAGCAGTTAGGTGTTAACTTAGGAGTTAAGTAGGATAAGTTTTTGTTTTCTTTCGAACTCCTCCTACTGGCGCAACGGTTAAGACCCCTCAACTTAGCTCTCGAGACCCATGTTCGAGTCCTAGGAGGCCCAAAATTTTTTGTTCTATTTTACAATATTTTAAGCGCCCTAAAGGTCAAAAGGAAAAAGTATATAACCCTTAGCACACATCCTATACTAGCGCCGCGGTTAAGTCTCTCAACTCTGCAGCCTGAGACCCGCGCTCGAACCCGAGGGTTGGCATAATTTTTTTAATTTTTTATATATCACTGTCGGTTTTTAAAAATAAACCGACAGTGATAACTAGTATCACTGTCGGTTTATTCTCATCAATGTCAGTTTTTTGAAACCGACAGTGATGTTTATATATATTAAAAAAATTCTTTCATATACTGAATAAATAGAAGCATATGTATTCTTATGTCGAAATGGCTTGAAATTGTTTTGGCAAGCTTGTACACCCAAATTAAGACACTACACAGGATCTTAGGTTTTTCTGATCAGTTTTTTTATTTATTATATTTTTCTGTGTGCTGAATGAGACAAAAGCGGATGAATTTCATCTTGGACCCAATAGATTTTTTGATCCACCTCCACAAAATTCTTATCCCTAGGGTACATTAGAGTCTGTATAAAAGTTTAGCACCATTCTAGATCTTTTCATGGGTAGACTTAGTTCAACCTATAATTAATCGGTGCCGTCGCGCGGAAATTCAATTAAACCTTAGAAAGTAGCAAATCATCTTCGGAAAATCCAAAACTAGGTGTTTCCTTGACATGTGGCACATGCAAGCCTAAGAAAAAGTTTGAGACCAATACGACACCGGAATGCGTATGAACCACAGAAACCTTGATAACCTATGTGTATAGTTATGGTTCGATGAAAGGGCGCATGTATCTCTGTGAAGTATGTATACTCCGTTTATGTCGAAATAGCTTGAAATTTTTTTGGCAAGCATGTAGACCCAAATTAAGACCCCACACAGGATCTCAGGTTTTCTGATCAGTTTTTTATTTATTATATTTTTCTGTGTGCTGAATGAGACAAAAGAGGGTGAATTTCATCTTGGACCCAATAGATTTTTTATCCACCTCCACAAAATTCTTATCTCTAGGGCACATTAGAGACTGTGTAAAAGTTTAGCATCATTTTGGATATTTTCGTGGGTAGACTCAGTTCAACCTATAATTAATCGGTGTCGTCGCGTGAAAATTCAATTAAACCTCAGAAAGTAGCAAACCATATCCGGGAAATCCCAAACTTGGTGTTTCCTTCACACATGGCATGTGCAAGCCTAAGAAAAAGTTTGAGATGAATACGACACCGGAATGCGTATGAACCACAGAAACCTTGATAACCTATGTGTATAGTCATGGTTCGATAAAAGGGCACGTGTACCTCTGTGAAGCATGTATACTCTGCCTATGTTGAAATGGCTTGAATTTTTTTTGACAAGCATGTACACCCAAATTAATACCCCACATAGGATCTGAGGTTTTTCTGATCTTTTTTTATTTATTATATTTTTCTCTATGCCGAATGAGACAAACGAGGGTGAATTTCATCTTGGACCCAATAGATTTTTTCATCCACCTCCACAAAATTCTTATCCCTATGGCACATTAGAGCCTGTGTAAAAGTTTGGCACTATTCTGGATCTTTTCGTGGGTAGACTCAGTTCAACCTATAATTAAACGGTGTCGTCGCGCGGGAATTCAATTAAACCTCATAAAGTAGCAAACCATCTCCGGAAAATCCTAAACTTGGTGTTTCCTTCACACGTGGCACGTGCAAGCCTGAGAATAATTTTGAGACCAATACGACACCGGAATGTATATTTCTAGTTGCCCAACAAATGTTACACAAATTACATGCATGGCAATAATTAAACACACAAAGCCGTACATATTAAAATTAGAACCCAATTAAACTACGACCTTGAAAAGCTAACTAAATAAACATTAATTACTATCGGAATCACTGCCGGGATCGATCGGACCACGCACACTAACATGCCTCTATAGCCATTTATGGTAATTGATGTCACTGATTATGTATCCGCTTGTATCGATAAAGTCCAATGCCCGTATGAGTGCACTCTCTCGTGCCTCACAATACCGAAAGAATGGTTGGCCATAGATGTAACTTACTGAACGACCACTGCACCTGTTAGTAATCCTTACGCAGTACTGACGTCCTTCTATAGTGAGCTGACCAAGGTTTCCATTGCAGAAGTCTCAATCGTACCCGAGTTGCTCCGAAGCTTGGTCTAGAACGGCTCACAAGCCACATGCAGCATAGGTAAGGTCCTAGAGCGCAATCTGCATGCGAAGAAAAAGAAAAAAAATTAGAGAATGTTATTACAATAATAAACAACAAATAACCACGACTCTGGTATAAGTGACCATTTTACCACATCCGCATGGTTGTAGCTCGCAAACCATTCGCTTGCTTGCGGGACGGGGATATCACCAGCATTCAAAGCAAGTGCCTTGAAGTGCGAGAAATCAGGCACATCATAGCAAATACGTTGAAGTGCCTCTAAACAGATGCGCACGGCACTTAATTGGGCGCTTATCACGTCCGGGCTCTGTATTCCCGTCCCGTGGATATGGTTCCGATGATTTGAACCCCTCACAGGGATGAAAAAACTGAGTTCACACGTCCATAGCCGACCACTTGCATTAGATGCCGTGTTCTCGACGATATCCGAGATAAAGAACCAGCTAAGTGCTGTTCGCAGCCAATCTATTGGGGATATAGTCTACGACATATATGCATGCAACATTGATATTAAACTAATTACACTTGTTTGTTAGCATCAAAAAACAAAAGATGTTGGAAAATATTTCATACAATAGCTGGAACAGAGAACCATGGAATGGCCACATTAGGAGCGAATGGCTCATCGCTAGGGTGGAAACCTGGTTCTTGTGGTGGGGGAGGTCCATTGTTCATACCACCTGATCGATAAAATGCCAAAAAAATATGAACATAAAATATATGCACAAAAATTCTTTCAAGTAAAATGTGGCAACATAATTAAATATAGATCGAATGCAAGGAATAAGAGTATATATAAATGTAGAATGCAAAGAAACAAGAATATAAATATAGATCAAATAAATATAGATAAAATATTGGAGAAGACAACATATCAATACCATTGAAAAATGTAGGTGCCATGACCAAATCACATAGAGAGTGGATGTCTTGAGAAGTGAGAGTGAAACGTGAGAAATGAGACTGAGAGAGTTCGTGTGTGGGTGCGATAGATGTATGTGGCCGATAGTTTGTTTTATATAGGGGGCATGGACATCACTGCCAGTTTTTAAATAGAACTGACAGTGAAAGTTACTATCACTACCGATTTCTAAATAGAACCGACAGTGAAGGTGCATATATGTAAAGGATATATTTATTTAGATACTACAGTGGTAAAGTTTTAACAACAACGATATATTTATTTAGATAGTAATGAAATACATCAAAAAATTAAAAAAAAATTAGAAATAAGTTACATATACGATGACAAAGACCTTACACTAAAATTTCATATACGATAACAAAGACCTATTTGTGTACTGGTCAATGTTACCATCAATGTGTATCAATACATTATAATTTAACCACCTTAGTAGCATTCTTCTAGCACCAACTAGGGTCAAACAACAGCACCAAGGTGGTCTACGAGCTATACCGGTTGGAGATGATAAGGTGGCATCGATGAATCCATGCCTCTGCTGTACATGGCCTTTTTCTTGGTACAGTTCAGAGCACATCGGATTCAGCTCGTCACCGCATTGATGAACCAATGCTGCTCCGGGACAGGAAATTGCTGAGAGCACACCAGGTCTGTCTAGACATACAGTCCAGAGCGCACCACAGCGGATGGCTCTGTGAACCTCGTGGCATCTCTAATCTTCGGCGTTGCTCTATCTTCAGTAGCATTCTTCTAGTACCTCATGTGTGCACCATTTTGGTGGACTACGATGCATAACGATATATGTGGTTTGTTGTGAGAGAAAAACATTGTATCATGGCTAATAAGGCCTGGCTGAAACCAACATACATAGAGAGGCTAGCTCCTAGCCGATGGCCATTTTGTAGGGGCTAGTAGTCGTGGTACATTTTTATTTCTGAACTAAAGTTATCGGGGTAGGTGGGAGCAGTGTTCTAACTGTTGTGGTCATGGGAACACTGTTGGCATGTGAGGAGCATCTACACATCACTGTTGGTTTTAGTTTAAAAACTGACAGTGAATTGGGCCTTCTGTGTCGGTTTGAGCAACCGACTGTGATAGAAGCTATCACTGCCGGTTGTAAAACCAAAACCGGCAGTGAAGGGCCCTGCCGCCATCTTTTAGTAAAAAATATAAAAAAACACTATCGGTTTGGAGCCTGCCATCGCAGCCTTTTTGTAAAAAATATAAAAAAGTTTGGCCCGCCTAAGATTCGAGCGTGGGTTGCGGGGTCGAGAGTGCGTGGCCTTAACCGCTGAGTTAGGATAGGGAGTTCGGTTAGAATGGTTTTATTTTTTTCTTTTATCCCATCGTAATGCACTACTAAATAATAAATGCAAAATCAAAAAAGTTTGGCCTGCCTGGGATTCGAGCGCGGGTCTCAGAGTATAGAGTGCGCGGCCTTAACCGTTGAGCTAGGATAGGGAGTTCGGTTAGTTTGCTTTTCTTTATTTATTTATTAATAGAAATAATGTAGTTAGTTTATATTCTAAAATAACACAAAAATTTGTGTCTTGATTATTTAATTCTATGATAATTAATTAATGGTCTATAATTATCAAATAATAGTGTTTGTGAACATCATCTTAATATTTGATTACATAGTCAATAATTAAATTGTAGAGATGCGCACAAAATATAAATTAAATATTCAGTGCGAATTACTGATACAACGTGTGCATAATGATTACATAGTTAACAATAATCTAACTATCTTTAGGTGCATCAACAATGAGGGCCTCATTGTGATCAATTCGTACGTAAGCAGGTTCGACACCCTCTTGAAGGATAGGTAGGGGTACGTTCGCCCCGAATGGATACATTTCCTGATAGCCCCTGTAGTCTTCTTTGTCCATCACTCCATCGACACCGACAATCTTCCTTTTCCCTTCTATGACTACTTTTAGACTTCCTTTTGTCTTGTTGTCTCTTGCATAGAAGACTTGAATAACATCTTTTGCAAGGACGAAGGGGTCGTCTCTATATGTGGTCTTAGTGAGATCAACGGTAGTGAACCCTTCGCTGTTAGTGTTGATTTCCTCGAGGCAGACCCACTAGCAGCAAAAAAGATCTACCTTCAATGGACCATAGGCTAGCTCCCATATCTCCTCTATGAAACCATAGTATGTCGCCTACACGTTGCCGTTTTCATCGTGAGCATCAAAACGAACACCACAATTTTGGTATGTGCTCTTTCCATCTTGTTTTTTTGTAAAATGTGAATCCATTGATCTCATACCCTTGGTACTTAAGATATGTACTTCAAGGCCCCTTGGCTAAGGCATCCAGTTGATTACCCAACTTTATTCCAAGCAAGCGATGTTGCAACCAGCTGACAAATTCCTCCATATGTTTTTTATCCAGCCAAGCCTATGACCTGCTCGGATACAGAGTTTGCAGCGATTGTCTATGCTCGTCAATGTATGGCATCACACCCTCGGCTTGCTGGAGAACAACGAACTATGCCTGTCTAAAATAAATAGGGTCGTCTACTGTAACAGATTTCTCCCTGATCATTCCTTTGCCACGTAGTTTTCCCTCGTGACGAGATTCTGGAACTCTGACCCTTTTGATGTCTAGATAATATGTGTAGAACTCAATGGCCTCCTCTGTTGACCATTCTTCAACCATGCCCTCTTCTGGCCTAAATCTGTTCCTAATATACCTCCTAAAAACTTTCATCAATCTTTCAAAAGGGAACATTTGATGCAGGTACATTGTGCTAAGGGCTCTAATTTGGTCAACAAGATGAATGAGCAGATGCAATGAGATATCAAACTAAGTCGGTGGGAAATGCATCTCAAGCCTAATGAGAGTTTCAGCTATGTCCCGCTGTAGCTGCTCTAGCGTGGATACATCAATGACCTTTTTTTAAGATCGCATTGAAGAACGAGCAAAGCTTTATGATTGGGGCGCGGACCATTGGGGGGAGGATACCACGTAGGGCAACAGGGAGCAGCTGAGTCATAATGACATGACAGTCATGGGCCTTCATAGGGCCATAGTTGAACTTGAGTTCTCTCATGTTCACTAGCCTCTTTGGGTTCGCACAGTAGCCCGTCGAGACTTTGAGTTCATTGAAGAAAGAAATAAGCGCACGCTTTTCTTCCTTCTTCAATGTCTATGACGCAACCGGAAGTTCAAACTGGCCATTCTCTAGCTCCACAGGATGCAGCTCCTTCCTGATTCCCAAGTGTTGCATGTCCAGGCGTGTGGCTAGTGAATCATTCGATGTCCCCCCGGTGTCCATCAAGGTGTTAAGAGTGTTAGCGCACATGTTTTTAGTGATGTGCATGGGATCAAGACAGTGGTGTACACTCAGAAATGGCCAGTAAGGTAGTTTCTAGAAAATCGATTTTTTCTTCCAAACGCTCCCATCAGGCGCTGCTACTGCATTGTCCCCCTTCCCAAGGACAACCTCCAGTTTGTTGAGTTCTCGAAGTATCGCAGGCCCGTCTTGATATTTTGGAGCTAAGCGTTTCTCAATAGTACCGTTGAAATCTTTTTTGTTCCTGCGGTAAGGGTGATCCTTAGGTAGGAACCTACGGTGTCCCATATAAATTATCTTTGAGTTATTTGGAAGATTTATCGCATCGGTGTCGTCCAAGCACTCGACACATCCAGTATAGCCTTTTGTCTTCTCTCCGGACAATGAACCTCGACTTGGCAGGTCGGTGATTATAGCGATAAGTACTCCCTTGATCGTGACATGTTCCTTTTTGTACTCATCCCAAACATCCGGCACACCCTTTCAAACATCTCCACTAGTTCATCGATCACTGGTTCCAGAAACACATCGATGTCATTCCTAGGTTGTCTTGGCCCTTAGATCAGTAGTGGCATCTGGATGTATGACCACTTCATACAGACCCAAGGTGGAAGGTTGTATATATAGAGCGTCACTGGCCAGGTGCTATGATTGCTTCTAACCTGGTCGAAAGGATTCATCCCATCTGTGCTTAAAGCAAACCAAAGGTGCCTTACCTCTCCACCGATGTCCTTATAGAACATAGTATTGACAGTCCTTCAGTCATGCCCATCGGCGAGGTGCCTCATCATTGTATCTTTCTTACGCTCTTCGCCATGCCAGCACAACAGCTTGGCTGACTTTGCACATGCAAATAGCCTATGCACCCAGGGAGCTATAGGGAAATACCAAACGACCTTTACGGGACCTCCTCTAGTCTTGGTACCCTCATCTGACGGCCCTTCCTTGTACCGTGGAGCTTCACACTTGGGGCACTTGTCCAAGTCTTTGTATTTTTCTCTACGGTACAATATGCAATCATTGGAACACACGGGGATTTTTTCAACCTCGAGGCCGATGTGGCAGATCATTTACTTGGCCAAGTATGTCTTTTCTGGCAACTCATTTTTTTCTGGGAGCATTTTCCTTATTATACCTAACAACTGATCGAAGCCTTTATCGCTCAATCCGTTTGTCGATTTGAACTCTAATAGCATGATGTCGGCTTCCAGTTTGCTCATTGGACAATTCCTATACAATGGTGTTTTGCCATCTTGTCTCATTTTCTCTAGCTTTCTCAGCTGTCTTTCACTAAGACATCTGGTCTCTACATTACGTAGCAGCTGAGAAATACCATCATTATCCTCGGTGTCGTCAGCTAGCGTGTTCCTAAACACATTATTAATTGTGGCCATAGGTTCCGTATTGACACCGGGTTCCTCAACAGCATCATGGATGAAAATTGTAATTGGTAGCCCCGGCCCTGTAAATTGAAAATCATAGTAAAAAACAATTATTGCACAATAATGAAGAACATCTATTCTACTATACTTCTAAGAACTAATTATAACATCACATACTAACAATGATGATCTTGACCACCATGGAATAATTAGCTAGAAATTTAAATGTGTTCATAGACACCAACCGTTTGGATGATGGATTCACCACAATTTGAGCCTTGCACAAATGTCCAATTGGAAAAGTGCTCTCTAGAATGGAGAAAGAACTAGAATGAGAATCAAGCAATGTAGCCATCAAAACGAAGCTAATTAAGCAACAAAATCAAAGGAGTGGATGTTTGTTACTAACCTTAGAGCAAAAAGATCAAGTCATTCTTCAAAATCCAAGCACTAGCTTCATGGTGAAGAGTAGCCGCAACAATGGTGGAAAGGGTCCAAACGCACGCCTCTGTTCTCGGGATGGAAGAGAGGAGGAAGGAGAGGACGGCTGTAGCCTTTTTGTGTTGTAGGCTTATCACCATCGGTACTTGGCTACAACCGACAGTGATAGAGCCCAATCACTGTCGGCTCTTGGCTTAAACCGGCAGTGATGAGTGCCCACCAAAACACTGTTGGTTCAAGCCACAAACCGGCAGTGATGTGGTCCTTCACTACCGGTTTTAGCCTAGCCCCAATCATTTTTTCATTTTCAAGCTCATAACCAGCAGTGAAGGTACATCACTGCCGGTTCTCACAAATCCGACAGTGATGATGCCGGCAGTGATGTGCAAATCTGACGTAGTGTCATAAGAGATCAAATATGTATGGAAATTGTAGATATCAACAAGATATAAAAAATATTTTTCAGATTTTATTTTTGATTTTTTTTCAATTGAACTCATTAAGATGCTTAAATAATCGATATAAACTTCCTACAACATATTAATCATAGGGTTTGTCACCATAGAAAAACCATATCATTTTTATACATGGGGACGCAATTTTATATAAATAGTAGCTCTCGACAAGACCTATGAATAATTTTAATTCAAGTGAACTTGAGTGTGTTTATATCTGTGCATGTATTTGGAGTTCAATGTACTGCTCTGTACTAGGTGAAGGGCCATGCTCTCACATATGCTACAAACGGAAGTACAGATATATGGTTGGATGAATTTTTCTAACTTCGACCAAATCTAAGTTGGTTTTAAAATTTGTAGCAAACACTACTAGATAACAGACTTTAGAACGATGTCCCAATTTGGCATTAGCCTCGGCATTTTTTACCCCCGGGACTAAAGGACCCTTTAGTCCCGGTTGGTAACCGGGACTAAAGGTCCCTGCCAAACGGTCCTCCGCGGGGCAGGGATCTTTAGTCCCGGCTGGTATTACCAACCGGGACTAAAGCTTTTAGTCCCGGTTTGGGTGATGCTCCGGGAATAAAGATTAATCTTTAGTCCCGGTTTGGACCCCTAACCGGGACTAATTATCCCGCCTATAATTCAGCTCATTTCTTCCTCCCGAGGCCGAGCCATTGCATTCAAACTCTCACCGCCTCACGTTCTTCAACTTGCTGTTGTTCTTGCTCTCTCCCCCTCCATTGGTGTTGCTCTTCGATTTTGGAGGTAAGAAACTTAATCCTCTTATGTTTTGTCAAGAGCTTATCTCATTTTGCGATGTAGATGTATGTGTAACTTTATATGTTGGACTTTATTATGATTTTATATGTCATTTTAGCTCAAAATCACATGATGATTTGCATATATGTTTGGATAAACAAAAGTTAAATTAGTTCATCAAAATCACGCCTCGCTCGTCCTCATTTGGAGCACGCGCCATCCTCGTCCCCGGTGGTTTACGTGATCTTAGAATTAATTTTTCCATGAAATGAAAAACTTAGAAAATTGTTAAAAATTGTAGAAAATCCGTACTAGTTGAACTTGCGGACCGTGTTCATCTCGGCGAGCATGTTCTCGCCGAAAGCGATAACAGACGTCAAGGAGGAGCTTTGATTCTCGAGGGAGAGCGGCAACGGTCGTGGAAGACCGTATTCCTTTCTCGTAGAATCGGAGCTCTTCCTTGGCCAAGCACTGTGTGCCGTCCGGTGGAGAAATGCTCGCGAGATGATCACGTAAGCAAGGTCAACTAGTACGGATGGTTATTTATTGAAACATGTGAAATCCGTACTAGTTTAGGTTAAATATACCATTTTAGAAAATATGAAATTTACACTAGTTTGCAAAAATAAGTATAGAAAGTAGATGACAATCTGGTACGGATCCTCGGCCTCTCATTCGGTTCTTAACTTCGTTGAGGCCGTAACTCCCTCTCATTATCTGCGGCAAGTGTAAGCGTAAGATTGTGATGGAGTACCGAGTCAAGAGACAGGACCCAACAAGGGTGGTGTTTTCTACAAGTGCCGGATCACGATGTGAGTTTCTTACGCATTTTTTATTTATGGCTAATTGACTGCTTTTCTTGAATATTTTTGACTAAATATTTTTTGGCTTTAATTTGGTGAGAGGGCAATGGATGCGATGGTTGGTACTTGGGAGGAAGATTATGCTACATACGTGCGTAATTTGGGTGCGCTTGAGGTAGCAGGCCTGTTTGATGAGTCGATGAGCCAAGATGGGAGAAGCTTATTGATATTCAACGTAAGAATGATTTGTCTGTTTTAGTTGCGCACGATCACGAAATAATTATGTTACTGAAGTGCATTGTAGTTTTAGTTTGTTTAGTGATAGTTGGGATTGCTTACGTTGTAGCCAGGCTTAGTTAATTAATCAACCGTGTGTGTGTCATTTATGTTGTGTAATAAAATACTTAATTATGTTTAAGGTTTTTATAATTTGTCGTGTAATACAGATTATGTCACGCCATTGGATGTACAATGCCGATTGCCGCTCCCAAGACTTTATTGAGGGCTTGCACTATTTCTTAGGTGTGGCCGAGGCAAATAAGCGGGATAGTTTCATGTGCTGTCCATGTGCCCTATGTAAGAATTTAAAGGAATATTCAAGCTCAATGAGTCTTCATTCACATTTGCTTAAGTCAGGTTTCATGTCAAACTATATATGTTGGACTAAGCATGGAGAAAGCGGGGTAATGATGGAAGAAGGTGAAGGAGAAGATTTAGACATTGATGACATTATTGCTCAGTATGGTGCCTTTGATGATACTACAATGGGGGGAGATGAAGAAGAGGTAGCGGTAGAAGATGATCTCGGTGATGCTCTTGGCGATGCCATTCGTGATGCACAACAAGAATTGGAAAGTGAAAAAGAGAAAGTTAAGTTCGAGCGCATGCTTGAGGATCATAGGAAGTTGCTATACCCGATGGCCGAAGAGGGGCAAAAAAAGCTAGGTACAACACTGGAATTACTACAGTGGAAGGCAAAGAATGGTATATCCGACAAGGCATTTGGGAATTTATTGAACCTCATAAAAAAGATGCTTCCGAAGCCAAATGAATTGCCCACCACTACGTACAAAGCAAAAAAGGTTGTCTGCCCATTGGGATTAAAAATCTAGAAGATACATGCATGTCCTAATGACTGCATCCTCTACCATGGCAATGAATATGAGAATTTGGATGAATGCCCGGTATGTAAAGCATCGTGGTATAAGATCAGGTGCGATGATCCTGGTGACGTCGAGGGTGAACAACGTCCTAGAAAGAAAATCCCTGCCAAGGTTATGTGGTATGCTCCTATAATACCACGCTTAAAACGTTTGTTCAGAAATAAAGACCATGCAAAGTTGTTGCGGTGGCATAAACCGTAAGGTAGACAATATGCTGAGACACCCAGCTGATGGGTCCCAGTGGAGAGCGATAGACAGGGAATTTCCAGAGTTTGCAAATGAGGCTAGAAACTTAAGGTTCGCCTTAAGTACAGATGGTATGAATCCTTTTGGGGAGCAGAGCACTAGTCATAGCACTTGGCCAGTTACTCTATGTATCTACAACCTTCCTCCATGGTTATGCATGAAGCGGAAGTTCATTATGATGCCGATCCTCATCCAAGGTCCGAGGCAACCTGGCAATGACATTGATGTCTATCTGAAGCCATTAGTTGAAGAACTTCTAGTTTTATGTAACAAACCAGGTGTACGTGTCTGGGATGAGTACAAACAAGAACACTTTGACCTATGAGCAATGTTGTTCGTAACAATCAATGATTGGCCTGCTTTCAGTAATCTTTCAGGTCAGACAAACAAAGGATATAATGCATACACACATTGTTTTGATGACCTTGACAGTATATATTTGAAAAGATGTCGAAAGGTCGTGTACCTTGGCCATCGTCGATTCCTTCCTTTGAATCACCAACTAAGAAAGAAAGGTAAGCATTTTAAAGGTAAGCCAGACCACCGGAAGAAGCCTCATAACCGAACTAGGGAAGATGTACTGGCAATGGTCAAGGATGTGAAAGTAGTATTTGGAAAGGGACAAGGCAGCGAATCTGTTCCCAAAGATGCTAAGGGGCACGCACCCATGTGGAAGAAGAAGTCCATCTTTTGGGAGCTACCCTATTGGCAAGTCCTAGAGATCCGCAACGCAATCGACGTGATGCACCTGACAAAGAATCTTTGTGTGAACCTGTTAGGATTCATGGGTGTGTACGGGAAGCCAAAGGATTCACTTGAAGCACGTCAGGGCTTGCAGGGCATGAAAGAATGAGACAACCTTCATCCAGAGAAGACAGATGATGGACGTCATTACTTAAGTCCTGCTAGCTACACGCTTAGCAAAGAAGAGAGGGACAGCATGTTCGAATGTCTAAGCAGCATCAAGGTCCCATCGGGATTCTCCTCCAATATAAAGGGTATAATAAATGTGCTAGATAAGAAATTCCTAAACTTAAAGTCCCACGACTGCCACGTGCTTATGACGCAATTGCTTCCAGTTGCTTTGAGAGGAATTCTACCTCCACATGTACGTCTAGCCACCGTGAAGCTATGTGCATTCCTCAATGCAATTTCTCAGAAGGCAATCAATCCAGTGGAACTAGCTACTCTACAGAATGATGTGGTTCAATGTCTTGTCAGCTTTGAGTTGGTGTTCTCTCCATCCTTCTTTAATATCATGACACACCTCCTAGTTCATTTGGTGAAGGAGATTAGTATTCTTGGACCTGTGTTCTTACATAACATGTTCCCCTTCGAGAGGTTTATGGGAGTCTTGAAGAAATATGTGAAAGTCCGTTCTAAGCCTGAAGGAAGCATCGCCCAGGGCTATGGAACAGAGGAGGTCACTGAGTTCTGTGTTGACTTTATTCCTGACCTTGCCCCGATTAGCGTTCCCGAATCACGACACGAGGGGAGACTCAGTGGTAAAGGAACTTTAGGGAAGAAAACATATATTGGCATGAAAGACGATTATTTCAATAAAGCACACTACACAGTTCTTCAAAACTCATCATTGGTGCATCCGTACATCGAGATACATAAGGAGTTCTTACGATCCAATTTTCTAGGGAAGACTGAAGCTTGGATTAGGCGTCAGCACATGGAAAGTTTCAGTGGTTGGTTGCGAAAAGAATGTCAAGGCGATGACAATATTGATGAGCAACTGTATTTATTGGCTAGGCAACCATCATGGCATATCCTCATGTACCAAGGGTACGAGATAAATGGGAATACATTTTACACAGTTGCCCAAGATAAAAGGAGCACCAATCAAAATAGTCGTGTTCGCATAGATGGCACAAATCCAAATGGGAATATACAAACATATTATGGCCGCATAGAAGATATATGGGAACTAGACTACGCACCTAATTTTAAAGTCCCTTTGTTCCGGTGCCAATGGGTGAAGCTGACCGGAGGAGGGGTAACAGTCGACAAAGAGTATGGAATGAGAACAGTGGACCTCAACAATATTGGGTACAAAGATGAACCATTCGTCCTTGATGCCGATGTGAGTCAGGTGTTCTATGTGAAAGACATGTCTACAAAAT
This sequence comes from Miscanthus lutarioriparius, assembly GCA_904845875.1. NCBI lineage: Eukaryota > Viridiplantae > Streptophyta > Magnoliopsida > Poales > Poaceae > Miscanthus > Miscanthus lutarioriparius. The sequence goes on along the minus strand of CAJGYO010000010.1, from coordinate 42,059,711 downwards.
CAAAGAGAGGAAAAAACGAAGACATCAACTCAATGATCAATGAGCCAAAGTGCCACATAGTTCTTTCTGGGAAAATAAATATAGTGGGAATTGAAGACAAGTCAGACATGTCAGAAGATTACGAAAGAAATGTCCGAATTCCACCCTTCATAGTGAAGAAAGATCCAAGCATCATGTTAAATGATGAAGACACTCCATGGTTACGACAAGATCATAACCAAGGGTCATACGTCAAGAAGAAATTCACTGTTGTGCCCGCATGATACAACGATGCATGTTTAATATATTATGTTTTAGAGACGGATATTATGTAATATGTTATGACTTCATAATTGTTTTTTCATCTGAGGTCATTTAGTGTCTCATTTGAGCAAGTTTGACCAAGTTTGTTAAACTCAAAAAGATCTACAATTTTTGTTTTGGTCAACTTTCCATTTGAGAAAGTTTGGACGGTTCAAATTTGTGATTTTTAAATTTCAACGCCTATAAACTAGTTTTCGGGACCCTAGATTGTCTCAAATTGAAAAGTTTTGAATACCAAGTTTGTTAAGCTCATCAATATCTACAATCCTTATATAGGCCATTTTTTCATTTGAGAAAGCTTGAACAAAATGTAGTTCAAATTTCACAAGTGTGACATAGATTTAGAAAGTCTATATGAGATTGAAGAAGTTGTGACTAGTGTTTGATAAAAATCTCTCAAATGGGAAAATGAGCTATGTAACAATTGTAGATCTTTCTGAGATGATCAAACTTGGTATTCAGAGTTTTTTCATCTGAGGTCATTCAGTGTCTCATTTGAGCAAGTTTGACCAAGTCAAATTTGGTCAAATGAAAAAACAACACTTTGACTCTAGTATTATGAACTCTAAATGACTTCAAATCGAAAAGTTTTGAATACCAAGTTTGTTAAACTCAAAAAGATCTACAATTGTTGTTTTGGTCAACTTTCCATTTGAGAAAGTTTGGACGGTTCAAATTTGTGATTTTTAAATTTCAACGCCTACAAACTAGTTTTCGGGACCCTAGATTGTCTCAAATTGAAAAGTTTTGAATACCAAGTTTGTTAAGCTCATCAATATCTACAATCCTTATATAGGCCATTTTTTCATTTGAGAAAGCTGTAATACAAAAAATACTACATTTTCTTTATTTTTATAGGTTCAACAAAAATTTCCTGTCAATTTTGGTCAAAAACCGAGACAAAATTGAAACATTGACGTTATAATAATGTGATAATAAATTTCCTATCGAATAATATTAGTTTTATTAATTTTAAGTTACAAATATATTTTTGCATTACAATAATGTGATGACATAATGGCGGATATTATCAACGCCGGCACCAATGTGGATGTAGATGACACGAGTCAGTACTTTGCTGATTATGAGGATATCCTGAATATGCCGGTGGTTGAAGATCAACAAATTGTCGTGCAAGAAAATACTGGCGAGGTATATTCGATTATCTATCATCTCTTATAGATGCATGCGTACGTATATTTGTTGTTAATCGTTGTGTTTCTACTCATGTAGCCGGTCTCTGGATCTACATCAACCACCGACAAAAGTAGGAAAGTCCGAGGGCCAAAAAAAGCCATTAGAGGGCCGTTTCATAATATCGTAATTCGACATAACACACACAAGCAAACCATTGGGACCACATGCTCGGACATATGTCAATCAATGTGGGTTCATTGTAAGGGATAGGATCCCGATTAGTGCTCGTGAATGGAAGCGTAAGATATCCGCTCCTAATGTTAGTTTTGTATCCGATCGTGACAAGAACCTAGCTTGGAGAGATATCACTCAAACATTTCACATTACAAGCAGATGATGCTTTGAAGGAGCTAGTGAGGGATTGGACAATGAAGAAGATGGCAACATTGTTCCAGAGTTGGAAGAAGACATTGTATAAAAAGTTTATCTTGAAGAATGCTACACCGAATTTCAATGCTAAGGCGTTTGTCAAGTTGGAGTCCCATTGGGATTCCTTCGTAGAATACAAGATATCTCAAGACAGTGAGGAACGTGTGATGAGGAATCGGCAGAATGCCCGACAGAAGCAATACCATCATCGCATGGGATCAGGTGGTTATAGGAGTGCTATTCCCAAGTGGCGAGAACCTAGAAGCGTAGATTACCGCCAAGGGAATCATACCTGAAACAATAGAGAAGAACTGGCCTCAACGCGCGAAGAATTGGTTCTACGCTCATGGGGGAAGCCTAGACCCAAACACTGGCAAGCTAATTTTTGGCCAAAAAATTGAGAGAGCAACACAGAGACTAGCTCGTGCTAGGGAAGAAGCTGATAGTGGTGTTTTCAAGCCCAATAGAGAGAAGGATGAATTGACATATGCCCTAAAGAATCCCGAACACGGTGGTCAAACAAGAGGCTATGGGGCGGTTCCGTGGCTACACGCATTCCTAGTAGACAAGGATACCTATAGAAGCCGCCAGAGAAAGAAGGATGAGGAGGCAGAACGAATCCGTGCATTGGAGCAATTTGTTGATGACTCACGACAAGCATTGCTTGAATCACGTGAACGAGAAAAATCTCTTGAGGCAAGAATGCAGGAGGAGATCAAGAGGCAAGTGCAGCTAGCAATGAGTCAAATGCAATCGCAATCAACGCCGGAGTCACCATTAGCCCCGTTGGTCGATGAAAAGCGGCTTGTGCTTTCTACGAGCTGCCGATTATTCAAGACGACGCTGGGTTGCGCTTCCTGTTGATGACATTATCGAGCCTCTAACAACATGTGAGCTGCACATTCCAGATGGTAATAATGCATCAATCATGGTGGCTATCGGGGTTGTATCTCCAATAGACCGAACGAAGACACCAAGAATCCATGGGTCAGTTATTCAACCTGGATATGCTAGCGTCTCGGTCGATAGAGTGCTCAAAGGTTACAGCAATGTTCCTCTTGACATTGAAGGCGGTGATGGGGAGAAGACACTAGGAGAAGCAGAGGAGACATTTATTCAATGGCGCAAACGCTTCATCATCATTCCTGAGGCGCCACCGCTTCCCCTACCTCACCCTAGGTACGAATGAAAGTGAATGAAATATTATTTTCCATTAATTTTCTATTGGCTTCAAAAATAATTGACACACAACTTGTTTTTGTAGCAGGTCTCCCCCTGACCTAGCCTAATCATTCATTCCCCATCTTATAACAAATGTTGTCATGGGGCGAGACGACTTCATCCCCACGGCGATCGCCAACTCCTACACCGGCCCCATCGCCTCCACAACGATCTCCAACTCCTACACCGGCCCCACCGCCTCCACAACGATCTCCAACGCCTCCACGCCGATCTCCACCAACACCGGCCACATCGCCTCCACGCCGGTCTCCAACACCGCCCCCACTCCCTCCACAGCGACGCACTACAAAGACGTCTAAGGTCCCGGCAGCAAAGAAGACCCCGAGAAAAAGAGTTATTTCTCAAGAAATACTTCCTAAAAAGACTGATGAGCAAATAGCAGCTGAAGAAGACAAAAAAGTGAAAGATTTTTTTATAGATACCAAAAACAAGAGTCAAGCGAAGCTTAAGGAGAAGCCGTACTTTTACCTACCATGAGAGGTGCTGAGGCAGAAGGTCGATGCTCACAAGAAAAAGATGATTGAACTTCGTAAGCCTTCGCCACTATCAGACTATGACCGCTCCCTCGTGAAGTCACATGATGCAGGTAAGAAAAGGAAAAGAGCATCAGGGAAGGATGTCCCACAGCTCGGACAATAGAAGCAACCAATGCAAAATCTTGTTGTTGCTAATGAATATGGTTCCAACATAGAAGTCTATCGACCAGACAACACTGGAGAAGTGTCGGTTCAAGCCATTAATGCTTTTTTTAAAGATACTGGTTTAACCTTGGATCAATTGACGGGCAAAGCTCTAATCCAGAACCTAGAAGTTGATACCTGGAAGACTTATAAATATGGCAAAAGTCTGTACAACCCTGCGGCTCTGAATGAATTGGGTACGCAAATGTACTTGCTCAACAAGTGGTACATGCAGGCGTGTGGTAGGGGTGAGCAGTGGATCTTTGTCAGATTTAGAGACCATCATTACTTCCGTGGTGATGACATCTTACATATTAGTTTCGAAGAATTGCATCAACTATTCCACTTGGACGCTATGGACAAATCAATCATTAGCTCCTTTTGTTTGTAAGTGATTCTTACTTTTATTTAATAAACTCATTTCCATGCGTACGTGTATATAATTATCCTCACATGTAACTTATATTTATATACAGATTCCAGATGTTAGAGCTCCAAAGAATATAAGACACCAGTGTTGGCTTCATTGATCCTTATATCGTATTCAAAACCAGTATTATTGTCAAGGAGCGGTGGGTATCTGAAGCACAGGAGAATATCATGATGTTCTTCGTGAAGCAGCACGACAAGACAACAATACTTTTCCCGTACAACTTTGAGTAAGTGTTAATAATAATGTAGTCTACACATTTTATGTAATATCAATACAACTTATATGCATGTACGTGTGTGTATAAACCAATACAGGTTTCACTGGATACTCATTGTCATTGAGTTAAACTCAAGTCGGTTAGTAATCTTTGACTCGTTGAGAAAAGAGCGGGCACTATACCAAGATATGATAGACATTATCCAGGGGTAATTTCGATCTCTCGCGCACAACTATTATTGAATAGACTTTGCCATAATTTATTAACGATCGTACATTATTGGTCGCATAGGGTTTGGAAAGAGTTTATTCGGCAACATCGCAAGGATTGCAAGGCACCACTTAATGTAGTTGAAATACCAGTAAGTTGTACTATATACACTTCCCCACGTGTTTAATTACTATATCGTACTTCAATTTACGTGTGAGATGATGAGAATAATCTTCTTCTCGTACAGTGGTGTTTGCGGCAGGAACCAGGTAATAACTTGTGTGGATACTACGTTTGTGAATTTATCACTGCGCACATAAGAAGAACTCCTAAAGATGTCCTCAGAGTACGTATATATCAATTTTTTTATTTATTTTTAAATGAATATATATATATATATGTATTAATACTTTTCCTTTTATTTCAAATGCAAGACTGAATGGTTGAAACGAAGGGTCATGCAAAAAGACCATATGAAAGCAGTTCAGGAGTCAATAGCAGGATATCTTCTAGAAAAAGTGCTAAATCCCAACGGCGAGTTCTACTTTGATCCTAAGGAATAAATGATGTAAATTAAATGTTTATTGATATCGTTATTTTCGAGAACAAGATTATGAAAGTGTTGTATATATACATATATATATCTATAATATATATAGGTTCATACTTTATTCGAATATAATAATGCTTGAGATGAGAATTAGATGTAATTATATGCGTGCGTGTATTTATATTAGCAGCGTAGAATACGTACATAAAAACATATTATATATTAAACAAATACGTGTAACTGAACTGAAAACAAATTAAAAAAAAAGAAAAAGAAAAGGAACCTTTAGTCCCGGTTGGGGTTACCAATCGAGACTAAAGGGTGCGGCCACGTTTGCTCGGCTGGAGGGTCTTTAGTCCCGGTTGGTAACACCAACCGGGACTAAAGGTCCCTCTTTAGTCCTGGCTCGATGACCCGGGACTAAAGGTGGCACCTTTAGTCCCGGGATCGTTGTCCCGGCGCGGTAACCGGGACTAAAGGCCGTTACCGCCCGGGACAACAAGTCCATTCTGTAGTAGTGAAAACTTAGTCTATAAAAGTGGGGAATTAATACAATCGACTAAAACTACTACACCGAAAAAACAATGTCACAATAACTAAGTGTGCAAAAACACCCTATGTCTAAGTCAAGCTCTGTCATCCTAGGGTGGCGTGCAAACGATTATAAACTAGGTGAATTCCCCGCGCGTTGCCACGGGAAATTCAGAAATAATGGTGAAAGCATTAAGTAGCAGAATCTTGCATAAATTAGGAGAGTTTCAGATATTAAGGTATGATGGGAAATAACATTAGCCTTTATCAACTGAGAACTTGGGCTAACAAAGAAAATAGAAAGCAAGAACTGAGAGAATGATTAAATGAAACATGTTTTCACATCCAGATCAATTGAGCATCTACCATTTCTGTACTTCTGATGGAAAAGCTAACCAATCTAAGGGAAAAATATAAGTTTATATGGACTCACGTATTCATCAGATAGCAAAAGGACAGAGGTAGTGACTGGTGAATACCTTATGATTGTTGGTTGCCGGACATATTTAAGTATTATAGAATTACAAAACATATCTCGTCGCAAAAAAAAAAGAATTACAAAACATATCATCGGAAGTACAACGCTGAAACCAATAATCAGCTAGAAACCTAATGACTAATCAAACACCTAATGACAGAAGAAAGATGCAGAAATATAAACAAAAGAACCAGGAGAAGGTTATGATGAGAAAATGTAGAGGACAGCGTGGTAATCGATGCCCACATGTATCGGCTGACATTAGAAATGGATTGCCTCCTTGCAAAAGAAACAAAGGCCTCCTTCCTGAAGAAGAAACAGAGGTACCAAGGTGAGAGTACTGGCAAGTGGCAACAGGAGAGAGAGGGTGGGTGGACGACGGACGTGCCTTACAGGTAGCCAGGCCAAACCGCCCAAATTGTTTCTCCAAACCCGATGGGATCGGAGTCTGAACAATCAAACACCAACGGATGGTGATTTATATGAACAATCAGAGTAGGGAACTGTTAGACAATGAATTCATTTGATGAAAATTGAATTTGAAGGAAGGTGTGGGAACGATGTAGTAGAGTAGATTGTGGAGCCGTTTCAGATGCATCAGTGTTGAGCAATAGATTGTGGGGGAGCATGCCGCCGGTTCGCCTCCTTGGCATCGTGAAGATACTGCATGTCTGCAGCGTTGTAACGTAGCGATGCATGATGGGGGCATCGGAAGCTGAAGCGAGGGAGCCTCTCATAGGTTGGGGCTGCTGGGTGGAGGTGGTGCGGGACCGGTGTGTGCTCGATAGAAGCTGGACGGTTGGAAGAGATGGACATATCCAATGCATGGATGGTGCTGAGACTCAACGGATGATCTTAGTGGCTTAGTGGGGCCCTTAGTGTGACATGGCTTCACAAAATTGCAGAAAAATATGGTAGTGGGGTTTTGCTTTATAAGAGATATAGATTCGAGGAAAGTAGATGAATTAAATATAAATTGCACGAGTAAATGAGCTCAAGTATATAAACCACAATGGAGACACCAAAATTTTTACCGTCATCTCGGTGATTGGCTAGACATCTCAACTCTATGTTGAGGCAAACTCAAAGATTGCAACCGCTCCTCTATCAAGCCTTTCAATCACACCGGATTGGCTCTTCACCACAAGCACTTGGATTTTGAGCCAGTTAAGCAATATGAGCATCCAAAACCTCGATGCACTAGAGTTGCACTTCACCACTCTAGTGAGGTATGCACAAAACCTCTCACAAGATCGAACTGACCCTCATTCACAATCTCCTTTGAGGGCTCATGGTTCCCATGCAGTAACCTCCAGGAGTGACAAGGCAATCATGACTACAAAAATGATTTTGTAACACACTTCTCAAACATTAACAGAGGCGGTGGTCACAAAATCCATCTGTCTCGTAAAATGCCTAAGGATTTTCAGAGGCGAACGTTTTCATTTACGGAGGCAGTCACAACTAACCGACTCGCAAAATGCATTTACGGAGGCAGACCTTTTATTTACGGAGGCGGTCAGAAATTGTCCGCCTCTAAAATCGATTTATGAAGGTAGGCAAAAAGTGTCCGCCTCCTAAAATCAATTTACAGAGGCAGGCCACTTAAGAGGTCCATCTCCAAAAATGAAGACGATTTTCAGAGGTGGACCTCTTAGAAGGCCCGCCTATGTAAATATTCCTGAGGCCCAGCCAAAGCCTACATCCAACTCTCTACCAGGCTTATATAAATTGAGGAGTTAGGGTTTCGTCCACATAGCCCCTCTCTCTCAGCTCTCTCCCTCGGCTTGCGCCGCTCCTCCCCATGCAACGGACCCCTCTTCCCCCATGCAGTGTGCCGACGTGCCTCCCCTCCCCTCCCTCCTATCTCTCTCCCTCCCTCTCTCTCCCTCGTTGCATGACTGGCGGTGGATCTGGATCCCAGGCGATGGATCTTGTGTCCCGTAGCCCAGCAGGTGGAGCTCGCACGACTAGCGGTGGCCGCCTGCTGCTCCCAATGGTGGATTCGTTGGTGGCGCGGCCGGATCTGGTGGTGGAGCGGCCGGATTGTCGGTGCTACGACGAATCCAGTGGCGGCGCGCGACCTTCTCCCCCAGCAGCGACCTCCACCATCAGATATGGCGGCCATGTCGGGAGAGGGCGGATCCGGTGGAGGGCGCAGCTTCCTCCCCTAGTGGCGGCCTCCACCATCGGATCTAGCAGGCCATGGCGGGAGAGGGCGGATCCGGTAGTGGCGCATGGCCTCCTCCCCCGGCGGCTCTACATCTAGATTTGTGTGTGTGGTGGCTCTAATTGCGAATGCTTCAACTCAATTCATGGGCTTGGCCACAACATTGAATGCTTTGATACGAGGTTCTGGGCTATCTGTAACTAGCATGTGTGGCTGCATCGCATTACGCGCAAGGCAATGATGGCCCCCAAAATGGTTGGCAACGCTGTTGTACACCATGAAGGCTTGCGCGTATGTAAGTTACACCTAAATGCTTTTTGTTTCAATGTCTTTGGTTTTTATTTTTTAGGACCAAGCATCTATGCAAACTATTTCCACTAGAAACATAGATTTGTAGTGAGGATCAATTAATATTGAGTGAAATTGTTCTATCAGAATTCTATACTTTCATTCCCCTTTGTGTTCTTTATTTATATTGTAAATCAATAGGTAAAGATCAATGATTTTATATCTAGTTCCCTTTTGATTTGTCTTGGATCTATATGTTCATTAAAAGTAGGATGGTGAGATCCAGGCACATGTACATATCTATGATTGATTCATCCAACTCTCCTTGCTTCTCCTAGCAATGAAATACAATATTTCCTTTGTTCTTTGGTTTTGTGCACTCTATTCTTGTCTTGTTTTGTATTGCTTTCATTTCCACCCTTTAGTTCATCTCCCAAATAGTGATGTGTTAGGTAAACAGGCTCAATTTCTAATAGGGACTCTTGATTTGGGCATGCGAGCTTATTTTGAAGGATGGAAGCTATTATTTAGGCAACTTGGACTCGGCTTGGGAGATGTGGACTAACCTTAATCTATACTATCACCAAATTAGGTATTGTTGCGCATTGACTTTGATGGACCGATTCAATCTACTGGCATAGTGAACATCATTGAGATTTGTTAGGCTAACTGAAGCAAACCATGCTTCAAAGATGAAGGGGTAGCTAGTGAACCTTTCCCAAGCAGGAGAGCCAAATCAAGTCCTCTCTCCTCTGCTCCCTATATTGGAAAGCATGCAAATTTGTACTTTTTATCTAGTCTCTTTTTGGATAAGGCTAGGATATGAAGGTATGCTCATCAAAAGTAGAACGACAAGATTTAGGCTATGGAGTGCATTGTAGATGATCATAAATCCCTATTACATTGAATTGATTTGTGAACAACTTGTTTTGTTGAGCAACAGAAATACTCAATATGTATTTATATATCCAAATAGGTATAAAATTATTAATTGTATGTATCTTATGTTCTGGTAACATGATGAATTGGAAGGCTAAACAGGTTTGAATTTGTCTATTGAATATCATCCCAAGTGCTGGAGACAACCTATACAAAAGAGGATAGCAAGATCGGGTCATATGATAGAAGAAGTATGTGACTATCTATGCTAAGGTATTGTCTATGTTCTAAGGAACCTATCCTTCTTGCATGTGTTCTTTTGATAATTTGTTCCAATTACTCATTTCTCCCAATTTGCTAACAAATTTTAGCCTCAATAGATGAGTGATAAATTTTCATGTTATTTAGGAAAAAAATCAAGTTTGTTATGTTTTATCCTTACAAAGTTTCGTGAATCTAAAAGTAGCTAACTCTTTTATTGTTCAGCTAGGGGTGTACGGTTGTTTTAGGAAGGCTATGGCCAAATCATGTGGGACTCCAATTTTATGGAGAAATTTTTATGACTTATGAAGTTGTTAGAATCAATCTTATCTCATGGTGTTGATTCCTAATATCCACATATATGAGGTATATCTTTCTAACTAGCTACTTGGATTAGCTATTTAATACTTTTTATCTATTAATAAAGTGTATAAAAGATAAGAACCAATATGCATTTAACATTGATTGTGCAAATCTTCAAGGCAAACTTCATAAGTCATAAAAAATATATACTTATAAGTCCTTGTTATATGCGCCATGTGGGGATAAAAGGGTCAATGAGTGAACTCTAAATGGACAATCAAATGAATACTAAAACATTAATTTATCAGTGTACCTTTTTGGATTTTCATCATGAATGCACCCTAAATTAAGAAAAAAAATCACATGCATAAACATGGACAATTGCAACAAGCGTACATAAGACAATTTTATTGAACTTTGTGGCCAAACTGCCAAACACAACTTTTTTCTTCAATGCAATCTCATCCTTTCATCTTCGGTCTAATAACTTGAACAGAACGAAGACAAATTTTTGTAGCTGTTGGTAGTGGAATCAAATTTTCAAGTTATTTTTGCATGATGTGGGGATCACTGGTTTAAATGGGTGAACCTCTAATATGCATTGGTCTCAACTTCACTATCCCACGACCACACCATCAAGTGTCGATTATGTGTCCCCTTTTGCTCATTCACAACAACAGGCACTAATGGTAGCCACAAAGGTTAGTACCATTGGTAGTGGAGATGCACATCATTGATGCAGCATATGTCTGTGATGGATGAATGCCCAATTTTTGGGCAGAAATTAACCCATGCCAATAAGAAAAACAACCCCATACTTGTGTCAATTCAAGAATGCCTTCTATTTACTTAGTTCTACAATATTTGTACGTATATTAGCCTAAAAAGCTTGCAACCAAAATTTTAAGCTTAGTATTTTCTGGCTAACAACCATGAGCCACAACTCTTAAAGTATCTGTAAACATTTGCGCAGTTCAAGAAGGCACAGTGGGTGATCAAAGGAAGACCATGGAAATACATACAACGACACTTGAATTTTAAGAAGGGATTTTCGTATTATTTATGGGTTTGTTAGAATTGGATCTCACATTATCTCTTCTGGTATCTACATCCCTAAGGTATGTGTTTGTAACTGTCTCTAGTTGATTTCCCTTTACTTAACTAGACATGAAGTATACAAAATGAAAGAATTATTGCATTAATTTATCTTTAATCCATGCAATCTTTAGCAAAACTTTTGCCTTGCTTATGCATCGAGCAAAATAAAGTTAGTTCGTTTAGCTAGAATAATCTCTACAATATTCTTGGCTTTCTCTTTTTTCTTTTCATTTCTCTGCCATATTTTCATCATTTTTCTACTCGTATGTAGCTTGTCATTTTAGTAAACAAAATTGCATACATATAGAACTAGGGTTCCCCCCCTGACGTTTCTCATAAAAAAAACTAACTTCATATTAGTGATATACTAATCTGCCCATTGGATGCTTGCACAATAAAGTCTTGAATGCATAGGCCCTGTTTAGATAGATTAGGATAAGTTATTAGCTGCTAAAAAAAAGCTCTAACTGATCCAAACAGTATGGTCGATAGTCCAGCTTATAGCTCATTAGAGACGACGATGTCTTACAGACCACTTGGGCGTCGTAGTCGGCGACAATTTCTTACAGACGACGATGACAGAGCGGGACAGAAGCCTCCACGAGATCGAGGTCGAGGGAGCAGCAATTGCAAAGATCAAGAAGGAGCTCACCCGCGACATACCCTACCTTGTCGTCGTCGACAACCTCGAGAGCGAGAGGGACTGGTGGGATGGCTGCGCCATTAAGGAGCTCCTGCCCCTCGGCGGCTCCCCAGCCTGCACGGGGTGAGGGTTTTCGAGCTAGGAAACCTCGACGCGCCCACCTCCATGCATCTCATGATGGGCGCACAAAGGTTTAGAGACGAGGACATGGCTGTCCTTAGGGACATCCAAGAGAAGGTCTGCGGCGTGGCTCTAGGCCTCGTCCTCGTCGGCTCAATACTGTCCGAGATCGCCGTCAGTCCGGCCGAGCTACGAGAAACGATGAGCGACGCGCCGCACCGGGCGCCGACGTGGTCACCCAAGGACGACGCCACGGTGCGTCACAACCAAAGTTTTAAATCTCCGGTGCTGTACAAGGTTGCCGCTAGGATAGTTGACTTTTAGCGCTAAAGAATGAGAGGCCCTAATAGCCGGATATAGCCCGCGAAATCCGCTAAATAAGGTATGATTTAGCGCCGCTAACGTCGTCGCACCTCACTGGTCTCTGCCTGTCATCTGTCGAAGCAAAACCAGGAGCTAGCGGGGACCTTCCCGCTGTTCGCCGTGGCTGCCGGAACTCCATCCCCAGGGCGGCAGGGCCGCACCAGGTCCGGAGCTGCAGCAACAACCACTCTGCTTGATGTCGGCTTCGAGGCACGCTGAAGCACCAGCAAAGCGGCCTGATACTAGCAGTCTAGCACCCTGCCTCTAAGCCGAGGCCACGCATCTGCCGGCCGCCGCCCTGCCTCCGCTCGTATGGACTCCATCCTGGCAAGAAATTGGTCACCAAGATGCACTGCTGTGGGACGAGACCAAGGAATGGCATCCAACGGTGCGTTCAATTTGGAGAAGTTGGGGGAGGGCAGAGGTCTCCGGAAGCTGGGTACTGGTGGCCTGGTGCGTGAGATGGGAATGAGCGGCCATGGGTTGCGAGCAGCTGACCGGATAAAGATTGACTTGTTTCACGGAAGGGGATAAGGTAGTATTTTTTATATGAAATACAATTGCGAAAATGAAAAAAAAAGGAAAGCAGGGCACCGCCGTAGCGGCGATATAGCGGGCGATTAGCGGCTATAGCTGTTTGGTAATGGTGCCGCTAAACCCTTTAGCCGGTGATTTAAAACATTGGTCACAACCCGGGCCTCGTCCAGCTCCTATACGCGTGCTTCACGCTGCTGCGCTGGGAGGCGCCCGGCCGGGCTCGGCAAGGTAGCCGAGAGGCTGCTTGACGCGGCGATGCTGCACCTCGCCGCGCGCGCCAGTGGACACCGGCCGCGTCGAGCAAAATGCACTTACAACGCTGCTGCGCCTTGGGATAGCCCGGCGGAGCACGCGGACCGGCTGGGTGTGTTTCCGTGCATGGCGTGTTCCGGGCCTTCGGCCGCAAGATGGGCTCAGGCCGAGTCGGCCGTGCCGTCGTGGAGACCATCGTCGAGCAGGGTGGGGGCGCTCCGCAACACTCCGACGACCACACGTGGGCACGCCCGAACTGTTCAGCTGGTTCGAGGCGCTCGACTTGTCGGTCGAGCTGCCGCCGCCGGAACTCGCGCGGTTCATCACGCGCTCCGCGCTACCGCTCGCCGCACGCTCCGTGATCGGGTACTCTTTGTATGGCTATGGCGCCGCGCTCGAGCTGCTCCGGGAGGCTACCGACGTCGTTGTCGAGGCCGAGGATTCGTGCATCGGCGTGCCTCGCCGGATTAATGACACCAAGTAAGTACGTGGAGTCGTGGAGATCGACCCGAAGGTATACAAGAAGCTCGCCCGAGCTCCTCGTGATGCTGAGGGCCACTGCTTGTTGGCGATTGGCCTCCTAGAGGTAGCCAGCGCCCTGCGGCGACGGCCACCCCGAGACGCTAGTGGTCAGGGCGTCCTTCGAGCAGTCCGTGAGGGTTTAGACTATGAACTGATTGGACCCCCATCAGGGTATAGCTATATATGCACACAATCCCAGGGAATTTGCAAGATTTTTGTTTGATTCCTCTCACCAAAATTCCTACAAAAATTAATTCCTAGGTTCAACTAGAGAAGAAGATAGTTAATTTTATTCTTTACAATTTCAGCTTTCAGAATGTTGTTGCTGCAAGCGTGCTAGCTCTGCTACCGTGCACAGCTGGATATGCATTGAGATGGGTGCATAGCAGGAGATTGTCTCTCTCCTGACGTGCAAGCGCAGCTCAGTGCAAATCCAATGGTGCACCACAGAAGAGAGCATGTGTCCAGGCAGAAGCTAAATTTAGAAGGTGCGATGGTAGACAGGCTTCTGAAGAGACCTTTCACTTGCAGTAACAACACGGCTCATTCTGACCCCTGAAATTGTAAGGAATAAAATTAAACTACCTTCTCTTTGTTGAACTTAGGAATTCTTGTAGGAACTTTGGTGAAATGAGTCACGCAAAATTCTTTCGAAATTACTGGGTCGCAATGCAGGCCTATAAGATCCTGATGTGGTTAGTCGATCAGGTAAGCTCTGTTAGCTAATCTACTGCTACCTTGTGTGAACACAGCAAGGGAAGGGAAGGCGGCGCCGAATTGGCCCCCTGCTGTGATACTGTAGCCGCTGCAGGTGTAGGCGTCGCACGGCTCACTTGCAACACTGTAGGCACATGCAGTGGCCGGCGCAGAGTCAGCCCTGTATGTTATCTAGTTACTGTTACAACATGTGCGCTATAATAAGACTAGATGGATAGTGTTGTATAAATAGACTACCACGGTAACTCAGTAAAGAGAATTCATATTTGCCATCTCACAGACAGGGCTTCGCCCAACGCTGGTGTCTTGTATTGTGCGTGCATGCTCTGTTCTCCCTTCTTCTTCTAGCTCTAGCCATAGTGTGTGGGGACGGACAACGCTTGTTCGTGGTCGGCACGGCTAGTGGGTGCTCGGCAACACTAGCGGGTGCTCGGCAAGACTGGTGAGTGGTTCACTCATCTGAGCCGGTGATCTTGTGGGCCAACAAGTGGTATCGGAGTCGTACAAGCGCCGTCGCCAGACTAACCGCTGGTGATGACGGGCAGTTCGGAGATGTGCGACAGTAGTGGCACTGCTGTGGCTGCCTAGCCACGACCGGAGGTCATTGTTCGCACGGTGCGGGAGGTCAGCGGCACCAGTTGGCCGACGCTGACTCACACCAACTATGGAGAGTGGTCGGTGACCATGAAGGTCAAGCTCAGAGCCCGACGGCTCTGGAATGCTATTGACAAGGGCACCGACATTGAAGAAGATGACATGTTAGCGTTGGAGGCTATCCTCGCTGCTGTACCGGCGGAGTACAGGGAGCCGCTGGGGGCGAAGAGCTCTGCTAAGGAGGCGTGGGAGGCTATTGCGGCGATACGCGTCGGTTTCGACCGCGCAAAGAAGGCAACAGCCCAGCTTCTGATGTAGGAGTACGCCAACCTCAAGTCAAGGATGGTGAAACGGTGGAGGACTTCTCCCTCTGCCAGCAGACGCTCACCAGCAAGCTAAAGAGCCACGGCGTCACCATCGACGAAGAGGAGGCGGTCTCCAAGTACCTCCACTCCGTGCCGGCAAAGTACATCCAGATCGTTCTCTCCATAGAGACGATGCTGGACTTGTCCACCCTCACCATTGAGGATGTGACAGGCCGTCTGCGGGCGGTGGATGAGCGCCTAGAGCAGGCAACAGCAACGAAGGACAGCGGGAAACTCCTGCTGACAGAAGAGGAGTGGGTTGCTCGGAGGAACTCCTGGAAGGCAGCCTCCTCCAGCTGCGGTGGAGATGGCAAGCGCCGCGGTAAGGCTTCTTCGGAGAAGAAACAGGTCGACCCCAACGCCTGATGGCGTTGCGGGAAGATGGGCCATTGGGCACGAGAGTGCCCAAACCGCAAGCAGGAAAAGAAGGCTCATGCCCATTTGGCGCAAGCCGATGATGAGGATGAGGCCACTATCCTGATGGCGACGTTCTGTGCACTACACAACGTCGAGGCCGAGGAGAAGGAAGAGGCGACGACGGTGGAAGGACCTAGGAAGGCCCTGAAGACTGTCAACCTCGATGAACCACGCGCCCAAGTTCACCTTGGACGCATGGGCGCCGACCAGGAGCTGCGGTGGTATCTGGACTCTGGTGCTAGTTACCACATGACGGCCTCCAAGGCATCCTTCTCCGAGCTCGACGGCGATGTTACAGGTACGGTGAAGTTTGGTGACGGCTCAAGGGTGGCTATCCAAGGGCGCGGCACCATTATCTTCAGATGCCAGAACGGGGAGCATCGTGCGCTAACGGATGTATATTACATCCCGTAGCTACGTTCCAGCATCATCAACCTTGGTCAGCTGGATGAGCGCGGTAGCGAGGTACTAATCAAGGACGGAGTCCTTAGGATCAGGGACCGAGAGCAGCGACTTCTTGCCAAGGTGAAGAGGTCCCTGAACCGGTTGTACCTGCTCGACCTGAAGGTAGAGCAGCCGGTGTGCCTGGCGGCAAGGCACTCCGAGAAACCGTGGATGTGGCATGCCCGGTTCGGACATCTCAGCTTTGACGCGCTTGGTTGGCTGGAGAAGATGGTCCGAGGGCTACCCCACATCAAGCATGGAGGTGAGCTGTGCAATAGCTGCCTGGCCAGGAAGCAGAGGAGGCTACCTTTCCCAAAGGCGGCCAAGTATCGCGCGAAAGACGCTCTCGAGCTCGTTCACGACGACCTTTGTGGGCCGATCACGCCTGCTACAAACGGTGGTCGGCGGTACTTCCTCCTCCTCGTGGATGATTGTAGTCGCTACATGTAGCTGCAACTCCTAACAAGCAAGGACGAAGTGATGGTGGCGATCAAGAAGTTCAAGACGTGCGCGGAGGCCAAGAGCGGCAAGAAGCTCCGGGTGCTAAGAACTGATCGCGGCGGCGAATTCACTTCGGTGGAGTTTGCTGCGTACTGCGTGGATCAGGGTGTGGGGCAACACCACACCGCGCCGTACTCGCCACAATAGAATGGCGTGGTGGAGCGACGGATCCAGACGGTGGTCGACATGGCCCGATCCATGATGAAGGCCAAAGGCATGCCGGCAAGGTTCTAGGTGAGGTAGTGACCACGGCGGTGTTCATCCTCAACTGATCTCTGACCAAGGCCCTGACGGGCAAGACGTCGTTCGAAGCTTGATATGGGCGCAAGCCGAGCGTGTCCTTCCTCTGGACATTCGGCTGCATCGGCCACGTCAGGAAGATGAAGCCAAACCTCACCAAGCTGGAGGACAGGAGCACACCCATGGTGTTCCTGGGCTACGCGGAGGGTACCAAGGCATACCGGCTCTACGACCCACGTGGAGACAAGGTGCTTGTCTCGCGTGACGTTGTGTTCGACGAGGAGGCGGCTTGGGACTGGAGCAGTCTGAGCACAGGGGAAGCCGACAGCTTCACCAACACCTTCATCGTCGAGCACTTGGTCATCCACGGTGGTGGAGACGCTGGGGAAGAGGTGCCGAGCACTCCGGCGGTAGAGCTGAGCACTCCTAGGGCAGTGCCGAGCACTTCGGGAGGGATGCCGAGCACTCCGAGAGGAGTACCGAGCACTTCTGAAGGGATGCCGAGCACGCCAGGAGTGGTGTCAGGAGGTTCTGCAGTGGTGGCGATCACTCTAGGACGGGTGCCGAGCACTCCCATAGCGGAGCCAAGATGTCTTACAGAGGTGTCGACCACTCTAAGACTGAGGCAAGACACTCCTACAGTGTGGCCGAACACTGCAGGAGTTATGACAAGCTGTCTAGAAGTAGTGCAGAGCACTCAAGGTGCTAAGCCAAGCACTCCGGCGGAACAGGGAACTCCATCGACGCCGATCGAGTTCGCCTCACCTCCAAGTGACATCACTGAGTTCGTGGATGCCTTCCACGGAGGTGAGGAGGTGTTTTTTCGCAGGCTGGACGACATCGTCGGTGGCACAGGTCCCTCAGGTCTGGCAGGTAGGCTGCTCAACGACACAGAGCTGCTACTCGTCAGTGCAGAGGAGCCAGCCACGTTGGAAACTAGCGCGATGGAAACTAGCGATGGACGATGCTGGAGGAGATGAAGGCGATCGAGGAAAACAAGACTTGGCAGCTCGTCGATCCACCTCCAGGATGCCGTCCGATCAGCCTGAAGTGGATGTACAAAGTCAAGCGGGACGAGCTCGGCGCCATTGTCAAACACAAGGCGCGCCTTGTCGCCCGAGGCTTTGTTCAGCGCGAGGGCATAGACTTCGAGGAGGTCTTTGCGCCAGTAGCGCGCATGGAGTCGGTCCATTTGCTACTTGCTTTGGCAGCAGCAAAGGACTGGCGCGTCCATCACTTGGACATTAAATCGGCCTTCCTCAATGGCGAGCTGACGGAGACGGTCTTCGTCAGGCAACCTCTAGGTTCGACGTCAAGGGAGAGGAGCACAGGGTGCTCCGACTGCGCAAGGCGCTCTACGGGCTACGGCAAGCCCCTCGAGCATGGAACGCCAAGCTTGAGATGTCCTCCATGCGCGTGCCGGTGACGATTAAGTCATCCACATACACGTCGACTCAACAGCTTCAAGCACGAGATGGCAGCTCGTTTTCAAATGAGCGATCTCGGCGCACTCTCCTACTACCTCGGCATTGAGGTGAGATAGCGGAAGGAGGAACTCACGCTCGGTCAGAGCGCGTATGCCTCCAAGCTGTTGGAGAGGAGCGGCATGGCTGAGTGCAAGCCATGCATGACTCCATTGGAGGAGCGGCTGAAACTGACGAAGGCCAGTACTGCGGCGAAGGTGGATGCGACACTCTACCGGAGCATCGTCGGCGGTCTGCGCTACCTAGTCACCACGAGGCCGGACATTGCGTTCGTCGTGGGCTATGTCAGTCGCTTCATGGAGGATCCCAGAGAGGATCACTGGGCTGCGATGAAGCGGCTACTGCGCTATGTCAAGGGGACGGTAGATCACGGGATCATCTTCCCAAAAACCGGCGAGAGTAGGCTGTAGCTCACTGTGTTCAGCGATGTAGACATGGTGAGGGACATCGACGGACGACATAGCACCTCTAGCGTGCTCGTCTTCCTTGGGTCGGCCCTAATTTCATGGCTGTCGCTGAAGCAGAAGGTGGTGGCGCTATCTACGTGCGAGGCAGAGTACGTAGCGGTGGCCACAGCGGCGTGCCAAGTTGTGTGGCTATGCCGGTTGCTGGACGAGCTGACCGGCGTGGAAGCTCACCCACCAGCACTGATGGTGGACAACCAGCCCGCCATCGCCCTCGCGAAGAATCCGGTTTTGCACGACCGGAGTAAACACATCGACGTGAAGTTCCACTTCCTCAGGGACTGTGTCGATGGAGGGCAGATCGTCATCGAGTTCGTCGAAACTGGTTGGCAACTCGCGGACCTCCTCACCAAGGCGCTCGGACGTCTTCGACTCACGGAGCTGAAGGAGATGATCGGCATGGAGGGGGTACAAGGGTTAGCAGTTGGATTAGGGGGAGATTGTTAGCTAATCTACTGCAACTTTGTGTGAACACAGCAAGGGAAGGCGGCGCCGAACTGGCCCCCTGCTGTGATATTGTAGCCGTTGCAGGTGCAGGCGCCGCACGACTCACCTGCAGCACTGTAGGCACATGCAGTGGTCGGCGCAGAGTCAGCCATGTATGTTATCTAGTTACTATTATACCATGTGCGCTGTACTAGGATTAGATGGATAGAGTTGTATAAATAGACTACCATGGCAACTCAGTAAAGAGAGCTCAGATTTGCCATCTTACATACAAGGCTTCGGCCAACGCTGGTGTCTTGTATTGTACGTGCATGCTCTGTTCTCCCTTCTTCTTCTAGCTCTAGCCATAGTATGTGGGGACAGACAACACTTGTTCGTGGTCGGCACGGCTAGTGGGTGCTCGGCAACACTAGCGGGTGCTCGACAAGACTGATAAGTGGTTCACTCACTTGAGCCAGTGATCCTGTGGGCCAACAAGTTCATCGACCCCGAACTGTCATGGCGTGCTCCATAGAATGTGCTTGCCTGTTACCATCGTATTTGGGATGCCGATCACCAGCAGGCCGTGATACTCCCCTGCGCCGTGGTACGGGCCGGTCTCCTGTCCTCACCACCTTTGGGTCCAGCTCCAAGTACTTTGTGGCCTTGATCTGGTGGGGCATGCCGCTTTACATGTCTTTGGCCTCGAGGACAACGCTGGCCGGTGGCCTCCCGGAACAACTCAAGCGCGGCGTTGTACGCCGATTACCCGACCACGTAGTGGGCGACGAGCTGGGGCGCGGAGCACGTGACGAACTGCCCGAGTTCCGGCGCTGGCAGGTCGACCGACACACGTGGGGCACCTCGAACCTGAACAGCGACACACTACTGGAGGCGCACGGCAAAGGCTTTGCCGAGGGCTGCCCTCGGCAAAGACCCCTCGAGAAATTTTTAGACGGTGAAGGGGTCTTTGCCGAGGGCCCTTTATCGGGCACTCGGCAAAGCCTTTGCCGAGGGCCAGGACGGCCCTCGGCAAAGAAAAGAAGCCGTCAGGCGCCGGCGCCGTTGGCGGTTTCTTTGCCGAGGGCCGACCCTCGGCAAAGAAATGGTTTTTTTTTGAATTTGTTTGCCGAGGGCCGACCCTCGGCAAATAAATTTTTTTATTTTTAAAAAAAAAACCTTTGCCGAGGGCCTTCTCCCTGACCCTCGGCAAAGAAATTTTTAGGATTTTTTTAAAAATTCTTTGCCGAGGGCCGGCCCTCGGCAAAGAAATGGTTTTTTTGAATTTTTTTTAACTCTTTGCCGAGGGCCTGCTCCCTGGCCCTCGGCAAAGAAATTGTCAGGATTTTTTTCCAAAAAAATCTTTGCCGAGGGCTATTGCTTGGGCCCTCGGCAAAGGACCCTTGTTTGCCGAGGGCCTTGGTCATTGCCCTCGGTAAAGAGGCAGAAATTTAATTTTTTTTATTTTTTGCATTCCATCGACACAAGCATTTCATATATATACATATATATATCACACAGAACCTATTTTCTCACAATATATCACAACCATAATTGTGAACCACAAATCACAATATATTACAACGACAAGTCACATGTTCATCATCATTTACATGTTTATTACGACAAGTTAATGAAATCCAAGCACAAGTCACAACCATAAATCACAAATCACGCTAAAGTCCAACCACATCACCTAGCACGAGTCCTCATCAAGCTAGCCTATGAGACGATGGTGAAGGAAAAACAGGATCACCCGGTGACGCACTAGCGGGTTGATTGGAACCCGCGGACGGAAACTGCACAAAGGAGCAGAGATTGCATGTGTGAGTAATTCGGGAAAACAGTTTTGGAACTTAGAGATTGCATCTAGTATTGTAGGAATACAAAAAGATTAGACTCAATTGAAAATTTCGACAGCACCTCCCCTCCACGGGGAGGTTTCCAAAACCTGCAAGAAACGACGGCACGAACGCCGACATCCACAACGGCACGAACGCCGACATCCACAACGGCACGAAGGCCGACATACATGCAAAGCACAAGCGAAAAGTGAACTTTCATACTTACAGGAGTAGTTGCAGGAGTAGGAGGTGGAGGAGCTTAAAACTGCACAGGTACGCACCGGGCAGATCACATGTGGAGATGTCTGGGTTTCAGGCATCCGATGTTGCAACTCGCTCGAAGCCTTCTCAATTTTTTACCACAGCCTACACATGCGATAACATGACATCTCGTCAAGTTTCGTGATTTTCGGACTTCGTATGGATTTTATATAATTTTAAAACACTTTTCCGGCAAGTCGGTCGTCATGTTACGCGAACAAGATGCGTGAAAATTTAATGCGAGTTCGTGGATAGGGACTCAACATGCACCAATTAACATGAATAACATTTTTTGAAACACTACATTGCAATATTCCATGCACCTGCAGTTCAAATTTGACATATTCGAAAAAAATCAAAGAATCGAAATAAATTAAGGAAATATACAAAACAAAATCAAAATTGGCGTAAATTTTAAAATTGAGTTCAAAACAATGTATTGTAGCATCACAAAAAAACTGGGCTAAAAAAACCAAAAAAAAAATTGCCGAGGGCTAGGCCCGTGGCCCTCGGCAAAGAATTTTTTTTTTTAAAAAAAAAAATCTTTGCCGAGGGCTTATGCTGGCCCTCGGCAAAGGGCTTCGTTGCCGAGGGCCTGGCCTCGGGCCCTCGGCAAAGGTGATTTATAAAAAAAAAAATTTGGCCAAAAAACTGGTTTTAAAAAAATCTTTGCCGAGGGCCTGGTCTAGGGCCCTCGGCAAAGACTTAAATTTTTTTTTTTGCCGAATAACCTGGTTTCACAGAAAAAAAACCTTTGCCGAGGGCCTAACGGGTGGCCCTCGGCAAAGCTTGACGGGGAATGGCCGCCGTGACCCAACGGGCCTAATTTGCCGAAGGCATCTTTGCCGAGGGCCGCGGCCTTCGGCAAAGATTTGATTTGCCGTGGGCCTGTCTTTGCCGAGGGCCGTACCCTCGGCAAAGGCTTTGCCGAGGGCCGTTCTTTGCCGAGGGCTCCTGTGGCTGGCCCTCGGCAAAGAATGTTTTTGCCGAGTGTCCGAGATTTAGCCCTCGTGTGTTCGTCAGCGTGTTGTGCCGCGCGGCCGCCCTGCTCAGCGATGACCTTCACGACGGCGCGCGCGACTAGGGCGGAACCGACCTGCTTTTTGCGCCCGAAGGCCTGGAACACGCCGTCCGTGCACGGGGACACACCCTGTCCGCGTGCTCCACCGTACCGGACGAACTCCCAAGGTGCAGAAGCGTCGCCAGTGCGCGCGGTTTGGTTGGCGTGGGCTCGTGGCCACTGTTAAGTAGCGCCCGCGGCGGGGCGCAGCATCGTCGCAGCTTGCACTCCCATCCCATGCGCTGCTGTTCTGCAGCATCTTTCCGGCAGAGCGCGCGCAGGGAGCTTGTACGTATGAGCAATTAATTGAGCTTTGAGCATCGCTGTCGGGATCGGCACCGGCGGCGCGAAGAAGCTGCTGGCCTCAAGAAGCGTCTCGGTTGCCTTGCCGAGCCCGGCCGGTGGATGCATGCCTCCCAGCGCAGCAGTGTGAAGCACGCGTCAAGGAGGTGGACCGCGGCGTCGTCATCATTGGATGACCACGTCGGTGCCCGGTGCGGTGTGGCGCGTCGCTCATCGTTTCCCGGAGCTCGACCTAGCTGACGGCGATCTCGGAGAGTATTGAACCGACGAGGGCGAGGGCCAGAGGCACGCCGCACACCTTCTCCTGGTCATATCCATGTCCGCGTCTATAAACCTGCGTGTGCCCTTCATGAGATGCATGGCGCTCGGCGCGTCGAGGTTTCCTTGCTCGAACACCCTCCCCCCCCTGCAGGCTGGGGAGCCGCGTCGTGAGCTTGACCTGGGCGCGCCCGGCGCCCGAGGGGCAGGAGCTCCTTAATCTTAATGGTACGGCCGTCCCGCCGGTCCCTCTCGCTCTCGAGGCTGTCGGTGACGACGAGGTAGGGTACGTTGCAGGTATTCTCCTTCGTGATTTCGGCAATGGCGACGCCCTCGATGTCGTGGATGCTTCTCGATCGCGTGCTCTGTAAGACGTTATCGCTAACTATACGACGCTCTCAGGTACTCAGTGAGCTTGAGGTTGCTCTGGCGGCGCAGATACCTGGCCTGCCTCTCCGTCTCCGTGCACCCAGAGCATGCACCTGCTTGTGCTCGTGCGCGTCCATGGGCGCAAACTCGAGAAACAGGCACACAGCTGTCTTTCCGGTGCCAGACCATCGGAGAGATGCAGGCCATCCATATATAGGTCGTCTTGTGTGTCTTTTGATGTAAAGCACGTTTTTTCTTCTAAAATTGGTAAATTTGGTTAAAGGTTGGCTTTTTATTCCTAGCTAATTAAATATGCCTTGTACGTCACTACGGGAAACAGAGTCTTTGCTGAGGGCTAAAAATCGGGCACTCGGCAAAGAGCTATTTTGCCGAGTGCCGCACTCGGCAACGCAAAGACCCTTTTTGTCGAGTGTCAGGCACTCGGCAAACTTTGGCGCTCGGCAAAAAACGGCGTCAGGTAACGGCCGCCGCCTGCCGTCCAGGTTTGCCGAGTGCCAGCGGGTAGGCACTCGGCAAACCACTTCTTTGCCGAGTGCCAGACCCTGACACTCGGCAAAGGACTAGGGCTGCCGGTTTGCCGAGTGCCAGATCGGGGCACTCGGTAAAGATTTTTTCCTTTTTTTTAAAAAAAAATCTAAACCTTAAACCGCACTCCATCGTATTTAAAAAAAAACAAAATTACCACTTTGCCGAGTGCCGGGCGGAGAGACACTCGGCAAACATTTAAAAAAAAACTGGCACGCTCTTTGCCGAGTGTCCCCACGAACACTCGGCAAAGGGAACACTTTGCCGAGTGCCTACCATCTGGCACTCGGCAAAGGGCATATTTGCCGAGTGTCAAAAGATGACAGTCGACAAACCATTTTTTTTGTATTTTGATCTCCAAACTTTTTCTGTAGTCCTCTTACAGTACTTGGTACTCCATGTTGAAATTTGGTACATTTCCTGAACTGTTTACTATATTTATTTAATTTATTTCATTTAATTGATTTTTTTTCAGAAAATGCAAATTTGAACTGCACGTGCATCGAATAATGGAATTTAATGATTCAAAAAATCATATTCATGGTATTGAGTGTAGTGTGAGGCCGTATCCAGGAACGGACCCGAAATTTCGAACATCTTGTTCATGAAACATGACCACGAACTTGCGGACGAATTGTTTTTAAGTTCTATAAAATGCAAACGAAATCCCAAAATCATGAAACTTGTCGAGATGTCATGATATCGTATGTGGAGGATGTGATAAAAATTTGAGAAGGTTTGGTGCAAGTTATCATGTACGATGCTTACAAACCAGGACTTCTCCACCCTAGGTATAATGCCTCTTTCCGTATCATGGTCGTAGATCGCGTAACCCAGTTAGGCGTCTCCCGTTCGAAAGAGAAACGGTTGGAGGTGTGCAGATCTTTGCATATCTATGACCGTATCTGTTTTGGATTGTCCACGTTTTTTGGACAGCCCGCGGATGCGTAGATGGGTTAGTTTCCATGGTCTGCTCCGGCCCGGGACAGAGTTTTGGCATCACCTCCCTGTTGTTCTCCAGATATGCACTCTTGTTTGGCAGGACGTGTATCTGGAGAACAACGGGGAGGTGCTGCCGAAATTCTGTCTCGGATAGGAGTAGAGCATGGAAACTAACCTTATCTACGCATCCGTAGGTGGGATTAGGACCTATCCTTACCTATTAGACAGTAGGAACACCATGTAGATGTAATTGATGATTACATTACTCGCTGATACATATGTTAGAGGATGGATGACCGTCAGTGGATGTACACGGGCTGGAGAAGTCAGAGTGATTACACCACGGAATGGATGAACAAGACCGATGCTTTCTTGAACAGTGCATTTGGCAAGGCTGCTAAAGGACATTGCCTAGTTTTGTGTCCCTGCAGCAAATGTGGAAACAGGAGAAGGGTAAACAAGATGGAAATGGATAAACATCTTGTGAAGAATGGATTTACGCCGGACTACACTCGGTGGGTCCACCATGGTGAAGCCCATCGTATGAGAGACGAGGTGGTGAGACCACGGGTGGAGGCTTTTGATGCTGATGCGGGGGTAGCAGACATGTTAGATGACTTTCACCATGGTCAGTTCGATGATGGACGTGAGAAGGAAGAGATGGAGGCAGTTGCACAGGCGTTCTACGACATGATGGACTTAGCACAGAAACCCGTTCATGATCGGTCAACGGTGTCTCAACTGGATACCATTGGGCGCTTAATAGGGTTGAAGTCCGAGTTAAACTTGAGTCGAGAAGGTTTCGATAAGATGTTGGCCGTGATTGGCACCCTGCTTCCGGAGGGCCACATTCTGCCAAAGAGCATGTATGAGTCACAGAAACTCCTTCGTGCACTTAAGATGCCATATGAGCAGATACATGCTTATCCCAAGGGGTGCGTCCTATTTAGGAAAGAACACGAGCATGCAAAGTTTTATCCAAAGTGTAAATCCTCCAGGTACCTGGAGGTAGACTCTAATGATGGCCAGAAGAGGCAACTTACGATCCCCGTGAAAATCCTATGGTACCTTCCGTTCTTACCGAGGATCCAATGGCTATACATGACCGAGGAATCCACGAAACAGATGACATGGTACAAAAATGGCAAACGGTACAATCCTGACAAGATGGTACATCCATCCGATGGTGAAGCTTGGATCCGCTTTAATGACAAACATCGTGACAAAGTAGATGAGGCTCGTAATGTACATGTCGCGCTAGCAACAGATGGGTTCAATCCTTATGGAATGATGGCTGCCCCATACACATGTTGGCCCATCTTCGTTATCCCCCTTAATCTCTCCCCCGGTGTCTCCTTTCAACGACATAGCGTATTCTTGTCGTTGATAATTCCTGGACACCCAGGGAGTAATATGGGTGTGTTCATGGAGCCCGTGTTTGATGAATTGGTCCGTGCTTGGGACGAAGGGGTATGGACATATGACCGAGCTACAAAGACAACCTTCAAAATGCACGTTTGGTACCACTACTCCCTGCATGACTTCCTGGCGTATGGGATATTCTACGCCTGGTGTGTTCATGGGAAGTTCCCATGCCCAATATACAAGGAAGGTGTTAGGTTCATTTGGTTGCAGAAGGGTGGCAAGTATTCGTCGTTCGACAGACATCGTCAATTCCTACCTCTTGACCATCCATTCAGACAAGACATCAAGAACTTTATGAAAGGTGTCATAGTGTCAGACTCTGCACCTCGGATGATGACTGGTGTCGAGGTTCATGCTTAGATAGATGCTCTCGTGGCCAATCAAGAAGGTGGTTTTGTGGGATATGGTGAGCAACATATGTGGACTCATAAGTTGGGCTTGATGAGGCTCCCCTATTTTTATGACCTTCTTCTGCCACATAACATTGATGTAATGCACACTGAAAAGAATGTCGCCGAGGCACTTTGGGCAACACTCATGGACACTGAAAAGTCTAAGGACAACCCTATGGCTAGAGTGGACCTGACAACATTATGCGATAGACCAAATCAAGAGATGCAGCCTCCTAGAGGCGGCAAGAATTGGAGAAGGCCTCAGGCCGATTTTGTCTTGACCAGCAAACAAAGGAGGGAAGTACTTGAATGGATCCAGATGCTAATGTTCCCTGATGGGTATGCAGCGAATCTAAAGAGGGGAGTGAACTTATCTACTCTGCGAGTCAACGGGATGAAGAGTCATGACTACCACATATGGATTGAGCGGCTTCTTCCGGCGATGGTTCGAGGCTATGTCCCTGAGCATGTCTGGCTAGTGCTGGCAGAGTTGAGCTATTTCTTGCGCCAGCTTTGTGCCAAGGAGCTATCTCGGACCGTCATTGATGACTTGGAAAAAGGGGCACCTGTGTTGCTCTGTAAGTTGGAGAAGATCTTTCCACCCGGCTTCTTCTTGTCGATGTAGCATTTGATTGTGCACCTCCTGTATGAGGCACGAATGGGAGGCCCATGCAGGCCCGTTGGTGCTATCCAATCGAGAGATGTCTAAAGACTCTTCACAAAAAATGTAGAAATAAAGCCAAAATTGAGGCTTCCATTGTAGAGGCATACATTCTGGAGGAGGTGTCAAACTTCACAAAAAATACTACACTGAGAACCTTCCTAGCGTGCATAATCTACCCCCTCGTTATAATGCTGGCGAAAATGAATCGAACCTCAGCCTTTTCCAAGGGCAACTCGGAAGCGCAAGTGCATCGACCACTAAGCACTTGAGTATTGAAGAGTGGCGTAGTATCATGCTATATGTGTTGACCAACCTTGTCGAGGTGTAGCCGTATGTGAGGTAAGTTCTCAACGAACTTGTTTCAGTATGCCATCACTATTCTGCGTCCAACTCCCTTGTTTCTCGTTGGTACAGGGCATTTCTTCGTGAATCTTGGCATCAATTAAGGGATCCTACCCCGCAGGAAAATGATACCCTTCTTTCACAGGGTGCGGGACCAGGGAGGCCCGGTTTCATTTCTTGGTTAAAAAATATGGTACCGTCCAATTTAGCTCGTACTTAGTTCGACATTCCAAGTTGCTCGTATGTTCGAATAATATAACGATCTATCCTGCTTGAGCTTGCAGGCCCAAACCGATGCGTCTATAAGTGATGAGTTAAGACAGGTTGCAAACGGCTATGCCTTAAGGGTCAGGTCATTTACCAGTTATGACGTGAATGGATATCGCTTTCACATAGCAAGCTACGAGCAGAGTCGGCCTAATAAAAAACCACAAATAGTGGAGTTTTTATGCCAGGCACTGATGGCCTTGACTATTATGGAAGAATTGAAGAAATATACAAACTTTCATTTTATGGTGCCAAACCTTTTAATCCTGTCATATTCAAATGCCATTGGTTTGATACTCGAGTAACGAGACGGACCCCTAATCTTGGGCTAGTTGAAATTCGATAGGATTCCGTCTATCCAGGAGATGATGTCTATATTGTGGCTCAACAGGCCACGCAAGTTTATTATACGTCATACGCGTGCCAAACCAAAGGGTATCTTAAGGGTTGGGATATCGTGCACAAGGTCTCGCCACACGGTAAACTACCTGTCCCAAACGATGAAGATTACAACTTCAACCCACACACATATGACGGAGAGTTGTTTCAAGAAGAGGGGCTAGAAGGGAGGTTTGAGATAGACTTAACCGAAGCCATCGGAATGGAACTAGACAATGAAAGGGTTGATGATGAGGACGCTAGAGATGAGGTGCAAAATGTGAAGGACTTCGAAATGCTTGAGCGATTACGTTTAGGCAATGACAATGAAGACAACATTCCTCCTTCGGATAGTGTTGATTATTTGGGCAATGACAATGTTGATAGTGATGACGAGACCTATGATCCAGCTAATCCCAATCATGAAGATTATTTCTAATACATGTAATACTATGTTTTTGTAATTATGTTTTGTTTATTTTGCATCTATTTCTATTTCTAATTATGTCTTGTTTATTCTTTTTAATTGCAGGTGATTGAACAAAGATGGCGGGCCGAAGCGACCGTCACAGGGACGTGTCCTCGCTTTACCAAACACGACGCACTGCAGATGCCGCTCTAGGTGAGGGGCCATCGGATAGGAGGAGGAGGAGGAGTAGCGGCCGCAGGAGGTAGCCACCGCCGCCTCCTACCACACAGCGTGAGGAGGACGAGGAGGAGGCGAGGCCTAGGGACGACGACGAGCTGGTTTGGCAGACGGACGAGGAGGAGGGGGCGCACGAGGGGGAGGGGACGCACGAGGAGGATGGTACGGGTTCCGCTTCCTCTGGTTCGTCCAACGTCTACTTGCAAGGTCCGACGAGCCTCCCTCTGGTTCCGCTTCCTCACCAACGCCCAATGATTCGCCCCGAAGGGCAAAAGTAAGTAACTTTAGATTTAATCACCACTTCATATGATATGTTGAAAATCGATAGAGAAACTAATAACTTTTCTTAATTACTTGTGCAGGAACTGGACGATTGTGTCGGGTGGTGGTCACGGATGCCTGGTCAATGGCGTCCTGGGTCTTCTGTGCAGGCAACACTATCCTGGCCTGGTTGACTACGCCAGCAGGAGGGAGCCGGCCTGGACGTTTGGCCACTACGCCGCCGCCCCCGATGTGGGTTACCCCAACAAGGCGGAGCGGGTGAAGTCGGAGTTTTGGGTAAGTCTCCCTCGCACTACACTGCTCAATACATCGCATTCAGTGGACTTTTCTTGAAATAATGAATGGATACATCGCGTCTATGTGCAGACTTATTTTAGATGCAAGGAGGGATCTAAGGCCAGGGCAGATTTGGTGGCTACCAAAGCCTGTAAAAAACTCATCACCGACATGCATCACGAGACGCGCATCTAGACCATCATAACCTACTATGGGTCAAAACTTGGAGAGAAGGTCAGCAAAGAAGAAGCAAGAAAGATGACGCTGACCCGGGACCAGTACCTTGAGGTAGATAAAGAACATTAATATTGATTCATTTTGAGATTAAGTTGGTTTAATTTGATCTTTTTATATGTCAAATACTTGATGATGTGTAGATGTGTCCCTGGTGGTGCTCCTCGTATCCCGAGTGCTGGGCGATGATCGTGGACAAGTGGTTCACGCCCGCGTGGGCCGAGACGTACGAAGTTGCCTGGGAGCGGCGTTTGCAGATGCAAGGTCCAGCACACCATCAAGGCAACCACAACCTCGCCGGATACAAACAATTATGGGTACGTGAATTTATTTATCTATTCTGACGCTCAATTATGCCTGATTTCTAATCATCTTGCTGTCTTTCTCGTAGTCGGAGGCACATGGTGGTCAGCAATGTTCTGACTTCTAGGCATGGTGTATGTCCCACAAGGGCAAGGCGACACCCGCCGTCTCCTACAACCCAGAGGACCTACCCGAGGCGTACACCAACCCGAGCGTCCACACCCGCATCAGTGAGTACACGTCGGAGGCAAGGTCGGTCCATGGGCCACAGTACGACCCGAGCACCCAGGACTTTGATGCAGAGATCATCATGAGGGTGGGTGGAGGCAAGAAGCATGGACGGTATTGGCTTGGTGACGGCATCATCGACTCGACCTCTACTCCCTCTCTCTCCCAGATCCGAGCACGGAGCATGAGTGAAGGCTCGGCCATACGGCCACGGCCAAGCGCTTCACAGCAACGGGTCGATGCACTCGAGGTTATTCCTGTTTTACTCGTCGTAGATTGATCTTTACACACCTTAATTAGCTTTGCATTACTGAAACATTAGAGTGAAATATTGCAGGCCCGGCTAGAAGAAGAAGCAAGGCAACGTCAGGACCTGGCGGCCCAGCTGTAGTCCGAGTGGCCTGCGCAAGAGGCCCAGGCGCAGAGGATGGCGAAAATGATGTAGTTCATGCAGACTCTTGGGCAACATACGAGTCTAGCTGTGCCACCTGGGCTGTTCGCTCCACCTCCAACTCCTGCAGTTGCAGCTACTCCTGTGAGTTTTCGCTTGTGCTTTGCTTGTATGACCTAGATTAGCTATCCAAGTAATCTTGTCTAACACATGCAATGTCTTCTCCTTTGTGTAGCCTCAGTCGTAGGGTTCAAATAATCCAGCTCATGCGCCTCCGACTGATCCAGCTTTTCCTTCACCAGGCAATCAATTTCCACCTTTCTGATGAGTAGCATTAGTTGTATTTGCATTTGTTGTTCACTTGGTGATGGATTTCTGATATACTTGTCATGCACTAGTGGTATATTTGGATAACTGTGATATATGCGATAGATGTTTGGATTGATGTATGTGATATATGTGATGAATGTAATATATGCGATGGATGTGATAAATATGTGATGCATGTTTGGATGGATGTGAGATATATGTGATAATTTGTGTTTGTCGTGATGGAATGTAAAAAATGAAAAAAAACACTGTTTTTGGTCAGTTTGCCGAGTGCAATAGTCACTGCACTCGGCAAAGCTAAAAAAGTAGCAACCCGTTTCCCAACTTTGCCGAGTGCCATGACCATAGCACTCGGCAAAGATTTTTTAAAAGAAAAATTAAAAACTTTGCCGAGTGCCACCCATCCGACGCTCGGCAAAGAAATTTTTAAACAAAAAAAATAGTGCCATCCCGGGCGGCGCTCGGCAAAGAAATTTAAAAAAAGAATTAAAAACTTTGCCGAGTGCCATCTCGGGCGGCCCTCGGCAAAGAAAGAATTAAAAAAAAATAAAAACAAAAAACTTTGCCGAGTGCCAGCCCGAGCGGCGCTCGGCAAAGAATTTTAAAAAAATGAAAAACTTTGCCGAGTGCCGTCCGGGTTGGCACTTGGCAAAGCCGCCGTCACCGTTTCCTGGGCCGTGACCGCTCGTTTTCTTTGCTGAGGGCTGGCTCGGCACTCGGCAAAAGCTTTGCCGAGTGCCCGACAAATGGCTCTCGGCAAAGACTACTTTGCCGGCCGTTTTTTCCCGAGTGGATTTTGCCGAGTGCGGCACTCGGCAAAGCCTTTGCCGAGTGTATTTGGGGCTTTGCCGAGTGCTGCAGGCACTCGGCAAAGCGCCTGAATCCAGTAGTGCGTCGCTATGGGCAAAACAAAATCATAAATTATTGACGTCATATCCACATATGACAATACTACTTTTATTAAAAGAAAATTTGCTCTTCAACCTCATGGAACAGGAATAACACTATTGGAATTTTGACAATTTTTAGTCTATGATTCTTCATACTTTTGTTGAAAGGCCTGTGACTTAATAAGCTTGATGCTTGATGAACTTCATGTTCACTTGCCTGTTATATCACCCTCATCAAATGATTTGTCTTTTTATTCAAACTAAAGGAAACACCCCAAAAAATCTGTAAGCAAGATGATAAATATGACAAAACAAAGATAGAGAAATGGTATAATTTTTTTAGTATTATCTAAGAGCATCTCCAATCGTCCAAAAAAAAACAATTGGTAAATCAAAGAGTTTTTCAAGTGGCTAAAAAAGTTGGAAGCACATTTGTTGAATTCCTCCCACTGTTTTCAAAATCTCGCTCCTAAAAGATATAAGACAATTTTGCATCCGAAATCCTAAACTATTCCCAAACCACCCAAACCACTTTTATACTTTTTTTTTCTGTCTTGTACAATTGCATTGGAAACCCTATCATTACTTCTTAATCTTCTCTACGCCATTCCACCTCTAGATTGTCAGATTGATACGCGCACGTATATTTCTGCATGATTGGATCAATTTTCCCAAGCGAGGAAATATTGGGAGTTGAGATAAATGAGTTATTGGAGAGCGTTTTTTTTCAATCTTGCTAAAAAATCACGATTGAGAGTGGATTTTGGAAACTCTTGGAGATGCTCTAAGAGCATTTCCATCTTGAGGTGACCACTTGATGTCCCCTAGATTTGAGGGAGAGGGGTATGAATTTTGAGTAATTACCAAGAAAATATAGGTATTAATAATGGGATAAGTAATCTGTTATAGCCTCATCAATCGCGTATATGGTATATTTTTAGTTGGGGATGATTTAAGTAATCTATTGGAGATGCTCTAAACCGGAACACAAACATTGCAACCAAATAAGTATATTTTTTGAGGACCACTGGAATCGCCCACAAGCCATAACACAAATAGTACAACCAAATAAGAGCATCTCCAAGAGTTCCCTAAATCCCTTCCTAATCCTTGATAGCCAGATGAGAAACCCCCCCTCTCTAACAGCTTCTAATCCATCCTCCTAATCTTTTAGAACTTGGAAAAAGTTACCATGTTCTGCGTAAAGTTACGCGTGTATCTTCTCTCCCCGCGCGTGTTTATCAGCCAATCTAAAGGTGGAAGGGCGTGAAAAGAATAAAGAGTAGGAAAGGGTTCCTGATGCAAATGTACAAGAGAGAAAGAATATATAAAAGTGGTTAGGATAATATAGAAATAGTATAGGATTTCTGATGTAAAATTGTCTTCTATATTTTTGGAGTGGATTATTAGAAACTCTTGGAGATAGTCTTTTTTATTTATTCCAATACTTTTTTAGGAGTTATAAAACTTCATGTTTTTGGAAAGAAAATATTGGATACTCTTGGAGATGCTCTAAGGATCGAAGCATCTACTTTTGCGACCCATTTTTTTTAAATGGAAAACTTCTGGCCTCTGTAACCGCACACAGTCAAGTCTTATAATGTTGTTAGCTTATTTGCTGATAAAAATAAAAGGGGCAGAGCAAACATAAGTAAAGACTAGTATTATTATCTACTTTTGAAACACATAAATGGACATACATTAATCTGTCTTAGAAAAGCATGGAACATCCCCTTCCATTCTTTTTCCAAGTTTTGAGCGAAGGTCCAGTTTGAATAATTGTCACACCGTCATAAAATGACATGCAAAATTTACTACTCAAGTAACATTTTCTGTGGTGGGGCATCTCTGTTAAATACAAGGCAGTTGTCCAGTTGCTTGATTGAACTGTTCTTTAATTTCTCAAAAGCTTATGAATTTCTTACTAACTTTCGTAGTGCATCTCTGAAAAAGTAGAAGTCAAAAATTAAAATAAATCATCACATGCGGCACCATTTTCTTGACAGCTCGTGTTCATGGCCCAAAAACTGTTAGAATGTTGTATTATTGCTATTCGTCACTATGATTGATCCATCAAAACGACTCCGAAAGTCTACTGTAAAAGGTCGAAGTCAATATAGTCTGCACCTTGCAGGATTAAATTAATGCCCATAGATAGATTGATCAATAATCCACAATATGGATCGTTTAAACATCAAAGGCAAGCATTTTACATCGAAAAGAAAAGGAAATGAAAAAGAAGAAGGAATTGTGCATTTGATATAGGCGCCTGCACTCTGGCTGTGGCAGAGCCAAACATGGCCAAGAATCCGAGATGTTTGTTTCATGGGATAGGCTCACTAGTACAGAAACGAGTTGTACTCCTGGTTGGAAAACCCCTTCAGTCCCAGTTTTCCAACCGGGAGCACGAATGCGGGACTAAAGGGCCCCTCCTTTAGTCCCGGTTTCTCGCCCGGGGGTTGGTAATACCAACCAGGGCTAAAGAGGCCTCCCGGCCTGGCCACGTGGGCCGGCCCTTTAGTCCCGGCTGGTATTATCAACCGGGACTAAAGGTTTTCTTTTTTTTTCTTTTTTTTCTATTTTCAATTGATGATTCGTTTTGGTTTTCGAATAGGTTTTCGAATACGCATTCTACGCTGCTAATAATATACGTATTATACACGTTTATAATGTTCGAACATTTTGTACAAACTAAAGTATGAAACTAACGTATATATTACATGCATATACATATATTGTATGTTATTTTATGTACATATAATATGTATATATATTACAAATAAAACTTGCATTGTATATTCTATCATATCCTTGGGATAACAAATTCATTCCATCTGGTTTGACTTCCATGTTTCGTTCACGTCATTGTAGAACTCGCCGGCGGGGTTTAAGACCTGGTCCTTAAGAAATCCTGCTATGGTCTCTAGAATTGCTTTCAGTTGGTCACGTCGTATGACTTTTTCCTTCAACCATAGAGTCTTCAATAAAAGTTAAAGGAAAAGTATTAATATATATATATATGTTGGTCACGTGATTACTTATATATATGAGCAATAAAAGAAATTGTGAATATATGAATATATTTATATAACATACTTTGAGGATCTCTTCAGGAGTTCTTTTTGCGCACGCCATGATGAACTCGCAAACATAGTATCCGCAGTAGTTGTTCCCCTATTCTTGCCTCAGAACCCACTTTTACGAGAAAAAAGATCCGGTGAATTGAAAGCATGCATGGTGTTAATTGAATTATATATATATATAAATGTAGCTAGTACTTACTTTGTGTGCGATTATATCCAGTGGCGCTTTGCAATGTTTCATGTGGTGTTCCTCAATGAAACTTTTTCAAACACTGCGTCCAATAAAATAAAAAATTAATTTGGCCTTTAATAATTGTTGCAGTTAAGAGATCGGGGTATATATAGTTGCTAGAGAGACCAAATTACCCTTGGATAATATCTATCATGTCTTGGTACTCTGTTTGCTCTTTTCTTAACGAGTCTAAGGGCAGTCCCAATAGAAGAAACTGATGCGGTTTCCATAGCACAAGAAATCATCTATAGAAACTACCTTCCATAGTGGAGGTGTCTTTGTGTAATAATTATTTTCTCTTTCTCTCTTCCAACTCTATCTTCTTTCTCCAACGGGAGTGTGGCACGAGCCCCCTGGAAACTGGTGGTTTCTCCCCAATGGCGATTTCATGGTTTCTTGGTGCATTGGGTCAAGAGAAGTCCTGATTTCTTCATGAGGAAACCATTTCTAGGATTTTTGCTCTATTTCTTCATTAATTACGTTGCCATGTTAGCATTTTGTCTACGTGGCAAGTCATTTAATGAGGATAGAAACCATCATCAATACACCATTGGGACTGCCCTAAGATGCTCAACCGACTATTGGCCATATCGATGACCATCAATATCCAGTGACTGCTGCATATGTTTTTATATACAAATATCATCGACATTAACTAGAGTCAACATATATATATATATATATATGGGAGATAGCTTTGCTAGTAAACAAATAATTGAACAAATGTTCATATGATCGACATTAATTATTTAACACTCACTTGAAGTTGTAGGGGAAGAGTATGTCCTTGTTTTGTTAGTTTACTAAGAACCTCATGAGATTTTTCTCGAGTTCAGCTTTCCATTGAGGCAGAGGATTAGGGTGTTTGAATACGATATTTGGATCAACGAAACCAACATCATTATCCTTTCTCTTTCTGAGTTTTGTCATCTCATATCTGCATATATAAAAATATAGCATGAGGATATATAATTTATATATATACATGTAGCTTTATATATATACACTTTAATAGTAGAAAATAATCACACTTACAGACAATAGTAGCTAATGAGACTTTTGTCGAGAGAGTCCAGGTGGCATAGTTGGTGTAATTCTAAAAACTCGACATATATAACGTCATCGCCACGGAAGTAATGTTGGTTTCTAACTCTGACAGAAACAAAGTTCTCTCCCCGTTCACACGCCGCCATGTACCACTTGTTTAGCAGGTACATTTGCGTACCCAGTTCACCTAAGGCCTCAGGGTTGTATAAACTCTTTCCATGTTCAAATTTCTTCCAAGGATCCACTTTCGGAACAGATGGTCCTTCAGCGAGCACTTGGGCAAGGTCCAAACCGGTATCCTCGTAAAACCAAGCCAGGTCCTCAAAATCGACGTCCAGTAAGTCTAAGTTTGAACCATATTTATTACGAATGACAAGAGGGGGGGACTGATTGTTGCGATTGTTGTCCGAGTTGTGCAACACCTTTCCCTGCTCAAGTCTTTTTCTGCGCTGTCTCAAATGACTTGGTGAGAGAGCAGTTGTAGTCCGATTTTGACAGGGTCTTTTGAGATTCTAGCTTTTTCTGGTCCACCTTCTTTCTTAGAAGATCTGGAGGTAGGTAGAAGTACGGTTTCTCTGGCTTCTCCCTCGCTTCTCGTTGCTTTCTTACTTTTTTGAAGAAATTGTTCACATCTTTTTGTACTGCAACATTTAATTCCTT
Organism: Miscanthus lutarioriparius; assembly: GCA_904845875.1. Taxonomy (NCBI): domain Eukaryota; kingdom Viridiplantae; phylum Streptophyta; class Magnoliopsida; order Poales; family Poaceae; genus Miscanthus; species Miscanthus lutarioriparius. The sequence continues at coordinate 42,022,760 of CAJGYO010000010.1, read as the reverse complement.
TTCACTTTTCTCGTAAGACAGTTTTTGGGGAATAACTGGATTAGAGGAGGCTTTCTTCTTTACCGGCTGGTGGGCCAACGACTTTGTTTGTGGGGCGGACCTCTTAGGAGCTGGCTGCTTCTTGGTCATCAAGGGAGGCGGGGCAGCCGTTGGAGACCTCCTTGGAGGCGTTGGAGACCTCCTTGGAGGTGGCGGTGGTGGCGGCGTTGCCACCTGATTGCTCGGAGCACTGTGATGATCTGGAGATTGAATAATTGGACTTAGGTTAGCGGAGGCCCTGCTGTGTGAGTACAAAAAAGAATAATTAGGTATAAGAAATTGTTATTATTAATCATGCATTTCAATAGAAAATTAGTGAAAAAATTGTTTCGTTCACTTTTGTCCGCACCTATTATCTGACAGTTGAGGAAGCGGCGGTGGACTAGAGACCCCGGGAATAATGATGTAGCGATTGCGCCATAGTATGAATGTCTTCTCTCCTTCTCCTAGGGTCTTCTCCCCATCACCTCCTGGAATGTCAAGAGCCAGATCACTAAAACCTTTGTTGACTCTATCCACTGAGACGCTAACATATCCAGGTGGTATTGTTGCCCCATGGATTCTTGGTGTCTTGGTAGGATCTGGAGGAGAAAAAACACCGAGAGCCACCATGATTGTGGCATTCCCTTTTGGAATATGTAGCTCACATGATGTAAACGGTGCAGTGATGTCATCCACGGGGAAACATAGCATTGCGTCATCTTGATTTGGCAACTCTGTGGAAGCGCAGCTGCTTTTCAACTGATCAGGGGGCCTAATATTAATGTTGATTCCTGGATCTGATGCCTGCCTTTGGGCACTCATTGCTATTTGCACTTGCTTTATGATTTCGTCCTGCATTCTAGCTTGTATGTCTTTTTCGCGCTCCTATGCTTGAAGCAACGCCTCCCGGGACTCACGAACATATTCCTCCAACCTGCTGATCCACGCTGCTTCCTCATCCTTCCTTCTCTGTCGGCTTCTGTAGGTATCTCTGTCGTTAGGGAAACCATGCTCCCAAGAAATGTTTCGTCCTAAACCTCTCGTTCGGCCACTGTGTTCAGCAGTCTCGATGGCATACGTTAGTTCATCCTTTTCTCTATTGGGCCTGAACGCACCAATAGCTTTAGCTTGTAGAGCATAAAAAAATCTTTGTGCTGCTCTTTCGAGTTTTGGGCCATGAACCAGCTTCCCAGTCTCTAGGTCCAGTCTTCCCCCATGAGCGAAAAACTAATTCTTCGCGCGTTTGGGCCAATTGAGTGATTCTGGTGTGATACCCTTGGCAAGAATGTCCGCTTCCATTTTTCCCACTTGGGAATGGCAGTCGCGTAGCCACCTGATCCCATGCCATGGTGGTATACCTTCTGTCGGGCATTCTCTTGGTTCCTTCTCACCCGTTCCTCACCCTCTTCTGATGTCTTGTACTGTACAAAATCATTCCAGTAGGGCCTCAACTTCGCGAGCGGGCCCCTAGTATTGAAATTGGGCGTTAGGTTCTTCTTGACGTATTTCATGTATAGGGATTTCTTCTAAGTCTGAAATTGTGTGGCCATCTTCTTCATAGCCCATTTTCGAACTAGCTCCTTCAATTCATCATCTTTGATATCATCATAATCATCCGTTTGCAACGTGAAATGTTGAAGGATATCATCCCAAATTAAATTCTTATCAAGATCAGAGACAAAACTAACATGAGGCTCGTTGATCTTTTGCTTCCATTCACGGGCACTGATCGGAAGTCTGTCCCTTACAAGGTACCCACAGTATTGCACGAATTTCCTTGCATGTGGACCAAGTGGTTCGCCTGTCTCGATATTGAATTCCGATATTATATAGCGCCCCTCCAATGGCTTTTTCGGGCCTCAAATATTTTTGCTTTTCGCCGTTGTGGTCATCGATCCAGAGGGCTACGTATAAAAAAAGAATAAATAAATATCATGTGTACACATAATAGATGATAGATATTCAAATATATATATATAAATATATATACCTCGCCAGTATATTCTTGCACAATATTTTCTTGGTTATTTTCAAGAGCCAGGTATTGACTTCCGTCATCTACGTCCTGTTGGTCACCATCGGCAAAATGAGTGCCGGTGTTGATAATATCCATCATTTCTTCATCCATGTTGTCTCTCGGGGCAGCCATCTAGCTTTTACACCACTAGATATATCTATAAAAATTAAAAACCATATATCTATAAAATGGATCGAGTTATGTGCTTAAAATTAATTAAATAACTACACTCCAAATTCAAGTCTCCAAAGCATAACTTTGATTTCTTATTTTCTAGAAATATTTATTGGCAAGTGATATATGTAACAAATTTATATATATAACGCCGAACTTAAATAATTATAGAATTTAGGGTTATTATTTACACCGAGCTCTGGTTAGGGTTTCGAGCGGAGCTTAGGATATTAGGATATATATCAACAAACAAAGTTGTAGTCATGTTATGTAGAACAAACTTTATTTTTGGATCAAGGCTTGATTCAACTTCTAAGTGTCTCGATTAGGGATTTCAAGAATCAACTCAGTGCTGTTTTGAAGCTCCAAAAATCGGCTAAGTGTTGGAACTGAAATTTTCAGTTTTCAAGTTTCGTGAACCCTACTTTGGAACCTTGTATATCTCTAACCAGCCGAGTGAGACTATGATCCTTTAAACAAAGTTGGAGATCTAGCGTAGATATACAACTCCCTTCTAATGGGTGAAATCCCAGCCCATTTCCACCCCCATTCCAAATTTAATTAATTATTTTTCAAACTGACTTTAAAGCAGACTGTCCATATATAGTTTATATACATGCCCTTAGACTTTTCAGGATTTTTATTTCATGCGAAATGACACCATACACTCTCTCGTTGAAAAAAACACGGAGTGTGCGCGCCTCCAAGTTACTCGTGTGTATGCCTCCGTGGGCTCAACCACCGCCCGCGCACAGCACCAAGACTCTTGAGTCCGAGACGAGTTCACGTCGAGTTCGAGTAGGAGGGAGACATGTTCTGTTCTGATGTTGGCAGACATGTTCTTGATCTATAAAAGCCGCTGCGGTCGTGATAATAATGACACGTCTATTTACAAGGTGCACGCAACTCAAGGTCACCAGACCTTTTGCTCGTTCGTAGGGTTCAAGATGAAAAAACTCCAAAGAAGTATAAACAGCAAATGAATAGTAAAAGTTGATCTCAAGTTTTACACAGAATTCAAGGTTCCCAATAAAAAGTGTATTGTTAGCTTCTTATCTTTTCCCGAACAATGCACAAATTGACTGAAACTTATAAAGTCTATATAAAATTAAAATCAAATTCAGAAATTATAATTCAAAGTTTGTTAGGTTCCTTTTCAACGAGAGTGTGTAAGGTGTCATTTCGCATGAAATAAAAATCCTGAAAAGTCTAAGGGCACGTATATAAACTATATATATGGACAGTCTGCTTTAAAGTCAGTTTGAAAAGCTTAAAAATTGTCAACTTCAAATTAACACCGTGGGTTGCCATGGCTTCTGCTTGCTTCGTCCGTGATGGCAGACAGCCAACGATTTTGCTGCCTCCTCTATTCTCCTCGTCCCCGTTACTCCTCTCCCCTGCCTGCTTCCGCGGGCCTTTTTTTTTTTGTCAATCGGCTGGCTGTGGTTGCTGGTTGGTCGACGAAGGCGCGCGGGGAGCTCGAGGTGGCGGCGCCGCGGAGGTCATGGCCGTGGCCGCGTGGACGGAGCAGGAGGTGGGCCGGATGCACGCGGTGCCGGGTCCTCCGGCGGGGGCAGGAGGTGGGCCGGGGTGCCGCAGCTGGAGGCGCCGCGTGCAGGTCGCCACCGCCGTGCATTGCGCCTCTTCCAGGCGACCTATCCTTCTTCGTGCCCATGCCTGGGATGCGGGCGCAGACGGCCGCCGACGAGTGCATGTCGCTGCGCTGCCTCCATGCACATGCAGCAGCTCCTCTCCGTCAACACCCCGCGAGCCCAAGATCGGTGAGGTCCGGCGCCGGTGCGGCCGTCGTGTGCAACTCGACGTGATCGGAAGATTGGGAAAATTTTGGCCCATTCCAGACTGATTGGTTAGCAAACCCAACCCATCCCAACCTCTGCATTCTCTCTTTCTCCCTTGCTGTTCTCCTCCTTCAGCCAGGCACGGCGCGGCAGCAGGAAGCCATGGCCGCCGAGCTGTACTCCATGGCCGCCCCGTTCCCCTGCTCCCTCTCCATGGCCGTCGGTCTGAGCACACACTCATACACAAATAAAATCTACAAATAAAATCTATCTATTTTTTCTATGTGCACACACTCATACACACACTGTTGCTCACATATAGCAAGGCGAGCAACACAAGCACGATGGCGAGGACGAGCACGAGCACAAGCATGGTGAGGAGATCGAGGACGACGAGCGTGGAGGATGATGAGCGCGCTGACGAGGACGACGAGCGTGGAGGACGACGAGGATGGCCGGAGGTGATCTCTCGACGACGAGGATGCGACGGGGACGACGACGGCGATGAGGCCGCGGTGGATCCAAATCAGATTTGGGCGAGGGTGAGGATGATGGCGGTGGATCCGGGTCTAGGCGCCGCACACGAATGGGAGAGGCGCGAGCAGGGCCGCTGGCGGAGATGGTGAGAGACAGGAGAGGCGCGTGGAGGCGGCTAGAGGCTATGGGGAGCGACGGCGGCGCGGTGGCTCTTGGGTGAAGAATGAAGACGATGGATGGGGAGAAGAAGACGAGGCGATATATATTTGGCAGATCTTTAGTCCCGAGTGAAGCCACGGCCCGGGACTAAAGGACCTTTAGTCTCGGGTGATGGTAAGAACCCGGACTAAAGGTCTGACCTTTAGTCCCGGGTGCAGCCATGACCTGGGACTAAAGTTATTTTTTTGGCGGGCCGCGAAAACTTAGCCCACCTTTAGCCCCGGGTGGTTGATCGACCCGGGAGTAAAGGTGGGCTGCAGTTGGCTTTCGGCCGGTTTCCAGAAGTTTTTACTTTTTTTTATATATTTCTTTTATATAAATATGCAAAGAGTTCTAATTGGCTAATAAATAAAATATTATCCAAAAAATTATAAAAAAAATTCCTGGCCATGGTTTTGCATTATTATACACAACAAAAATGTGTAACCTAAACTCTTTTGTTTTACTGTATAAATATTTAACATAGTGTAAATAATAATTACAATTTGCATCATGCAAAAATATACTACTTGATTAAAATCATTAAAACTATTGCTTTTCGATAGGAAATAAGTTTTCACATCTTATTAACGTTGATTATTTGGTTTTTCATCACACATTCTTCACGGAAAATCTACCGTCAAGTAGAAAATTCATTTAAACCGTAGAAAATATGAAAACACGACAAAAAAATCTGAAGTCACAATTATTACATAATAGGTCTAATACATCACTATATATATCAAGCGGGCACAGTAATGAACTTCTTCTTAACGTATATCCCTTGGTTATGATCGCGTCGTAACCATGGAGTGTCCTCATCATTTAGCTGGATGCTTGGGTCTTTGTTCACTGTGAAGGGTGGAATTCGGTCATCCTTTTCATAATCTTCTGATATGTCTGACTTGTCTTTAATTCCGACGATGTTTCTTTTCCCTGAAAGAACTATGTGGCGCTTTGGCTCATTGATTGGGTCGTTGTTGTTTTTCCCTCTCTTCGGTTTTGTAGACATGTCCTTGACATAGAACACCTGATTCACATCCTTGGCAAGGACGAACGGTTCGTCTTTGTACCCAATATTGTTGAGGTCCACGGTTGTCATTCCATACTGGTTGTCGACTGCTACCCCGCCTCCAGTCGCCTTTACCCATTGGCACTTGAACAAAGGTACCTTAAAAGTAGCTGCATAGTTTAGTTCCCATATCTCCTCTATGCGGCCATAATATGTTTGCTTATTTTCATTAGGGTCGGTGGCATCTATGCGGACACCACTGTTTTAGTTGGTGCTCCTTTTATCTTGGGCTACTGTGTAAAATGTATTCCCATTTGTCTCGTACCCTTTGTATGTGAGGATATGCCACGATGGCTACCTAGCCAACAAATACAGTTGCTCATCAATACTCTCATCACCCTGACATTCTTTTCGCAACCAGTCGCTGAAAGTTTCCATGTGCTGACGCATAATCCAAGCTTCAGACTTCCCTGGAAACTCGGATCGGAGCAACTCTTTATGTGTCTCGATATACGGATCCACCAAGGAGGAGTTTTGCAGAACTGTGTAGTGTGCTTTATTAAAATAATTGTCCTGCATACCAATATATGGTTTCTTCCCTAGTGTCCCCTTTCCACTTAGTCTCCCCTCATGTCACGATTCAGGAACACCAATCGGGTCAAAGTCAGAAATAAAGTCAACACAAAACTCAATGACCTCCTCTGTTCCATAGCACTTGGCGATGCTTCCTTCTAGCCGAGCACGGTTGTGAACATATTTCTTTAGGACTCCCACGAACCTCTCAAAGGGGAACATGTTGTGCAGGAACACAGGACCAAGAATGCTAATCTCCTTGACCAGGTGAACTAGGAGGTGTGTCATGATATTAAAGAAGGAAGGAGGGAACACCAACTCAAAGCTAACAAGACATTGAACCACATCATTCTGTAATTTAGCTAGATCCATCGGATCGATTGCCTTCTGAGAAATTGCACTGAGGAATGCACATAGCTTCACGGTGGCTAGACGTACATTTGGAGGTAGAATTCCTCTTAATGCAACTGGAAGCAATTGCGTCATGAGCACGTGGTAGTCATGGGACTTTAAGTTTAGGAATTTCTTCTCTGGCACATTTATTATACCCTTTATATTCGAGGAGAATCCAGATGGTACCTTCATGCTTGCTAGGCATTCAAACATGCTTTCCTTCTCTTATTTGCTATGAGTGTAGCTGGCAGGACTTAAGTAATGGTGTCCATCATCTGTCTTCTCTGGATGCAGGTTGTCTCGTTCTTTCAAACACCGCAGGTCCTGTCGTGCTTCAAGTGTGTCCTTAGGCTTCCCATACACACCCATGAAGCCAAGCAGGTTCACACAAAGATTCTTCGTCAGGTGCATCACGTCGATCGCGCTACGGACCTCTAGGACTTGCCAATAGGGTAGCTCCTAAAATATGGACTTCTTCTTCCACATGGGTGCGTGACCATCGGCGTCGTTCGGAACAGGTTCGCTGCCATGTGCCTTTCCAAATACTACTTTCACATCCTTGACCATATTGAGTACATCCTCACCAGTTCGGTTGCCCGGCTTGGTCTGGTGATCTGCCTTACCTTTAAAATGCTTACCTTTCTTTCTTAGAGGGTGATTCGTAGGAAGAAATCGACGATGGCCAAGGTACACGACCTTTCGACATTTTTCAAGAATATACCTTTAATGTCATCGAAACAATGCGTGCATGCATTATATCCCTTGTTTGATTGTCTTGAAAGATTACTTAGAGCAGGCCAATCATTGATTGTTACGAACAACAATGCTCGTAGGTCAAAGTGCTCCTGTTTGTGCTCATCCCACACACGTACACCTGGTCTGTTCCACAAAAGTAGAAGTTCTTCAACTAGTGGCCTCAGGTACACATCGATGTCGTTGCCAGGTTGCCTAGGGCCTTGGATGAGCACTGGCATCATAATAAACTTACGCTTCATGCATAACCAGGGAGGAAGGTTGTAGATACATAGAGTAACAGGCCAAGTGCTATGCCTACTGCTCTGCTCTCCGAAAGGATTCATACCATCCGTACTTAAAGCAAACCTTAAGTTTCTTGCGTCATTTGCAAACTCCGGGAATTCTCTATCGATTGCTCTCCACTAGGACCCATCAAGCAGGGTGTCTCAACATATTGTCTACCTTACGGTCTTCTTTGTGCCATCGCAATAACTTTGCATGGTCTTTGTTTCTAAACATACATTTTAAGTGTGGTATTATAGGAGCATACCACATAATCTTGGCAGGGATTTTCTTCATGGGACGTTCGCCCTCAACATCACCAGGGTCATCTCGCCTGATCTTATACCGCGATGCATGACATACCAGGCGTGCATCTAACTTCTCGTACTCCTCACCACGGTAGAGGATGCAGTCATTAGGACATGCATGTATCTTCTGGATTTGTAATCCCAAAGGGCAGACTACCTATTTTGCTTCGTACGTAGTGGCGGGCAATTCATTATCCTTCGGAACCATCTTCTTTTGGATTTTTAGTAGCTCCCCAAATCCCTTGTCAGATACACCATTCTTTGCCTTCTATTGCAGCAATTCCAGTGTGGTATCCAACTTTTTCTGCCCCACATCACAAGTTGGGTATAGCAATTTCTTGTGATCCTCTAGCATGCGCTCGAACTTGATCTTCTCCTTTTCACTTTCGCATTCTCTTTGTGGGTCACGAATGACCTGACCAAGATCATCAGCGGGCTCATCTTCTGCCCCTACCTCTTCTTCAGCTTCTGCCATTGTAGTATCATTGAAGGCACCATATTCAGCAATAATGTCATCATCGTCCCATTGTTCTTCTTCACCTTCTTCCATTACAACCCCGGTTTCTCCGTGCTTCGTCCAACAAATATAGTTTGGCATGAAACCCGACTTCAACAAGTGTGAATGAAGACTCCTTGAGATAGAATATTCCTTTAAATTCTTACATATGGCACATGGGCAGCACATGAAACCATCGCGTTTGTTTGCCTCGGCCACACGTAAGAAAGAATGCACACCCTCAATGAACTCTTGGGAGCGGCGATCAGTATTGTACATCCAATGCCGGCTCATCTGCATTACATGACATACATACCATATTAAAACCTAGAACATAATTAGTTAATTATATGACATGCATGCCACCACACAAAGTATTAATTTATGAAAGTCTCGCTACAATGTAGACAATCCCAACTACCACTAAAAAAACTAAAGCTAAAATGCACTTCAGCAGCATAAGGATTTCGCGACCAATCCCAACTAAAACAGACAGATCATGCGTTTGTTCAACATCTATGGGCTTCTTCCGTAGGATCACTGCCTCATCAGCCGCCGTAGCCGCCTGTGCAAGAGAGTTTTGCACGTGTTCAACATACTCTTCCTCCTAGTACCAGCCTAAACATCCAGTTCCATCCCACTAAAATTAAAATAAAAAATTAGAACTTTAATCACAATCATCATGAAAATAAGTATAAATTAACCATAATCATCAAATGTGACAAAATAACTCACATTGCGATCCGGACACTTGTAGAAGATACGGCCCTTGTTGGGACACTCCTTCCTCACCCGGTACTCCATCACAATCTTCTCCTCACACTTGCCGCATGCAATGAGAGAGAGGTCTGGCCTCAGTCGCTTTGGAACCCGATGAGAGACCGAGGATCCAGAAGCAGTTGCCATCTACTCTCTATACTCATTTTTAATATAATAAATTTCTCATTTTATAAACAAATAAAATTAAAAAAAACTCTAAAATTCTCTATATCTCTAAACCATAAAGTGTGCTATGCATGCTATAAATGAAAGCTGAATACTAGTTTTGAATAACTACTTTAACCTTCCTTCATCCAAATATGCAAACTTTAAAGTGATTTTGAGCTTAAATGGCTTACAAATAAAAAAAATCCACCATAAAAAACCACATATATCTAGTCCACAAAATGAGATATGCTACTGATGGAACATGAGAGTATAAAGTTGGTAACCTTTAGAACCGAAGAATCGATGAAGGAATCGAAGAAATCTTGTGATTACCGGTGATGCGGAAGAAGAGAGGCCGGCGATGAAGCAAGAACACTGAGGTCGAAGTGGCTCGGGCTCAGGGAGAAAGAAGTGGTATATAGGAGGGGACTTTTAGTCCTGGTTGGAGACAGCAACCGGGACTAATGGTCCCTTTCTGGTCCCGGACGGAGCCTCCAGCCGGGAGTAGACTTTTACTCCCGGTTGGAGGGACCAACCGGGAGTAAAAGTTAACCTTTAGTCTCAGTTGGTAGCTTCAACCGGGACTAAAGGTCCCCTGCAGCAAAAGCCTGTCGCGGTAGTTGTTGGGTAGGGACCTTTAGTCCCGGTTGAAGCTACCAACCAGGACTAAAGGTTTCTCTAGTTCCGGAGGCGAAAAATACCGGGACTAAAGCCAAATTTCGATGTGGATCAAAGGTCGTTTCTCTACTAGTGGCTAGTGCCCGGGAGACGTCCGGACGGATGCTCATGCCTGCTGCATAAGATTCGTTTCCCGCGCACGCGTCCGCCGCCCCAAGCACGCCCCATTGGTAGGCCCCCGGCATGCCGCGTGACCCGTCCACCACCTCCAACGCGCCCCGTTGGTAGGCCCCTGGCACGCCGCGCGCCCCATCCGTCGGCCCCTGTCTCACCCTGTCTGCAGGCCCCAGCTCATCGCGCCTAGGGCCATGCCCCCATCACTCAGCCCGCCCCCAGACTCTTCGAACATACCTCTGAAACATGAAACACTTGCAACATTAAACACTTGAATGCAACATACGTCTGAAACAGATAAAACATTGGGAACATACACTTGCAACATATGTGTGAAACATATGCAACATCTAGATAAAACACTTGCAACATACGTCTGAAACACAAGAAACATTTTTATATACGTATTGCAACATATGCAACATCTAGATATATTTTTGCAACATCCAGATAAATAACTTGGAACATTGGTCTGAAACTTGGGCGGATGGATACTTGTCGTGCGGAGCGCGACTTCGGCGTGTGGAGCTCACGACGTCGTGGAGCTCACCGGTGCGGCAACAGCATGAGTGACTCGTCGGCGGGGCGGTGTCACACGAAGCTCCTCCCCTCGCCTGCTTGCTAAAGCATCTGTCATGGAGGCTTGCCGGCTCGTTGGCGCATGCGTGGAGCTCGACGGCGCGCCGGTGGTTGGTAGCGTGCGCAAAGCTCGCCGGCATGGCCGTGGCAACTCCTGCCCTGTAGTTCCGCATCGAAGTCATTGACGACGGGCTTAGAACGAATGGATAAGAATGAAGGCCAAAACAAGCGAGGAGGAAGGGGAATGTGTCCAATTTCTTTAGACGGAGAAGCCGTAAGGGGAGCGTGCCCGTTGAGTCGGTCCGTAGGCCCAGCAAGGTATGTAAGGATGAAAACGGTCGAACTCGGTCGAAAAACTCCTCAACCGTTTTCTACTTTTACATTTGAAATACGAAAGCGAAAGCGAAAGCGGACAAGCCGGACACGAAAACGAACATGAACTTACGGAATATCTAGAATTTCGAAAACGAACCAATTCGAGCGGAATTATGTCGAACACGGTCGGTATGCGAAAATTCAATATGAAATACCGACCCACATTACATAGCATTATATAAGTGCACCACCAAATACATAACAAGTTCACAACTAACAAATGCATGATCTAGTTCAAATGCATAGCATTAAACAAGTGTACGACCAAATACATAATAAGAGAGATGAGGCTGGGCGCCGTCTATAAGAGAGGGCAGCTAGCCACTAGTAGAAAGAACGCAGCTGCGTGGTGAGCAGCCTGTAATTGGGCTGTATGACCTGTGCAGTTGGCGAAATTCAGTTTAAACCGAATTTTGAATTCGGAATATTTTAAATTAAAAGTAGAAAAGTAAAAAACGGTCGAAAAATGTGTAAACCGTTTTCTACCTTTACATTTGAAATACGAAACATCTCAAATACGAAAGCGAAAACGGTAAAGTCGGACAAAAAATGCGGATTCGATCAGATTAAATATAGAAAACGATGCGGTTCGGTTCGAATATTTCCGTTCCGTTTTCATCGTTAAAGGTATGTCCGGGCGGACGGACACCCTGCACAGGGCATTATCGTTGTTTCATCGTTTGAGCTGGAACTACAAATCCCACCTGCAACTACGGCGCAGCAGCTGGCTCGATCACTGGAATGGAAGCTCCTCCCATTGACCTTTCCCACTTGCCACGTACTCCTGGCATTAACCGCCTCTCCTCCATCCCTCGATCGTCCCTAACCTCCGTCCTCTACCCCACGGCCCAAAGCTCCAACATTATTGCTCCCGCCAATCAATGCTCCAGCGGCGATCTGCTTTGCTAAAGCTGCGGTTGTTAAGTTTCACCTGCAAAAAGGGAGGTCGGATCCATTCAACTCGTAACAGTACTGCTCCGTCCTGTGCTGTCGTCGGCGTGGCGACCGATCCATCGACCTGCTTGCTCCTTTTAAGCCCGCGAGGCTCTCCGGGCGTTTCTTGGTCGTGGACACGGAGGAGCGCGCGCCAGAGGTCCCATGGCGGCGCCGCGTGTCCTTCTCTCCTTGGTCGCGATGGCTGCCGTCACGGCGGCGGCGGCGGGCGTGGACGCGCTCGGGGTGAACTGGGGCACTATGTCCACGCGCCGGCTCCCGCCCAAGGTGATGGCGCGCCTGCTCACGGACAACGGCTTCCGGAAGGTGAAGATCTTCGACGCTGACGAGCGCACCATGAAGGGCCTCGCCGGTGGCCGCCGCGGTCACCACGGTGGCGGCCGTACTGCTGGTGCCTCTGTTTCTTGTGTTGCTTTAAGCTGACGCGAGGTGTGGTGGCCTGAATCCGGATGATTGTAGATTTGTAGGTACGTGACGCCATATACAGTTTGTACTGGTACTTTCATGTTTTGATTGACCATCACATGGGATGAGTGTAAAGTTCGTAACTCAGGAAATCTAGTCTATGCATGTACCATGTGATGTTAAGGACACTAGCAGGCTGGAGAGTGAAACAGCGAGAGAACCGCGGGACGAGAGGAGAGCATGCAGTAGCCTTATGGGCAGTATTAGTCTGTTAGAGCATCTCCAAGAGACTCAACATATCTTTCCTAGATATTAGGAATAGAGATTTTGGTAAAAAACTACTCTCCAACAGCTTCTCTAAATGGTTATCCAAATATAGCAATTTTCTATTCCGGATTTTTCGTTGGCCAAAAATAGAAGACGAGAATGGCTCTCAATAGTGCGCATGAGATATACAATAACTGTTGGATAATAAAAAGATATAAAAAACGGTTTTTATGCAAATGACTTTCCAAATGATGATTTAGAGAGTTAGATTTAAAAAGGCTTTTAGAGATGCTCTTAGGATGCCAACCCAGAAACACTCGAGCGAGGAATAGATTTGGCGAAAAGAAAAGGTTACACACAAGTTTCTTTGGGAAAATGCTAGTTACACCAAGTTCACTGGTATTTTGTTGATCAGATTAGAACCTCGCATTTGGTCAACTAGCCCATCAACCCGTGCTCCTGCACGGACCAACTTTGAGGTACTTAAGCAATAGAAAAACATTTTTAATATATTAACTAATAAAAAAATCTTCTTAGAATTAACTTTGATTTTAACTAATAAAAAATATTTCTTTATGTTAACTTTGATTTGAATCGAGAGTTACACATGTGTATAAATGTGGCATTAGCTTGAATGAAAAGAGATCATCATGGCACAACTAATGATGTAACATTAGTTTGATTTCACGGTTGGATGTTTTTTCTTTCATTCATTTGTTTTCTGTCCCAGTGTAGCTGACTTTGTGCGGTATATGGGCATGTTGGGCGTCCCTCTTTAGGAATTGAACTATGTGGATAACAATATTAAAATGTTAGTTCACCTGCAAATAAAAAACTAATAACATAATTGAGTATTGGATATTCAATTTCATATCTTCAATTGTTTCTATAAATTTTAGTCTCTCTTTGATTTGTGATGAAAATTTTCAGGTTAGTTTGAAAGTCCAAACCATTGATGTTTGGCTTTTGACTTGTTGGTTTCTAATCTTTTGCCTCGTGAATAGCTGTTGTTGACGTAATTAAGTCACTGCTCTAAACTCCATGATGCATTGTCGTTGCATTTTTTAAATCATTTGATATGTATTTATTGCACCCATGAAAATGATGTGCCAACATTATTATGTTTCCATCTTGGTCAGATGATGTGCCGCTTCTTTCAGAATCATCTTGTTGATGTAGATGACTTCTTAGGTTGGTTCTTCGATGTAGCTTTTGCTATATATATGATCAATAGATATTATGACAATAATTGGATTGATATACTAATCAACATAGTATTTAATGGAAAAGTTACACGTAAAATAAAGGAGGAGCATTGGTAGATTACCTTGTTCATCTCGGCAACATTGTTGTAGCTTCTACTTTTGAAGGTCTCATGTGACTTCACTGTGCGTCAATGTGCCATTGAAGTCTTGCTAGAGTTTGCTTGTAGTTCGTATCTATTAGTGGGATTGGATTTCAGCACCATCTGATAGATTTGTTTCAAGATTCTTTTAACCAAATCGGGAAGGTAGATTAGTTAGTTATAGGTATAGGTTGGACATAGTCCATCTATCATGTGATATAGTGCATTCTAGTATAAGGGAATAGATGTACAAATTTTGTAGGTACCTCGAATCACATAGATGAATGTCTTTTTTTAGAAATAAAGGGTACATGTGTGACTTTTGTATACTTTCTTAAGTTATCTTACAATCTTTAGAATCCACTGTGTTACATGACTAAGGGAGTACTTTTTTGGTTAGTGACCGTTTTTTTATAGAGATTTTTGTGAGACGCTCGTTCACGTTTTTTAATTGCAACGTCCCCACGATGAATACTTTGATATTTTAAGATCCGATTGGCAGCAGGTTCCACTGTGTTATCATAATATCTAATTTTAGTTATTTAAAAAATAGAATAGATTTTATGCAACACTCTTAGCTACTACAATGGCATAAAAATTATTATAGCTTGGATAACCAGAATCAAGATGTTAAATTTATTGTACGGAATAAATTGAACATTTTGTAGTACTATTGTTTTATAAACATAGAATGCTTAAAATTAGATTATCAGTATTGATATGACATAATGTCTTAATTGATATAAAATAAAATTATTTAAATAACAATGGTTATTCACTTAATTGTCGTAGTAATTTATAGTATTATTTACACATAGATTTCGTGTTATTGTAATTTATGAAAGCATCTAGGCCCCTAGTTGGGTTTCGGTGATTAATGACAATACGTGATTACGATGACTAACGTGTGTTTTGCAGAGGCAATTAAGTTAGGTCATGATAATGGAGATCGATTGGGCAATCATGGTGGTCATGCCCCTACGATGAAAATCGTTTCGGTTTTCAAATGATAGACGACAAGATTAAGGATGGACTAGTTCTAAGTGTCGATTAGAGTTGGAGAGACACTTAGAATAGTTTAGGACTTTGTTCTTTTTCCTTTGGCCATACTATTAAGGGGGTATGGACGGGTAGCTTGACCTAGGTGAGTCTAGTGAGTTAGGTGTGGTGCACACTTGTTAAAACTAGCACTAGGTACCTCCAAAATAGCCCTTAGATCCAATGGAGCAAACTTCATTCACATATGATCAAGAGTTGAAAGTGAATAGAGGGTCAAATACTGACCGAACGCTGGCTCTGGTGTGACCGGACGCTGGCTCAGGGTCCGATCAGTTCATTTGACCAAGGTGAATGCGTCCGGCACGACCGAACGCTGAGAGGTGAAGTGACCGGACGCTAAGGGCCAGCGTCCGGTCGACTCCAGTAAGGTTCCAGAGAGGGAAAATCATGACCGGACACGTCCGGTCAGTGCTGATCGGACACTGGAGTTCAGGGTGTACTGACCGGAGCGTCCGGTCAACATGACCGGAGCGTCCGGTCACCCCGCAGAGGCACATAACGGTTCGTTTTTTAGCCCATGTTATAAATACCACCTCCACTCCTGTGTGGGGGTACTTTTGTTCATTCCAACAGCTGAGAAACACCTTAGAGAGTGCCAAAAAGAGCAAGGTCCTAGTGAGGTGATTGAGATTTGAGAATCCTAAAGAGAGCCCTCATTAGTGAGATCAAGAGTAGCAAAGTGTGCATCCACCCTTCTCATTAGGCTTGTCGTGGTCAAGTGAGAGTTCGTGCTTGTTACTCTTGGTGATCGCCATCACCTAGACAGCTTGGTGGTGATTGGGAGCTTGGTGATTATCCGGAGAGCTTGTGGATGACCCAACTCAAGTTGTGAGCGGTTGTGGGTGATTCACCGCGATGGAGTGTCAAAGAATCAACCCGTAGAGAGCACTTGATCCTTACACGGATCAAGGGGGAGCTACACCCTTGTGCGGGTGCTCTAATGAGGACTAGTGGGGAGTGTCGACTCTCCGATACCTCGGCAAAACATCGCCGCGTTTCTCCTTCTCTATTTACTTTGAGCAATTCAATTCTTGTTTTTACATTCATAGAATTGCCATGCTAGAGTAGAATTGGAACTTAGGTTGTAAGTCTTTTGTGTGGTAGAACAACTAGAAACACTTTCTAGGCACAAGGGGTTAATTGGGCTAACCATAGGATTTAATTATTGCAAAGAAATTTATAATTAGCCCAATTCACCCTCCTCTTGGGCATCTTGATCCTTTCAATTGGTATCAGAGCCTCGTGCTCACGTATTTAGGCTTAACCGTCTAGAGAAAGATGTCTCACGGGGATGGACCTCCTCCTAGCTTTGAGGGGGACGATTTTCCTTATTGGAAAATTCACATGGAGACGTACTTAGAAGCTCTAGATGTTGGAATACTTAGAGCCGCCTCACAGGGCTTCCCAAAACCTAAGGATGCTACACATTTACAAGCCAATGAGGTGAATTACGAAAAATGGAATGCAAAGGCTCGAAACACCATCTTTAGAGGTCTTTGTAAAGATGTGTTCAATCGGGTGAGGAACCACAAAGACGCCCATGCACTATGGTCGGACATTTGTGCGCTCCATGAGGGAACAAAGAGTGAGAGTGAGGAACGCTATCATCTTGTCATGAAAAAGCTTAACTCTTTTGAGATGCTTCCCAAAGAATGTGCTAATGAGATGTATTCACGTTTGAATGTTCTTATAGAGAAAGTCAATGGACTTGGACTTACTCAAATGCAACCATCCGATGTTGTAAGAAAGATTTTGAGTGTCCTCCCCATTGACAAATATGGGCATATTGTGACCGTGCTTCATCAAGGTGATCTTTCCACCGCTACACCAACACAAATCTTGGGAAAGATCAATGCTCATGAGATGTACATACACATCACACCCCAAGATGGCTCATCCTCTACAAAGAAGAAAGAAAAAGACTTAGCATTCAAAGCTAGCCAAGAGAAGGGCAAAGCAATGCTTGAGTATGAGAGCTCAAGTGATGATGAAGTTGATGATGCTAGCCTTGCTCTCATGGTGAAGAAAACCGCCAAGATGCTAAAGAAGCTCAACAAGAGTGGCATCAAGTTCGATGGCAAGAAGAAGAAGTTCTTCACAAGCTCTAGAAGGTAGCCAATCTCTAAGATGGATTGCTACAATTGTGGAGAACTTGGTCATCTAGCTCACCAATGCACAAAGCCCAAGAAAGACAAGTTCAAGAACAAGAACAAGGGCAAGAAAGATGACTCAAGTGATGAAGATGAGAAGAAGAAAGACAAGCCATACAAGAAGAGAGATGGCAAGAAGAAGGACTTCCACAAGAAGAAGAAGAGTGGAAAGGCATACATCGTCGGTGATTGGCTCACGAACATTGATTCATCTAGTGGATCATCCGATGATGATAGTGACAATGAGAAGGTGGCCGCCATTGTTATTGATTCTTCATCATCTTCACCGCCACCACCGCCATCATCCTCTACACACCTATGCCTTATGACCAAGGGTGAACGCAAGGTATCAAATGATGATAGTAGTGGTGATGAACATGCTAGTAATGATGATAGCGATAGTGATGATGATGAATATGAATCACCTTTTTATGATGATCTTGCTAGATTGCTTAAACAATACACTAAGATTATTATAAAGACTAGAGCTAAGAATGAAAAGCTAGAAGCTAAAAATGATTTACTTTTAGCAAAATGTGATATAGCGGAAAAGGATAGTGTTGAGCTTAGAGAAGCAAATGATGCTATGTCATCCAAACTCAAGGAGCTCAAATCTTCTAAAAAAGAGCTTAAAGATAAACATAATAAACTTGAGTGGGTGCACAAAGAGCTCATCACTAGCCACAACAAGCTAAAAGAAGAATATACAACTCTTAAGATTAATCATGAGAATCTTGTCGTAGCTCAAGAATTTCTATCCAATGAGCCACATGATGCTACTAACCATGTTATTAAGATTGATATAGCTACATCATGTGATGACTTGTTCATTGAGAGCATTGAGCAAAGTTCTAGTAGCAAGGGCAAGCAAGTGGTTGAGGCCAATGATTATGATGAGTTTGTCAAGCTCAAGAATGACAATGCAAAGCTCAAGAAAGATCTAGAAGAAATCAAAAGCCACAACACTATTGTGCTAGAAACTCTTTAGCATGATGGTGACTTGATCCTTGAGAATGAGAAGCTCAAAGAAGAAAACAAGAAGCTCAAGGAAGAGAAGAACAATGATGCTCTTAAGGAAGAGAACAAGAAGCTCAAGTTAGAGAAAGAGCGTCTCAAGATTGGATTGAGCAAGTTCACTAGAGGCAAGTATCTTCAAAGTGAGCTACTAATGAACACCGTCATAAAGATGCATAGAAGTGGCATTGGATACATGGCAAACAAAGAGAAGAAGGCTCAAGCTCAACATCAACAAAAGCCAAAGCCAAAGAAATGTTTTGAGTGTGGACAAGAAGGCCACTTTGCTCATGAGTGCCAAACTCCATCACCACAACCCTTGCCCAAGCATGCTAGACCTTTTGCCTTCAATGCTCACTACATGCTTAGAAAGAATTCTAGTGGAAAAAGGAAAGTCATGTTCTTAGGACCTCCCAACAAGAATAGGCCTAAGAAAATTTGGGTTGCAAAGTCACTTGTTGAGAAGGTGAAGGGCCCTCAACAAGTTTGGGTTCCTAAAGCTTGATCTCTTGTGTGTAGGTGAACTACAAGACCGGTGGAAGTCATTAGGTTATTGATAGTGGTTGCACACAACATATGACCGGTGATCCTCGTATGTTCACCTCACTAGATGAAGAAGTAGATGGACAAGAAAGAATCACATTTGGAGATAATTCAAAGGGCAAGGTTAAAGGATTGGGCAAAGTGGCAATATCTTCTATCTCAAATGTGCTATATGTTGCTTCATTGAGCTTCAACTTGCTATCTGTTGGACAATTGTGTGATCTTGGCTTCCAATGCTTGTTTACCGAGAAGGAAGTTGTTGTATCTAAGAAGGATGATGAACAAGTGATATTCAAGGGATTTAGATACAACAACCTATATCTAGTGGACTTCACCTCCGAAGATGCAAATTTGAAGACTTGCCTATTCACCAAAACAACACTTGGATGGCTATGGCATAGAAGACTTGCTCATGTTGGGATAAGCTCACTTAAGAAGCTAATGAAGAATGACTTGGTGAGAGGGTTGAAGGATGCGAAGTTTGAGAAGGACAAGCTTTGTAGTGCATGTCAAGCCGGCAAGCAAGTTGCAAATACTCATCCAACCAAAGCTTTCATGTCAACCACAAGAGTGCTAGAACTCCTACACATGGACTTATTTGGACCAACAGCATACAAGAGTTTGGGAGGAAATCTTTATTGTCTTGTGATTGTTGATGACTATTCAAGGTATACATGGGTATTCTTCCTTCATGACAAATCCGAACTTGCATCTTGCTTCAAGTAGTTTGCCAAGAGAGCACACAATGAATTTGAAGTGAAGCTCAAGAAGATAAGAAGTGACAACGACAAAGAATTTGACAACACAAATATAGAAGCCTATTGTGATGAAGTTGGAATCAAACATGAGGTCTCCGCAATATATACTCCTCAACAAAATGGTGTAGTTGAGAGAAAGAACCGGACTTTGATCACTCTTGCAAGAACAATGCTTGATGAGTACAACACCCCCGAAGCTCTATGGGCGGAAGCAATAAACACCGCATGCTATGCATCCAACCACCTATTCCTTCAAAAGTTTCTTGGCAAGACACCTTATGAGTTGCTTAATAGGAAGAAGCTGGATGTCTCCTTCTTTAGGGTGTTTGGTTGCAAATGCTACATCTACAAGAAGCGGCAACACCTAGGGATGTTTCAAAGACGTGATATTGGTTTTCTTGTTGGTTACTCATCAAAGTCCAAAGCATATAGAGTATTTAATCATGCCATTGGCTTGGTTGAAGAAACATATGATGTGGAATTTGATGAATCTAACGGCTTCCAATGAGCACATGAGAATCTTGATGATGTAGGTGATGAACCATTGAGGGAGGCCATGAAGAACATTCCGGTTGGAGACATCAAGCCTAAAGATGATGAAGATGATGTACAAGTGATTGATCCACCTTCTTCATCAAATGTGCCACAAGATGGTGAAAAAAATGGGAGAGTAGAAAATGAAGATACTCATGTCTTCCATGAGCAAATGGTGGTACAAGCACAAGATGTTGATGCTCCACAACCTCCCCCTCAAGTGGTCAATAGAAGAAATACACCTTTACTATAAGATCATCCACAAGATCTCATCATAGGGAGTCCATCAAAGGGTGTAATGACTCGCTCACAAAAACTTGCTTCATTTATTGTTCATCACTCTTTTGTCTCTTGCTTTGAGCCTACTAAGGTAGAAGAAGCTCTTCAAGATCCGGATTGGATAAATGCTATGCATGAAGAGTTGAACAACTTCACACGCAATGAAGTTTGGACTCTTGAAGAGCGGCCAAAAGGTGCAAGAGTCATTGGAACAAAGTGGGTGTTCTGAAACAAGCAAGATGATTAAGGCGTTGTTGTGAGGAACAACGCAAGACTAGTTGCAAAGGGGTTCTCTCAAGTTGAAGGTTTGGATTTTGGAGAGACCTTTGCACCGGTTGCAAGACTAGAAGCCATTCGTATCCTCCTTGTATATGCATCACATCATGAAATGAAATTATATTAAATGGATGTTAAAAGTACATTTTTAAATGGCTTTATTAATGAACTAGTCTATGTTGATCAACCTCCCGGGTTTGAAGACCCTAGATATCCTAATCATGTTTATACGTTGTCCAAGGCATTGTATGGGCTTATGCAAGCCCCAAGAGCTTGGTATGAGCGCATTCGGGACTTCCTCATTGAGAAGGGCTTCACCATTGGGAAGGTCGACACCACACTATTCACCAAGAAGCTTAATAGACATATCTTCATTTGTCAAGTGTATGTTGATGATATCATCTTTGGATCATCAAATGAAGATTCTTGCAAAGAATTTGGTGAATTGTTGTCGAAGGAGTTCAAGATGTCAATGATTGGAGAGCTTACATTCTTTCTTGGTTTTCAAGTCAAGCAAATGAGAGAAGGAGTCTTCATCTCTCAAGAGAAATATACAAAAGATCTTCTCAAGAGGTTCAAAATGGATGAATGTAAGCCAATCAAGACACCAATACCAACCAATGGATATCTCGACCTAGATGAGGGAGGTAATAAGGTTGATCAAACTCTCTACCGCTCTATGATTGGTAGCTTGTTGTATTTAACCGCATCTAGGCCCGACATCATGTTTAGTGTGTGTATGTGTGCTAGATTTTAAGCTAATCCTAAGGAGACTCATTTAATTGCCGTAAAAAAAATCCTTAGGTATCTTAAGCACATACCAAGCATTGGCCTTTGGTATTCTAAAGGAGCTAGATTTGAATTAATTGACTATTCTAATTCGGATTATGCCGGATGCAAAGTTGATAGAAAAAACACATCCGAAGGGTGCCATTTGCTTGGTAGATCACTTGTGTCTTGGTCCTCCAAGAAACAAAATGGTGTGGCTTTGTCCACCGCCGAAGTGGAATACATTGCCGTGGGTGCTTGTTGTGCACAAATACTTTACATGAAACAAACTTTGCTAGACTATGGTGTAGTTCTAGAGAAAGTACCTCTTTTGTGCGACAATGAAAGTACGGTAAAACTTGCAAATAATCCAGTTCAACACTCTCGCACCAAGCACATAGATATTCGCCATCACTTTCTTAAAGATCATGTTGCTAAAAATGATATTTCACTAGAAGGTGTAAGGACTGATGATCAATTGGCGGATATGTTCACTAAATCGCTAGATGAGGCAATATTTTGTAGATTACGGAATGAGCTCAATGTGCTTGATTTTAGTAACTTCACTAAAAGATGAGCTTGTGTTGTCCCATGCATTGCATTGTAATATACAACATGTTTAATTTTTGGCAATGCATATAGGGCTTGTCTAACATGGTTAAGATAACCGCTGAAAAGCGTGTGAAGAAGCTTAACCTTGGATCAAACTTGACAAGCAACTAGATTTACTTCAAGTATTGCATTGCATATGAATGAATGTTGTTTTATCGTTTTTCTTCAATTGCCCTCTTATTGACTATTTTCTTAAAAAGAATTATAGCCTAAGGCAAAATATTTTTGAAAAACATGAGGGTTTGAGAGAGGTCACTCACATCAGTCCCAATTGGTGTTTATTTGGATCTTATTTGAGTTGGGACTTGATTGGGAACAGGCAGCACGAAGGACTTTGAAGATTTGCTGAAGAAAGAGTGACCGGACGCTGCACCAGACTCTGAAGTCTAGCGTCCAGTTAGTTCACAGGAGGTGAACTGCTGCCGAGAAGGAGTGACCGAACGCTGAAACAGTGTTTTCCCAGTGTCCAGTCAGATGGAGGTTTAGTGTTCGGTCGATCATGAAGACGTCAAGGCAAGTTGACCGGACTCTGGTTGTGTCCGGTCGATGTCAACTGGATGCGTCCGGTCGCGATTCTAGAGGATTTGGACCTCTCTGGAATCAACCAGACACTGGGTGGCAGCGTCCGGTCACTGCCACCGGAGCGTCCGGTCAATAGGTTTCGTGCGGCATACGAACTCTTTTCCTCTTTCCTTATCCAACTCCGTCGGGGGACCATTTAACCGCAGGCCGCAGAGCTTTGTGACCTAATCCGCCGCGCATCCAAGCTAGGAACAACCCACCTTGCCGCGCCGCCATGTACCCGAGCCCTAGCCGTCGCATTGCGCCTCCGTTCCCGAGCCGCCGTCTGCCCTAGCCGCCGTGCCCTGCTCGTGCCACGCCCGCGCCATTGCACTAGAGCCGCCCGAGATGCCACACTCTAGCGCCACCGTGCTCCCAAACCGTCGAGCACATCCACTGCCCTAGCCGCTACCGAGCTCTGTAGCCACAGCATCACCCCGTGCCTTAGCGCCAGCACTGCCATGATCTCTGCTCCCATGCTCCAGTCCAAGCACCGCTGTGCCCTAGCTCTGCCGGAACCCTAGCCATTGATTCACTGCGCTTCGCAAACCCTAATCTTCGATTGCCGACCCGGTGGTTCCCCGATCCGTTCCTCTTCTCATCGTTTCGCCGGTTCATCAGGTAGCAAGCCCATGTTTTAATTTCATACCTAATTGCTTGCTTTCATAGGGTTTCGTATCTCTAGATGAATTATTGTATTTATTTGTATATCCTATCTATTCCATCATGCAGCGAGTCAGTGCCATTGAGGTCTTTTTTGGCAGTTGTCAGCCAACTCGGGGCCAAGCTCGCGAGTACGGATCGAGGCCAAGCCTCGAAAGTGTCAGCAGCAGTTGTTTCTTGTCAAGCGGTAGTTGATTCTTCTCAGATCCTTCAGATGGCTCGCGTGAAGAATGTCAGAGGTGGTCCCAATGATGAGGATCCGCGACCCCCGCCTCGCCAGCCTGTAGATCCAAAAGGCAAGGCGACGAAGAAGCTAGCAACCAGGAAGCGGAAGTACCCAGATGTAGAGATAGCCAGAGCAGCCGCCGTTGTAGAGGCTGTAGAGCATGCCGAGAGAGAAGGTGCTCGTAGTGGGGTAGTCATTGCAGATCAGCAGCTTCCACCAGCGACGAGAGAAGCACTTGAGCAGTTTGAGCGCCGTCTTGGTGGTCCACCTAGGACTGTCATGGTTGTAGGACGGTGAGTTGTCTTGGATGAGGGTCAGCCTCAGGGGGAGTCATAGTAGCAGGCACCGCTAGCAGAGCAGACTCAGGAGGGATAGCAGGCCGAGGAGACAGAGCAGGCACCTCAGCCACAGCTTCGCCGCTCTGGTCATACTCGTGCTCCGGTCACACCGAGGGCAGATACACAGCGGAGGGGTTCTCGTCCACCGCCTAGACCACAGGGTCTACCTCCTATGACACACTTGGACTTGAGGGCCGCCACGGCCAAGCAGGTGCAGCAGCTGAGATTTGTGGAGTTTGAGGTGTGGTTTCCTCCAAGGAGAGATGAGCGTGCATCTGAGGGTTTCTACACACCTCTGCAGGAAGATTTCTACAATGCCTATCTCAATAGTGGGGCAGTTTTCAGATCTTAGAGAGTCTGTAGCATTGAGTCTATAGTAGCAGCAGCCGGAGAGCACATTCGCCCCTACCTTGCATATCTGCTGGGGCTGACAGATTTGATTGGACGGACCGGATTATATGTTCCATCTTGGGTTCGTTAGTTCTATGCTTCTCTCTAGATTGACCCGCACCATAACTTTATTCACTTTGCATTCAGAGGCAGAGATTACCGGCTGACGAGCACTAGGGTCAGGGAGATACTCAGGCTTCAGGAGCAGCCTGTCATATTACATGAGGTTTGCTATGGACAGATAGCGCCTCCCAGACACCCTCATGGCGGTATGGTGCCCCCTACAGACTTGGTTCGCCACTGCTTCACTGAGCCCTTCGGTGAAGGGTCGCGCAGGAACCCCAGTGATCTTACTCCTACTGCTCGTGTGCTTGAGGCTATCATGAGGAGGACATTGCTACCGAGGATGGGGTATCGCGAGGGCTTGACCCGCATACAGTTGTGGCTTATCAACTCTCTGATGCAGCAGACAATTTTTGATATTTGGGATCTTCTTCTGTCAGAGATGGGGGACACTATAGCTGAGGGCTTCAGAGGTCACACGCAGCTACCCTATGCTCACTGGATCACCTTCCTTATCCATAGAGCAGTCACAGTTAGGCCACCTGAGATGCTTGCAGAGTATAGTGGTGCTACGACAGAGTTCCCTTCTTATAAACTGTCTTAGATGATCCGGCATAGTACACCTATAGCACCTAGTCAGCCGCGCCGTCGTCCTGAGATGCCAGAGACTGCAACCTAGCAGGATGATATTATCAGGGGTATTGCAGCTACAGATGAGGAGCAGCTTGCTCAGCAGGAGAGGGTGGTCGAGAGCGACCCTAGTGATAGCTCAGACAAGGACTACCGGGACATTCCTCAGATGCCTGCACGTCGACATGATCATGAGGCCGGCAGCTCCAGTTCAGCTCCACCTGCATCGTAGACAGACCCCGCTCTTCTTGCCATACTTGAGCGGATGAGGTAGGATCAGGTTCGCCAGGCATAGGAGACAGCTGCTACATTTGCTTAGTTCCAGACTCGGCAGGGCGAGTTCCAGAGACAGCAGCTAGCCATTCAGCAGCAGACGCATGCTCTATAGTAGCAGCAGCAGGCCATGCATCAGCAGCAGATCCTCATGCAGTAGCAGCTTCTTGGATTTATGCAGCATGTAATGACAATTATTGGGGCTCCACCGCCACAGCCTTCGCCCCAGCTTGGTCAGCCTGCCACCACTTCGATGACTCCAGCATTACAGCCTAGTGGGCTTCAGAGTTAGGGACAACCACCAGCACAGTTAGCTTCACCTACAGAGCAGGTGTCCCAGTATTTTGCTTCGCCAGTGCTAGCCTCACAGTTCACACCTTTTCAGATGGGCTTCACACCGGCTGAGACGTCCTCGTTGCTAGTGCCAGAGACTACAGTGTCTAGGAGCCTTGGTGCTTCCTTCAGTGAGTTGACAGAGCAGCCCACTCCTCCATATCTACATGTCCTGGGCCCTTCTATAGTTGCACCTATTACCGGGACTACAGAGATGCTCCCTTCGTCAGTGGCATCATTAGAGCCGGCTATTTCAGTCATACCAGCACAACCTACAGCAGCTCCAGTTCCTGATCCGACCCACACTGCTTCAGCATCGCTTCTAGCTACAGAGGGTCATACAACTCAGAGCTTCGGGTCAGACGATGATGGCACTCAGTTCTAGCTCGCTCCTCGTATCTCAACGCCCGGCTCGTCCGCTGCAGCCCCGCCGACTGACCCTTTGGTTTTGGTGTTTGACGCCAAAGGGGGAGAGGGTTTGAGTATGTTAGCCTTAGGGGGAGCGACATATCTAGGGGGAGCTTAGTTATCTTATTAGTTTATCTATTATTACATTTGGAGTTTTATGTGTGATACACTATTATACATTCGTCGTGTGTTTACATTTATGCATGAAACTATTTTTATGTGATAGTGATATCTACGTGACCGTGATATATGACATGTGTGCTCTCTACTTTGAATTTTTTATGTCATATCACTTGTGCTATGCTCATTTGCTTTTGCTTCCGCGTTTTACTCTGATACAAATGAGTTTTATTACTTGTACTCATGCTTATTTCATATCTTTTGAGTACATCATGTTGGTTTGGTTCATATAAGCTTGGCTAACACTTTTATTCTTATTGACAAAAGCTTATATGATCCAAGCATGTTAAAAACCTCATCTCTTTCACATACTCGAGATGGTATTATCATCAATCACCAAAAATGGGGAGATTGAAAGCATCTAGGCCCCTAGTTGGGTTTCGGTGATTAATGACAATACGTGATTACTATGACTAACATGTGTTTTGCAGAGGCAATTAAGTTAGGTCATGGTAATGGAAATCAATTGGGCAATTATGGTGGTCATGCCCCTACGATGGAAATCGTTTCAGTTTTCAAAGGATGGACGACAAGGTTAAGGATGAACTAGTTCTAAGTATCGATTAGAGTTGGAGAGACACTTAGAGTAGTTTAGGACTTTGTTCTTTTTCCTTTGGCCGTACTATTAAGGGGGTATGGACAGGTAGCTTGACCTAGGTGAGTCTACTGAGTTAGGTGTGGTGCACACTTGTTAAAACTAGCACTAGGTACCTCCAAAATAGCCCTTAGATCCAATGGAGCAAACTTCATTCACATATGATCAAGAGTTGAAAGTGAATAGAGGGTCAAATACTGACCGGACGCTGGCTCTGGTGTGACCGGACGCTGGCTCAGGGTCCGATCAGTTCATTTGACCAAGGTGAATGCGTCTGGCACGACCGAACGCTGAGAGGTGAAGTGACCGGACGCTAAGGGCCAGCGTCCGGTCGACTCCAGTAAGGTTCCAGAGAGGGAAAATCATGACCGGACACGTCCGGTCAGTGCTGATCAGACACTGGAGTTCGGGGTGTACTGACCGGAGCGTCCGGTCAACATGACCGGAGCGTCCGGTCACCCCGCAGAGGCACATAACGGTTCGTTTTTTAGCCCATGTTATAAATACCACCTACACTCCTGTGTGGGGGTACTTTTGTTCATTCCAACAGCTGAGAAACACCTTAGAGAGTGCCAAAAAGAGCAAGGTCCTAGTGAGGTGATTGAGATTTGAGAATCCTAAAGAGACCCCTCGTTAGTGAGATCAAGAGTAGCAAAGTGTGCATCCACCCTTCTCATTAGGCTTGTCGTGGTCAAGTGAGAGTTCGTGCTTGTTACTCTTGGTGATCGCCATCACCTAGACGGCTTGGTGGTGATTGGGAGCTTGGTGATCATCCGGAGAGCTTGTGGATGACCCAACTCAAGTTGTGAGCGGTTGTGGGTGATTCACCGTGACGGAGTGTCGAAGAATCAACCCGTAGAGAGCACTTGATCCTTGCGCGGATCAAGGAGGAGCTACACCCTTGCGCGGGTGCTCCAACTAGGACTAGTGGGGAGTGGCGACTCTCCGATACGTCGGCAAAACATCGCCGTGTTCCTCCTTCTTTATTTACTTTGAGCAATTCAATTCTTGTTTTTACATTCATAGAATTACCATGCTAGAGTAGGATTGGAACTTAGGTTGCAAGTCTTTTGTGCGGTAGAACAACTAGAAACACTTTCTAGGCACAATGGGTTAATTGGGCTAACCATATGATTTAATTATTGCAAAAAAATTTATAATTAGCCCAATTCACCCCCCCTCTTGGACATCTCGATCCTTTCAATTTATCTTTAAAATAGATTACTATATGGCATAATATTATAGTCAACATATAATAAACTCTTCTAAAATGACAATGGTTACTTTATTTGCTATAATAAATTATATTAGTATTTCCCTATGTTTAGGGATATTTTTATTTTTTTTATAACAGTGAAGGTGGATAGTTTAGATAATTCAAAAGTTTTACTTTATATTGCCTTTGTTAGAGACTTATGTGGGTAATTTGGATACAAATTCATGAGTTATTTTGAATTATAGTTCATAAATGACACATGTGCATAATTTAGATGTAAATTTAGAGAGTTAATTTCAGTTTACATGTGGTTGATGGAAATTAATCAGAAACATCTATCAATCAAATCAAATACTGTAGCCATCCATCACCATTGATGGAAATTTCCTCCTCTTTATTTGTGTGTATATGGAAATTTCAGTTTACATGGATGGCTACAGTATTCAATGGTGAGGTCTCCTTGATGCTCATGTAGACCACAGGGGCAAACAAATGTTGTAGGAACATGGGCCTCGATACTATGGTCTACATGAGCATCAAGGAGACCTCACCATGATCGTTTCAGGGGCTGATTATTCTCAAGGCTTCCAATCTCAGTGACCATTGGTTATTCAAGAGAGGATTTTTGTTTCTACTTTCACAGGTGAATAAAAAATAGATGCTTGAATTGATTTATCTAAGACGCTATTAGAGAGACAGGGGCGGCAGCGGCTTGAGCGGCGGGCGATGACAGCAACAAATGTGGGTGAGCGGCGATGGTGGCTTGGCGGGTGCTGGAGTAGCGGCGACAGTAAATTCATTTTCAATTTTGGCAGGAAACTTTTAAAGAATTGGCAGAAACATTGCAGAGGTGGATGATGTTTACAGCCATCTCTGCAAATGGTTGGCTCGAGAACTCAGCCGCCTCTGAAAATCGATTTATAGAGGCGTCTGGGCACCCGCCTCTACAAATTGCTGATTTATAGAGGAGGAAAACTAGAGGCGGCTAGGCTACCCGCCTCTATAGAGGCATACTTGCCGCCTCTAGAAATCAATTTTGTAGTAGTGACCCTAGACAACCTAAGAAACTAAATTTTGCAGGTTTGTATTTCACGATCATAATGGTTTTGCTTTCTAATCCAGATCCAACCAAGGTTATATGGAATTCGTATAAGCTGTTGGCTCAACTTACATAAAGCCTAGCATGTGTAAGATATCTGAAACAAAGTTCTGCGCTAATAATTTAGACATAAATTCAAAGAGAAGTTGTGATAATGCCTAGAGGCCACAAGTCACAATCAATTGTTTCGACATCTATATTCATATCCAAATTTCCTTCACTACTATCTCTTCCACATCTCCTTTCCTTCCCATGCATGGTTTATTTTTCTTCATGGCATAGCATCTCTAATGATGATCGTGAGCCTAGTAGTCTAATTCTTTCAATTGAAGCTCCAAGTGTTATTATCACTACATTTCAATTAGTGAAACTTACATCTAAAGATTCAAGTACATGAATTAGATGTTTCAGGTCATTAACATCTTATAGAGACTCCACTTCATGTGGCAAGAAATGAATCAAACACTAGAAAAAGGAATATGGAAGTGACACTGAAGGATATTTAGACAGATTCATTCACCTTAGATTGTATTAAGAGGCATCAATACTATTCCTAACTCACTATTTAGCCTCGTAGTTAAATGACTAGCACATTGTTCATAATATGACATATGCTACCCATGCAAGTATTTAATTCTATATACCATGCAATAGAGGATCGATTTGAAGACCAAGTGGGTATGTGGTCCCAGTGGGCACCAAGGCTTTAGTGGAAGACTCATAAGGGCATAATGAAGTAGCAAGACTATCATAGTGTAGGGGGCATCGGTAACCATAGACTAGCAAAAACAACATGGCAAGTGTTGATGGTCACTAAACACCATTTTAACCATCAACATTGCACCTAAAGTGAAAGTATAATCAACATCATAGTGATATTCCATTTTCAAATAATGTAGTTCCACTTGTATTCTATGTTTATGCTTACGTAGGAGCAGAAGTGCGAAAACATCAAAGATTAAGCACCAGAGGCCTATGGGACAAGGCAGGGCCACCAGGAACCAATTGGTGGGGTTGACCGACCCCACCAAGGGTCGCTCGACCTAATCCCACCGGTGCCACCTCACCAATCCTCATGCCAAGCCAAGAAACACAATTATAAGTCATCTTGGCCATTGGTTCAATGATGGTTTGATCCAATGGCCACATGGATTGGAGGGTCCATCATAGAGCTCTGGACACGTGATCAAAGACCGACCGACTTAGCTCAACTGTCAACCACCATCAAGGATCACTTTGATGTTGGTTATTCATATATCACCATTATGGCTCAAGATGTCGATATGATGTTGATTATTCGTATATCACTATTACCACCAACGACTCATATCAGATATCGATATCTATCTCACATAGATATTAGAAATCCAATTTTGAGTATCCGTATTTAGATATGGTATGGATATTAAATGTTTGGATTCATATATGGACTATCAATACAGGGTTTTGACCTTTTCAGGATAGATGAATATCGGGAAATATCCATCTCGTTCTCACCCCTAGATCTTTCCCTAGGTTGGCTGACCCCACCAGGGCGCCACCGCCTCTCCACTCTGACCTACAAGTAGCCCCCTGGCTCCTATGTGCTATAAATAGGAGTATTGGTTCCATATCCTTGTAATCTTCAAGTAAGGAGGAAGATCACTCCAAGGAAACTAGTTTAGTTCACCTCACTAGTAGTTAGGCTACTAGTGGGAGTTAGAGTTTAGTAGAGCCTTTGCTCAGAGTCTGGAAATCGCTTGCTGTGGACTAGGGCCCCTTGAGAAGTACGACGACAAGAGGGAACCATGGCAGTGGCTCCGTATCAACTCAGGGGCCATCGAACTAACATGGGGTGACAATCAGTCCCGCTAACCTGGTTTGAAAGACTCGGCCAGATTCCATTGATAGATGGACTACTCTCCAAAAGATCTTCGTGCAAAAGTTCCAAGGTGTATTGACCCGTCCGAACACTCGACATGATCTCCAGAATTGCAAGCAAGGAAACGACGAAAGCATATGCGACTACTATTGGTGGTTTGCCGAAATCCGCTAAACTATGGTGGACGTCTCTCAGAGAGACATGATCGACTACTTCATCAACGACCTCAAGGAGAAAATCTAGTTCACTGATTTTATGAGGCACATGCCACAGACGACTGTAGAAGAGTTCCAGTGCATGATCGAACGATTCATAGACGCTGAAGAATAGGTACTCGAGAAATTTTCTGACCGGAACCGCCAAGACAACCGAGGTGGTGACCAGAAAGATAACCGAGGTGGACAGTCGGGCAGGAAGTGAGGGCCAGACAAAATTGTCATGGCCAGCAGTGCCCGTTCTACCCAGGTAGTAAGCACTCGGCTACCGAGTGCGATCAGCTCAAGAAGCGTGGCTTTACTCCAAAGGCTGAGAAAGGTAAGCCTAAGGATAAGGCTGATGACGATCAAGACAACCAAGATGGGGGTGGCAAAGACTTTCGGCCAGTCGCCAATGTTGTTAACCTCATCTTCGGAGGAGTAGCTACTTCAACGTCTAAAAGGAAGGATAAGCTTACTCTTCGTGAGATCATGGCTGCCAAACCCGCGACTCCAAGATACTTGGATTGGTCCGAGTACCTGATTCAGTTCACCATCGAGGATCAGTGGACCCGTTTCTCCAATGCTAACCGCTATCCCTTCGTCTTGAATCCCACAATAGCAGGAGTGCAACTAACCAAAGTCCTCATCGACGACGGCGCGGGGCTAAACATCATCTTCTACGGACTCCGTCGACCTCCTCACTCTGACAGATGTCCCCTTCTACGGACTACGGGATACTACCCAGGAAGGCGGCTATGCCCCTCGGGCCGGTAACTTTACCCGTTACCTTCAGAACATAGCCCAACTACAGAATAGAGTTCATCAAGCTTGAAGTGACCGACTTCGATTCTTCATATCATACTATCTTCGAACGACAATGATGGGCGGGTAGTGAAGGTCAGTTCTGTATTCAGCATGCCACGTCAACTAACGGGTCGGGTAAATGCCGTTTTGGACCTGAATGAGATCCAAAATAACTTTAAGTTCCCAAAAATGCATTTTGAGACTTATGGACCTATGTGACACCTGCACACAACTTTGGAGACATGTGATGCGTTTCACTCCGGAAGCTCGAACCATCTCCATGCATGCTTACTGCCATTAGTTGAACTTGCATGGCGGGCATTGTGAGTCCCTTGACCTTGACTCGTTCCAGCCTTATTAGCTTCCAGGTGACTGCGATTTAAGCTAGCCGTCTCAAAAAAAAAAAATCTAATTAAGCTAGCAATCTAAGGGCCTGTTTGGTTCCTTCTCCTCCTCCTAAAATTTCTGTCACATCGAATGTTTGGACACATACATGGAGTATTAAATATAGACTAATTACGAAACTAATTGCAGAACTTGCAACTAATTTGTGAGATGAATCTTTTAAGCCTAATTAGTCCATGATTTGACAACGTGGTGCTACAGTAAACATGTGCTAATGATAGATTAATTAGGCTTAAAAAATTCGTCTCGAAAATTAACCTCCATCTATGTAATTGGTTTTTTAATTAATTTATATTTAATGCTCCTTATTAACCTCTAAACAGTTGATGTGACATAAATTTTAGGAGCGACCGTAGAAACAAACACCCCTGATGCAATGCAAATGTCGCCGTCGTGGCAGTTCCCGGTGAAGATTCAATCAAGCCTACTAGCTCGGACGTCGCCGTCGTCAGTCGTCACATGCTCTCACGCCACCGCGGCGAGGCAGTAGGTACTAGGTAGCTAGTAGCTAGCTTGGCCACGTACGCCAATCAACTCACGCTAACGGATCGAAGGAGGGCGTTTCAGGGTACGCGCGGCTTCTGCAGCCGCACCATGCATAGGTCGAGGCTAATCTTCTATACCTAAATACGAGATCCCTATCACGACAGTATTTCTCGAGCTCCTCGTGCTTCCACATCGTCAAAATATGTTTCACATCCCTCGTAGTCACCCCATGATGACACAACCTTCCATCTTGCACTACGTGCATGCTCACCTCCCTCTAGGATCTTCTCCACTAAATGCATACAAAAACTGCTAGAAAGTGGAGGAATTTGAGCAATCATTCGGTTTTATGCTGAGCACGAAACAGGATCAGGCAGGCGGATTTCTTAATTTTTTATTTGTTCTTTTCAGTTTTTCATTGCATAATAGCGTTTTTTTTTTCAGGTAGCACAAAGCACGAGCTTAGTATTTTTCATCACGGCTTTTGTACCATTTGTTTAATTTGCTAACTGATTTAGAAATCTTGATTCAATTATTGTCTATACTGATCAAGAGCAGCTTGCAGCTAATTAACTGCCGAGCACGAAGCACGATCAGGTAGGCGGATTTCATAATTGTTTATTTGTTCTTTTCAATTGAATGTTATTTGCCGGCTTTGCATCAGGTAAATGGTTTCATCAATCTTTTAAGTTTCAAATTTTAATTAGTACGGATTAAATTGAACTTTTGCTTGCCCGAGCCCGTTGATTTCATTATTATTGGTACCGGACGATTTGTAGCTTAACTTATGCATCTTACTTAAAAAAATGATTTTCTCCTATTTAGCATTACATAATTATCTCCGGTCTGTTAAGAATTATTATTTAGTAATCAATTAGGAATTAATCCAAGGGATGTCTTTTCACCCCTCTCTCTTTCATATTTGTAACCGCCCACATGGGTCCTGTATATATATGTACACACTATTCATTGAGAATACAACAGAGGGTCATTGTCTCGCTCTCTACTTCTAACACGTTATCACGCACGTTTGCTCTCCGCTGGTTACGGACCAGAAAGCAAGAAGACGTCGATGGCCGATGATGCAGTTGCACGTCGTTTTCACTGCAGACCTTGGGTGTCATCTCCACCAACGAGCAAGGCCGGCGAAGATCACCGGCATCGCTGTATCACCTGCGAGGCATGCTCCTTCTCTGCCGAGATGAGTTCGCGGGTGTCGCTGCTTCTACTACTACAAGTCCAGACGAAACAAGAACAGGCAATGGTGTTCTTCACACTGATGAAGAATAACTCACGAATCACGGTAACAACCATCGAGAATGAGTTTGTCGTTGTTTACCTTCCTCTCGACGTCTGTCCTTGCGGTTGTTTTTCTGCAGCCTTGCGACTGGACCGACGGCCGGCGGTGACCGCGACCCGCTGCGCCTAGCGGGCCCTAGCGGAAGGGCACGCGCGCACACGTGGTCCCTGGCCGATTCCCTGCGGTCGGAGGCGTCTGCGCCTCCAGCGGCCGGCTCCCCGGGCACGCGCCCGCGGCAGCAGCCCCCACGGCCAGGCAGACATGGCCCGGTGCTCGGCCTCCCTCGCGCGGCTCTGCACCGCGGCGACCAGCCTCGTGCGGCCTCTGGGCCGGCAGCCGGCGGCCTGTGGCCCCTGCGCCCGGCGACTCGCGGCCCCGTGCCTGTGGCGGCCGGCTGCTCCCGCGGCAGCCCCGTGTGGCCTGGTGCTTGTGACGGGTGGCGACGACCGGCTGCTCCATGGCTTGAGCGACAGCGGCGGCGCCCTCACGGTCGAGGAGGCCCGAGGCGGAGCGACATTTCCCGAAGGGAAACTGTACGTTCATGAGATTGGGATGGGGAAAGGATAAAGTTGTGCAGATTTGCACATAAACCCTTTTCCTTTCTGTGAATTACATGATAGTTCTGAAAGATTATCAATGTATATTAGATTTATGTTGTAGCCCTCGGATACATTGTGCAATATATTGATAAATGCTTGTTTTAGACTTTACGTCTAAATAAATTATGATGCACAATATTTGCCTTGCGTAAATAGATGATTTTTTGAGACATATCGATCCTTAGAAATTGCGTCATAATATATAATTGCAGATAAATTTACTATTGTCATGTTTAGATATTTTTTTGTGTCTATGATTTTCTGTTTTAGTCATGAACTCTAACAATATTAGTATGGTAGAGTTTTTACTCCTATATATTGTTTTTTTAGACTAGAAAATTGTTCATGTCTAAACATACATAGTTTGTTGGTTTTGTTGTTTGCCAATTAATTTTAATTGCAACAAAATCGTAGCCTCTTAATTAATTGAACATGAATTAAGGATGGCTGGATTTAGTCTCATATGAGCCTAGTCCGAAAAAGTAAAATGGCAACCAAACCATTTTGCTAATGAGCCTAACATAGGAAGTGGATTTTTGCTTTGATCCTACCGGATTTTGCATAGTTATGCCACTAGCCCACTATAGGACTATGTGCTTAGTAAGTTTTGTTGTTTTAACAGTACCAGTAGAGTAGAGTGTTTATTCCTATACTTTGTTGACCTTGTTAATTTGGCATTTTTTTTTCATAAATTGTATTTTAACAATGGTAGATCCTCTTAATTAAGCGTTTCTTATTAATGATGGATTATGCAAAAATTGTTATATTCATATCATGGATACATTTGGGATCCTAACACAAGTAATGGAGTCCTAGGCATTGGCCGCACTTAATTCATCTTGAATTATTCGGCCCAGAGACCGTGGCTAAGAGGTCTACATCATGTTTATTTAAACTTGATGATTACCTACATTGTGTTATCCCAAATAAGTGTTTTGGAAATATTAGAATGGTACACTTTTATGGTGACTACCATAATTCATTATTAAAGGCTATACACAGGTGGTGGAGTCTTAGGCATTGGCTGCGGTATATTCCTATGAATATATCAGCCCAGAGACCATGCCTATAACAACAATTTATTTACGTACCACTGAGAGATCTACTCTATATTTCAGACATAGAGATTATCTTCTATGTGTGTGCCAACATTAATAATGATTGTTCGTGAGGTTTACACATCTTGTGATTACCTTTAATTGTTGGAAAGTTTACAGTTTTGTTGACTATCTCCAACAATCCAAAACAAAGTGACAAGATATGGACCCTCCTAAATTTTGCATTAGAGATCACAACATCACCATAGTGATTTTTAATTTACCTTATGTGTAAATTAATTAAATCAATGGTTTGTCACATGTTGGGGATACTGACTTCAGAGGAGTTTGATGAACTCACTCTTGATTGGATCAATATCCCACATGGACAATGTATATTGACATTGGTTTAATCCCATGGACTAATGGAAGCATTTAATGAACCTCAATTAGGGGTTGCTTTTATTATAGATCAAAGGAAATTGTGCCTTACTGTAGTTAAGGCACTACGTCCATAAAGATCATCGATAAGATTATCTTGTGTAAAGAAATGCACATAATTGGTGTCATACTCTTTAGGAGTATAATGAACAATAAAGAAAACTCATATAGCTTGAGGCTAATCATGAGTGGATCATGTCTCTCGTTTTTCAAACTATTGAAGACTATGATCATATTGTTCATACAATTTGCTTCCACTAGTAAAAGCAAAAGGCCTAATATGCAATATGAGTGATGGCAATGTGAACCCAAGAATGACAAAGACTAATGTTATATATGTGGTTGTGTTTAGCATAGCGCTAAACAATGCCGTACTCTTAATTTTTTGTTGATCTATATCAACATTCTATAAGGGATGAAACAAGAGCTACAGAAATAAGATATGAAGGGTGCTTCAATCTTAAAATCTGAAGCCACATAGGAGGTTGGTTGTTTATGCTGGACCTTATGGGATCACATAACAACACTTCTCCTTTTCTCGTAAAGAGAACATCACATAGATGGACAACATGATCATCGAATATGCTTCGAATGATTTGTTTTGAGATTTGGGATAATCTCATCGTCCGTTGATAATATATGATAATGATCATCGAAGATGTTGTAATATTTGTGTTGTCAACGCATAACTATTGTGGG
The DNA here is from genome assembly GCA_904845875.1 of Miscanthus lutarioriparius. Classification (NCBI taxonomy): domain Eukaryota; kingdom Viridiplantae; phylum Streptophyta; class Magnoliopsida; order Poales; family Poaceae; genus Miscanthus; species Miscanthus lutarioriparius. The sequence continues at coordinate 41,985,834 of CAJGYO010000010.1, read as the reverse complement.
TATCATATCGATGTATTTGATACTCGACAATATAGATTGTACGGGAATCATTCCAATGTGGAATGATATGTGCCTAGTGGGCATTTGTACCACAAGCTCTATAACTAGGGAAGCAAAATGTTCCTGGTTCTTGTGACAAGAAGAGGGAATATTTTGGCCATCGCTGATGCGATGCAATGATTGTTTGGCCTATTTTGCCACTATCATTCTTCCTTAGATACTGAGTTAGCAATTGAGGATATTTAATTATGTCCCAATTCAACTCGCATCTTACTAAATTATAGAGATATCCAAATGTGTTTTCGTATGTGAACACAAAAGGACAATATTGGATATGGCATATAAGTAATGAGATAAGTCTCATTTTGGTTGTATTATGCATACAACCATCCCCGTACAACATGTTGCGTGTAAGATAATTTTTCACACTATTGATGCATTCCATATTTGTAATGAACAACTTGGCCATCATATGGGATGAGGTGAAAAATTATTGACAATTCTTTTGGTCAAGATTTTCCCAAATTGTGGATACGATAAGTGTCACAAGAGAAATAGATTTTAAGACCCTCATATCTTAAAATCAGACTGAGTGTCTTAGATTCCTTGATCATATTCAAGACAATATATATGGGTCCGATATAAAGATTGTATGGACAGTTCAGGCATTTCATGATTGTGAAGATACATCTATAAGATGATTTAGAGTGTGTGAAGTATTCACATTCAGCCGTGCATTTGGTAAATAATGGCTCATGTTGTGAGCTCATTATCCTGAACACTACTGAATTTTTGTGCCTACAATGACGATTGTTTGGTATAAAAGAATTTAGTTACATATCCAAAGGGATAAATGGAATCTATGAAGTATGACAAGGTCATAGCAGGGCCATTGTTAGTAAATTGCTATTTGCCAACTTCATGTTGGGGTCAGATAGATTTACACACTCCTAATTTGAGATTAACTACATATCCCCTATATGCATTTAGTACGTGGGAATCCATAATGATTTCCTATTTGCGTAAGATTGGGTTATGTTGTATACATACCAATCTCACCATCGCAGTGTAAATTGATGGGCACACACAGGAAACTAGGGATCAATGTGAGATTTTAATCTCCGTCGATTGTTAAGTATCTAGGACCTCTTATAGAGGATCTATTTACATCCTCATACGTTGGTTGTAGTTTGATAATGAGCATTTTCAGGCATTAGGGGGAGATTTGATGTACCATACATAATGCTAGGAAATTATTTGGAATGCATAAGGCATTTCAAGCTCAGGATCACGTACTAAATGTTGAGTTCAAAGAATTGTTGATTTGCATAATATTGCAAATAAATTACCAAATGTATTTACTGATTACTAAGGTATCTTTTAAACATGTTAATCCGTTGCAAGTATGTGCCAGAAAGAGTAGTGGTACCAAGTAAAACCACTCAACTCCCAACTGAAAATAAGAGGGGGAGAAGTATGGCCATAAAGCAGGATTATTCATGCTAGCAATAGAAGGTTTTCCTTCTAAGACAGTAAATGCATGTCAACCTATGGTTGGCGACACCTTGTGGGTAAATATTGGTTATTACCCAGTGGATGGATGTCATCCACAAACCTAGCTCAAAGGTGCACCTAAATGCTGATGCTAGGATATCGGAAAGCCCTGATTCTCTTTTTGGGAAGTCACGATAAGTCATTCAGGGTACTTTGAGTTTTGATAACCAGAGAATTATACCATAGAAATGCTACATGTGTTGACACGTACTTCTCTGAATAAACTATATACAACATTCCAAGTCATCCAGATAATAAGACCAAGGCAGAGTGGTTTGCTCACTCTTACTGGAACTTGTTGAGTGATGTAATACATCCAGAGATAGTCTTGCTCACCAGAAACTAGGTGTTTTGGGCTATGATGCCAACACCTCATGGTACCTTTACTGTGGGTACAAAAGTATTTTCGTCCTAGAATGGATTGAGAATGATGTGTTGGTGAGATCAAAGCAAGACTAGTAGCACAAGGGGTTTACGCAAAGCCCAGGCATTGATTTTCAATGCAATTATTCTCCACAGTAAGTTATAAATTTCTGATACTATCTTTTGATTTGCAGTACAAAAGCATCTATCGTTGCAGTTGATAGTTGATAGATGTAGTGATTGTATATATTTATATGATCACTTGATTTGGTGTATTTGTGAAGATTTCAGGAAGGAGTTCACATACCCAACCCTCATACATAAAATCACAACACGTATTGTGTATTGCTTAAGTCAATATATGGCTTAAAGCAGTTAAGTCGAATTTAGTACAATCGACTTTGAGTATATTCCCTAAACTGAAGGGATACAAGATTGATTATACGTGGTGTTCATTTTGGAGTCCTTGATTGGATTTCATAGTGTTATATGATGGTCAACAATCTTGACATCATTGGTGATGAACACATGTTAATAGCACGTAGTAATCTAAAGACATAGTTTGAGATGGAAGATACGGACTAAACCAAAATTTCATTTTGTGTTTATGATCCAAGCATCTTCTCTCATGATTTTGTACAAAAGCTATCTATATCCAGATCATATTGAGTGATTCAATATGAAGGTATCCTTTGGTTGTTCTACCTCATGATAATGGAAGATTGTTTTATGCCATAGTGATTGAGATGAGATATGGGGACATGTGGTCCATTATCTCCGTGCTATTTATGCGCTAATAAATCTTACAAAAGTTTCCGGACGGATATTATTTTTACAATGATTTGCTATCTAGTAGCAACGCTACTCCTACCAAATGTTGGTGGATTGAAGTTAATAATATCTTTTGATATCTTAAATAGCACATGTGGTCCTAGTGTAATCCATGATCCGATTATGTGGCTATAATGATTCTGGTTATCTATAAGATCTCCAGATTCTAGATTATTGAAATAGGCTTTACATAGATATGGAAAGACCATTTTGTGATAGTCTTTAAATAGACATTTAGTGGTCAATTCCATTAATCATTCTGACATTGTATTGTACAAGGCTTCACATGAATGTGTATAGCTTGACAGAATGATATATCACATATTGAAGTTATGTGGTGTTGATTCTATGAATCAATATTCATTATCTTTAATGGTAATGCAACTTGTGTTGTGTAGATGGAGACAAGTTATATTTAATGCAATATTTTGTACTAAGATGGTTCTATTCTATAGGTAATATGGGCATTAGAACATTTGCAAACTAAGTCTTATGATAATCTCGTAGAGATATTCATAAAGTCTATCATACTCCACATTTCTTATGCATTGAGTGCATTGATATGAATTTACTTCGAGGTTTGCTAATATCAAGAGGAGAGTCTCTCTAATTAATAACTTGTTGCAAACATTATATTGCACTCTTTTCTTTGTATGAGTTTTTTCTCTTTGGTTTTTTCATATAAAGTTTTTAATGAGGCAATATCAACACAAGGTTATATCATATCATCTATTTTTCTCCATAGGGGTTTTTGGTGGATCATATTGGGACATAAGATGCATTGTACTCTCTTTTTTATGTGAGTTTTTCCTTTTGAGGTTTTTGATATAAAGTTTTTGATGAGGCAATGTCAACACAAAGGTATATGCTATATCATTTAGTTTCCCCACCGGGGTTTTTGGAAGATGATATTTGAAGCATATTGACCCTATGGTCAAGGTGTTTTTAGACTAAGGCTTTGAGTTTATCTCAAAGGGTCTAATAACATTGGTGATTCTATATCATGGTGTTTTCTCCTTATTTTTCCCACTGGATTTTAAGGAGTTTTGCCTGTTATACCAATATTACTTTGGTTTTTTCCACATGGTTTTCCAAAGATTCATAAAGATGCATAATAGGCGAACAATGAAGACTATAAGGAGTTAATTCATCAAGTGGGAGTGTTAAGAATTATTATTTAGTAATCAGTTAGGAATTAATCTAAGGGGTGTCTTTTCACCCCTCTCTCTCTTTCACACTTGTAACCATCCACATGGGCCCTGTATATATATATATATACACACACTATTCATTGGGAGTACAACAGAGGATCATTTGCATCTCTCGCTTTTGTCTCGCTCTCTACTTCAAACACGGCCTTTGTAGTATTACAAAATTTCCGCTGCAACGCGCGGGGCGGCCAAGACCAATCATTCGAAGTTATCAACTAGATATATGGTGGGTGTCGGCATCACGAACTAACGGAGAATAATTAACTAATTAATGATACTGCATCCCTCGTCGTTGCATTGGCAGCTCGCTCTATAAATATACTTGCGGTATCCGCTGCAGATGAGCATCGTGTTCGCAGCAACGCACGGAGCCGATCGAACGCACATTGCAGAAGCTAGCAAGCCTTTGCATTGCGTTCCCGATCGCTCGCTGCATGCTCCTTGGGCAACCAAACGTCCGATCGAGACGATGGGCGGTGTAGCTAAGATGACAGCCGCAGGGCTCTGCTGGTTACTGCTAGGCGTGGTGTTAGCCTTTGGAGTTGCTGCAGCTAGCCCGGAGACTCACTACTACTTCGTCGTAAGTTGATCGATACATCTCATTTCGACTTAATTATATTACCACTAGGTAGACTTACAACGGCTAATAATATATATAATAATAACGGCGGCCGGCGTGTGATCAACTCTTTTTTTTTTTTGCAGATAAAGGAGACGAAGGTCACCCGGCTGTGCCACGAGAAGACCATCCTGGCCGTGAACGGGCAGTTCCCCGGGCCGACCATCTACGCGTGCAAGGGCGACGTGGTGGTGGTGAACGTGTGCAACCAGGGCAGCAAGAACATCACCCTCCACTGGCACGGCGTGGACCAGCCGCGGAACCCATGGTCCGACTGGCCGGAGTACATCACGCAGTGCCCCATCTAGCCCGGCGCCAGCTTCGCCTACCGCATCATCTTCACCGAGGAGGGCACGCTGTGGTGGCATGCGCACAGTGACTACGACCGCGCCATCGTGCACGGCGCCATCGTCATCAGCCCCAAGGATGGCTCCGCCTACCCCTACCCCACGCCGCACGGGGAGGTGCCCATCATCCTCGGCGAGTGGCAGTGGCGAATATAGATGCCGTCCACAAATTTTCATATACAATTCGGTAAATCTATTTCAACAATTCGGTAATAATTATAAAATTGACAACATGATTCGGTATATATGCACTAAATAACACAACAAGGCTTAAATTCATGGATTAAGTTCAAACCATCCATTAAGTATAGTATAAATAGTTCAAAAGCCACACCGATAATTGAAATAAGGCATAAAAGAGAACCAGAGACTTTCAATGCTATTTTTATGACTATTTTATTCGACGCTTTTAAAGGGACATAAATGTATTGATTATATTATCTTCATCAACTTTAAAGAAAATATCCCGCTCAATGAAAGTGACTAGACAGTCATCCAGAAGACTATCTCCCATCTTATTACCTAACTTTGTTTTCACAAAAACCATTTCAGAAAATACCCTTTCAACATTTGTCGATGCCACATGTAGAAGCAATACCAATTTGAGGAGCTCATAAACCATATCATACATTTTGTGCATTTTTATTTCAACAAGCTTAACTGAGAGATCAACAATATTATCTAGACCTTTGAATCTATCATTTTGTCTCATGTCATTAATATAATTATCTAGCTGCAATTCAAGTTTGAGCAAATTATTATTTGAGAACTCCTTTGGGTACAACTCAGCTAGTCTACGTAGCTTCTATGTATCAATAGGAGCAAATGACTTGGAAGGACTGAATGTTGACATACAAGACAACAACTCCATATTAATCTCGTCAAACCGATTATCAAGTTCTTGACTTATTTGATCAATCTCCATATTAATCTCGTCAAACCGATTATCAAGTTCTTGACTTATTTGATCAATGACACCAATATATACTTCTCTTCTAAAGTAGTTATCATTAGTTTGCTTTCGAGCACGAGCTTTCCTTGCTGATTTTCCATAAGGAACATAATCACCATCCATAGCAGGAACTTCAACACCATGTTTATCGCAAAATGAAGTGACCTTTTCAAGAAAATTATTCCAACCATCAGACCTCAATTCTTGTATTCTTTTCTTTGCCACATTAACAAGTGATATTACATTTAGAATATCTAGGTCACTTCTTTGCAAACACTCAAGATAACTCATTTGTATATCCAAAAATAATATACATTAAGTGTGCAAAGAAAACAAACTCAAAGTTCTCAAACGCTTCGGTCACAAAATGTATACAGTTACCTAGAGCATTATCCAAAACATACTTCTTCACTTCTTCACTATTTCCGACAAGAAATTTCAAAAGTTCAATGAAGTTTCCTCTGTTGCTAGATTCTTCACTTTCATCATGTCCACGAAACGCCAACCCTTGATGCAAAAGAAACTTGATACACCTAAGTGAATAAGTCAACCTTTTCTTATAAAGACGAAGATTCTCACACTACCCCAGATCTGTCGGTTCAAAAACCCCCTTCACTGCCAGATTTTGAACCGATAGTGGCATACCGGTAGTGATGGGGGGTTGACATCACTGTCGGTTCTTAAAAACCGACATTGATCTACAGAAAACAGTGTCGGTTTCTAGCTCCACCCGACAGTGTATAGTTGAACAACACTTCCGGTTTGTAGTCCCAACCGACAGTGATGGTTGCTTCAAGAGTGTCGGTTCTTGGCTCAAGCCAACAGTGTTGAGCAAGCCTACATTGTCGGTTCATGGCTCAAGCCGACAGTGTTGAGCTAGCCAACTCTGTCGGTTGATGGCTCAAGCCGGCAATGTTGAGCAAGACAACACTGTCGGTGCATGGCTCAAGCCGGCAGTGTTTTGCAAGACAACACTGTCGGTTTGTTGATAACCGGCAGTGTTTTTCAAGACAACACTGACGGTTCGTTGCTAACCGGCAGTGATGGTCCATTCGCATTTTATTTTTTTATAATTGATTTTAATTTATATTTTTTTGTGGAATCGGGTTTCGCTTTATATACGCTACGTAGACGACAGGTCCATCAATATTAAACATTACAAATGTTACGGCGGAGGCTCTGGCTACCTGAACCCTCTGGCTCCTCGGCCGGCGGAGGCTCCTGCTAGAGACACCAAGTAAGCTATGACCCTCTCAATTGATTAGCGTGTGTGGCTACATAGTCACATGATACCAAAGTTACCTGGCCATTTTGGTCATTTTGACCCAGATCGAGCAGGCCGGACGGGGTCTATGGCTGCTCATTCTCACCGACCTGATTGACACCATCACTGTTTGTCGGATCATGCGGCTCTCCCATCCCAGCGATATTAGCCGCTTCTTGTTGCCGATCTGTTCTTCGGCGACGGGGTAATAGGCGACGATGAGTCATGGCTGTGACACGATCGTGGTTAGTTTTGGCCACGGACAACTACTAATAGCATATGTTCATATATATATATATAATATGTTTAATGCAGAGTCTAATAATAAGTCCACATACAACAAAGTCCACCTACTGTTCTACGAAACTAAGCCTACATCAACTTCTAAATAAGAAAAGCGATGACGATAGCCATAAATAAAAGCATGATATCTTTCCAAGACCAAGGAGCATTTCTCCTAATCTTCACATCTCCAGCGGGTGGTTTCTCTTTGATCTCCACTGCCAGCGGATAGCCATGGTTTGCATTCATTGGACCATAGTAGGCCGGTTGCCCATGGTTTGCAAGGTAGGCTGGATGACTATAGTAGGCTCTCAAAGCTTCAGCTTCTGTGTTGTATTTTTTGTGCAAATTACCAGGGTAGCGATTAACTTGAGCATAGCAATCTTCCTAGGTTCGATAAATCCCAGGCATGTGACCAACATGCACTACATACCATGCCATGATTGCCTATACATTTAAGTAAATTAGGTTGTCATTCAAACATGATGTATTCTTATACAATTTAATATATTTACGAATAACACACAACCATTGCATAGATAGGAGTATTTGGAAAACATCTATTCACGTGCCTTAGTAATAGTTGTTAGATGTAGGAAAGATATAAAGAATATTTTTTATTCGTTAAAAACCAAATGATGATTTAGAGAGCCAGTTTAAGACTTTTGGATATACTCCTAGAGATGTCTCAGAGTCTTCAGTCTCACTATAAATCCCCCAACCATCGGCGCGACATTCTTTCACAAGTATCAGTGTAGGTAAGCATCTTTCCAAATTAGTGATACTTTGATCTGAAACTTACATGGTTGGTAGGGGCAAATATGCATCTCATACTATCCCAGGAAAGTGACATGCAAAAACTCATAATAAGATAGGATTGTTGGAAAATATTCCCAGTTTAATGCACAAGGCTACATAACTATGTATTACTTGTAAGCTTGCATAAGTTAATAATTATGCATCTTTATGCTGAGAGCATGGAGAATTCTATGACAAGTTTGGACATATATTAGTTCTATAGGTCTAAAGTATATATATACTTCATCCTCACATCCAAAAATATTGAGCATCGGTGGCACAGTTCCAAAAACATTGAGTATCCCCCTGATGGGAGCGTAGTTGCAATTGCAAGCTACGAGGTGAGGCCAGCCAATGGTTTCACATATGTATCCGGCCAAGCTCCAATGATGCACAAGATGGTTTCACAGAGAAAACGTAAGTTTGTTTCACAGAGAAAATGCAAGTACTCCAAAAACAAACTACCATTAATGTTCAGAGAGCAATTTATGTCAAGTATTACGAGTCCCTGCTATGTTTATCCTGGTAACCAAAAATAAAATTACGCTTTTGCTCTTATCAGTATACTGATGAATAGAGCTGAGCAACGTGCTACTAAGTAACAATGTACTACTTACTAGCAGGCGCCCGAAACACAAAAAAGCAGGCAGCACACGCGTGTGGCAAACCTAGGTTCTAGCATTCACATTTGCATGATCAAATCGTATGACAAAGACACACCTTTGCATGATCAAACTGATTCAAGTAAGCAGTTGTGGGACATTTCATCAGACACGTAGCGGACAGTGAGCCACGCACTCACCGTGGGGGTGGGAAAGCAGCTGTCCGCGCGCTACTGAAGACCTTGGCGGTGGGACGGACGGCACGGTGCTCTGGACGACGCGGTGCTCCGGACGACGCAGTGCTCTGGCTTGGCATGGATGGCGCGATGCTCTGAATTGGGGCGGTGGACGGCGTGGGGCGGTGCTCCGGCGCGGGGTGGTGCTGCGACGGCGCGGGGGGGGGAGGGGTTGGCGCGGTGTTGAAATGAATTGGGATAATTTCAACCCACGCCACTTTTATAGCAGTAGCTCATCACTGCCGGTTCTGCTTGTAAACCGACAGTGATGTAGCACATCACTGCCGGGTCACTCCCCAAACCGACAGTCACTCCCCAAACCGACAGTGATGTGCTGTAGCAGTTAGGTGTTAAGTAGGATAAGTTTCCGTTTTCTTTCGAACTCCTCCTTCTGGCGCAATGGTTAAGACCTCTCAACTTAGCCCCCGAGACCCGTGTTCGAGTCCCAGGCGGCTCAAATTTTTTTGTTCTATTTTATAAATTATTAATTTATTTCGAGAAAATAGCTCATCACTGTCGGTTTTGCTTGCAAACCAACAATGATGGGGTACATCACTACCGGGTCATGCCCCAAACTGGTAGTGATGTTGTGTAGCAGTTAGGTGTTAACTTAGGTGTTAAGTAGGATAAGTTTTCATTCTCTTTCGAACTCCTCCTACTGGCGCAACGGTTAAGACCCCTCAACTTAGCCCCCGAGACCCGTGTTCGAGTCCCAGGCGGCCTAAATTTTTTTTGTTCTATTTTATAATTTTTTAAACGGCCTAAAGGTCAAAAGGAAAAAGTAAATAACCCTTGGCACACATCCTATATTAGCGTAGCGGTTAAGTCTCTGAACTCTGCAGCCTGAGACCTACGCTCGAACCCAAGGGCTAGCATATTTTTTTAAATTTTTTATATATCACTGCCGGTTTTCAAAAATAAACTGACAGTGATAACCAGTATCACTGTCGATTTATTCTCATCAATGCCAATTTTTTTGAAACCGACAGTGATGTTTATATATATTATAAAATTTCTTTTATATACTGAATAAATATAAGGATATGTATTCTTATGTCGAAATGGCTTGAAATTTTTTTGGCAAGCTTGTACACCCAAATTAAGACCCCACACAGGATCTTAGGTTTTTCTGATTAGTTTTTTTATTTATTATATTTTTCTGTGTGCTGAATGAGACAAAAGAGGGTGAATTTCATCTTGGACCAATAGATTTTTTCATCCACCTCCACAATATTCTTATCCCTAGGATACATTGGAGCCTGTGTAAAAGTTTGGCACCATTTTGGATTTTTTCGTGGGTAGACTCAATTCAACCTATAATTAATTGGTGCCGTCACGCGAAAATTCAATTAAACCTTAGAAAGTAGCAAATCATCTTCGGAAAATCCCAAACTAGGTGTTTCCTTCACACGTGGCACGTGCAAGCCTAAGAAAAAGTTTGAGACCAATACAACACCGGAATGTGTATGAACCAAAGTAACATTGATAACCTATGTGTATAGTCATGGTTCGATGAAAGGGTGCCTGTGCCTCTGTGAAGCATGTATACTCCGCCTATGTCGAAATGGCTTGAAATTTTTTTGGCAAGCATGTACACCCAAATTAAGACCCCACACAGGATCTTAGGTTTTTCTGATCAATTTTTTTATTTATTATATTTTTCTGTGTGCTGAATGAGACAAAAGAGGGTGAATTTCATCTTGGACCCAATAGATTTTTTCATCGACCTCTACAAAATTCTTATCCCTAGGGCACATTAGAGACTGTGTAAAAGTTTGGCACCATTCTGGATCTTTTCGTGGGTAGACTCAGTTCAACCTATAATTAATCGGTGTCATCGCGCGGAAATTCAATTAAACCTCAGAAAGTAGCAAACCATCTCTGAAAAATCCCAAACTTGGTGTTTCCTTCACACGTGTCACGTGCAAGCCTAAGAAAAAATTTGAGACGAATACGACACCGGAATGCCTATGAACTACAGAAACCTTGATAACTTATGTGTATAGTCATGGTTCGATGAAAGGGCACGTGTACCTCTGTGAAGCAGGTATACTCCGCCTATGTCAAAATGGCTTAAATTTTTTTGACAAGCATGTACAGCCAAATTAAGACCCCACACAGGATGTGAGGTTTTTCTGATCTTTTATTTATTATATTTTTCTCTGTGCCGAATGAGACAAACGAGGGTGAATTTCATCTTGGACCCAATAGATTTTTTCATCCACCTCCACAAAATTCTTATCCCTAGGGCACATTAGAGCTTGTGTAAAAGATTGGCACTATTCCGGATCTTTTTGTGGGTAGACTCAGTTCAACCTATAATTAAACGGTGTCGTCGTGCGGAAATTCAATTAAACCTCAGAAAGTAGCAAACCATCTTTGGAAAATCCCAAACTTGGTGTTTCCTTCACACGTGGCACGTGCAAGCCTAAGAATAATTTTGAGACCAATACGATACCAGAATGTATATTTCTAGTTGCCCAACAAATGTTACACGAATTACATGCATGACAATAATTAAACACACAAAGCCGTACATATTAAAATTAGAACCCAATTAAACTATGACCTTGAAAACCTAGCAAAATAAACATTAATTACTATCGGAATCACTGCCGGGACCGATCGGGCCACGCACACTAACATGCCTCTGTAGCCATATATGGTAATTGATGTCACGGATTATGTATCCGCTTGTATCGATGAAGTCTAATGCCCGTATGAGTGCACTCTCTCGTGCCTCACAATACCAAAAGAATGGTCGGCCATAGATGTAACCTACTAAACGGCCACTGCCTCTACTAGTAATCCTTATGCAGTACTAGCGTCCTTCTATAGTGAGCTGGCCGAGGTTTCCATTGCAGAAGTCCCAATCGTACCCTAGTTGCTCCGTAGCTTGGTCTAGAACGGCCCACAAGCCACATGCAGCATAGGTAAGGTTCTGGAGCGCAATCTGCATGCGGATAAAAAGAAAAAAATTAGAGAATGTTATTACAATAATAAACAACAAATAACCATGACTCAGGTATAAGTGACCATTTTACCACATCCGCATGGTTGTAGCTCGTAAACCATCCGCTTGCTTGTGGGACGGGGATATCACCAGCATTCAAAGCAAGTGCCTTGAAGTGCGAGAAATCAGGCACATCATAGCAAATACGTCGAAATGCATCTAAACAGATGCGCACGACACTTAATTGGGTGCTTATCACGTCCGGGCTCTGTATTCCCGTCCCGTGGATATGGTTCCAATGATTTGAACCCCTCACAGGGATGGAAAAACTGAGTTCACACGTCCATAGCCGACCACTTGCATTAGATGTCGTGTTCTCGATGATGTCCAAGATAAAGAACCAGCTAAGTGCTGTTCGTAGCCAATCTATTAGGGATATAGTCTGCGACATATATGCATGCAACAATGATATTAAACTAATTACACTTATATGTTAGCATCAAAAAACAAAAGATGTTGGAAAATATTTCATACAATAGCTGGAACAGGGAACCGTGGAATGGCCACATTAGGAGCGAATGGCTCATCGCCTGGGTGGAAACCTGGTTCTTGTGGTGGGGGAGGTCCGTTGTTCATACCACCTGATCGATAAAATGCAAAAAAAATATGAACATAAAATATATGCACAAAAAATTCTTCCAAGCAAAATGTGGCAACATAATTAAATATAGATCGAATGCAAGGAATAAGAATATATATAAATGTAGAATGCAAAGAAACATGAATATAAATATAGATCAAATGAATATAGATAGAATATTGGAGAAGACAACATATCAATATCATTAAAAATGCAAGAGCCATGACCAAATCACGTAGAGAGAGAGAGAGTGGATGTCTTGAGAAGTAAGAGTGAAACATGAGAAATGAGACTGAGAGAGTTCGTGGGTGAGTGGGATAGATGTATGTGGCCAGCAGTTTGTTTTATATAGGGGGGCATGGACATCACTGCCAGTTTTTATATACAACCAACAGTGAAAGTTACTATCACTGCCGGTTTCTAAATGGAACCAACAGTGAAGGTGCATATATGTAAAGGATATATTTATTTAGATACTACAGTGGGAAAGTTTTAACAACAATGATATATTTATTTAGATAGTATTGAAATACATCAAAAAATTACAAAAAAATTATAAATAAGTTACATATACGATAACAAAGACCTTACCCTAAAATTCCATATACGACAACAAAGGCCTATTTGCATACTGGTCAATGTTACCATCAATGTGTATCAACATATTATAATTTAACCACCTTAGTAGCATTCTTCTAGCACCAACTAGGGTCAGACAACAACACCGAGGTGGTCTACGAGCTATACCGGTTGGAGATGATAAGGTGGCATCGATGAATCCATGTCTCTGCTATACATGGCCTTTTTCTCGGTGCAGTCCAGAGCACATTGGATTTAGCTCGGCACCGCACCGATGAACCAATGCTGCTCTAGGACAGGAAATTGCTGAGAGCACACCAGGTCTCTCTGGACATACAGTCCAGAGTGCACCACAACGGATGGCTCTGTGAACCTCGTGGCATCTCTAATCTTCGGCGTTGCTCTATCTTCGGTAGCATTCTTCTAGTACCTCATATGTGCACCATTTTGCTGGACTATGATGCATAACGATATATGTGGTTTGTTGTGAGAGGAAAACATTGTATCATGGCTGAGTTAGGATAGGGAGTTCGGTTAGAATGGTTTTATTTTTTTATTTTATCCCATCGTAATGCACTACTAAATAATAAATGCAAAATAAAAAAAGTTTGGCCCGCCTAGGATTCGAGCGTGGGTCTCAGAGTACAGAGTGTGTGGCCTTAACCGTTGAGCTAGAATAGGGAGTTCAATTAGTTTGCTTTTCTTTATTTATTTATTAATAGAAATAATGCAGTTAGTTTATATTCTAAAATAACACAAAAATTTGTGTCTTGATTATTTAATTCTATGATAATTAATTAATGGTTTATAATTATCAAATAATAGTGTTTGTGAACATCATCTTAATATTTGATTACATAGTCAATAATTAAATTGTAGAGATGCGCACAAAATATAAATTAAATATTCAGTGCGAATTACTGATACAACGTGTGCATAATGATTATATAGTTAACAATAATCTAACTATCTTTAGGTGCATCAACAATGAGGGCATCATTGTGATCAATTCGTACGTAAGCAGGTTCGTCACCCTCTTGAAGGATAGGTAGGGGTACGTTCGCTCCAAATGGATGCATTTCCTGATAGCCCCTGTAGTCTTCTTCTTCCATCACTCCATCGACACCGACAATCTTCCTTTTCCCTTCTAGGACTACTTTTAGCCTTCCTTTTGTCTTGTTGTCCCTTGCATAAAAGACTTGCATAACATCTCTTGCAAGAACAAAGGGGTCGTATCTGTATGCGGTCTTAGTGAGATCAACGGTAGTGAATCCTTCGCTGTCAGTGTTGATTTTCTCGAACCGGACCCACTGGCAGCGAAAAAGAGTTGCCTTCAATGGACCATAGGCTAGCTCCCATATCTCCTCTATGAAACCATAGTATGTCGCCTGCACGTTGCCGTTTTCGTCATGAGCATCAAAACGAACACCACAATTTTGGTATGTGCTCTTTCCATATTGCTTTTTTGTGTAAAATGTGAATCCATTGATCTCATACCCTTGGTACTTAAGACATGTACTCGAAGGCCCCTTGGCTAAGGCATCCAGTTGATTACCCAACTTTATTCCAAGCAAGCGACGTCGCAATTCCTCCTTATGTTTTTTATCTAGCCAAGCCTATGACCTGCTCGGATACAGAGTTTGCAGCGATTGCCTGTGCTCATCAATGTATGGCATCACACCCTTGGCTTGCTAGAGAATAGCGAACTGTGCTTTTCTAAAATAAACAGGGTCATCTGCTGTAACAGATGTCTCCCCGATCGTTCCTTTGCCACGTAGTCTTCCCTCGTGACGAGATTCTAGAACTCTGACCCTTTTGATGTCCAGATAATATGTGCAGAACTTAATGGCCTCCTCCGTTGACCATCCTTCAACCATGCCCCCTTCTGGCCTAAATTTGTTCCTAACATACCTCCTGAAAACTTTCATCAATCTTTCGAAAGAGAACATCTGATGCAGGTACATTGGGCCAAGGGCTCTAATTTGGTCAACAAGATGAATGAACAGATGCAATGAGATATCAAAGTAAGTCAGCGGGAAATGCATCTCAAGCCTAACGAGCGTTTCGGCTATGTCTCGCTGCAACTGCTCTAGACTGGACACATCAATGACCTTTTTTGAGATCGCGTTGAAGAACGAGCAAAGCTTTATGATTGGGGCGTGGACCTTTGGGGGAGGATACCACACAGGGCAACAGGGAGCAGCTGAGTCATAATGACATGACAGTCATGGGCCTTCATAGGGCTATAGTTGAACTTGAGTTCTCTCATGTTCACTAGCCTCTTCGGGTTCGCACAGTAGCCCATCGGGACTTTGAGTTCATTAAAGAAAGAAATAAGCGCACACTTTTCTTCCTTCTTAAATGTCCATGACGCAACCGAAAGTTCGAACTGGCCATTCTCTAGCTCCACGGGATGCAGCTCCTTCCTGATTCCCAAGTGTTGCATGTCCACGCGTGTGGCTAGTGAATCCTTCGATGTCCCCCCGGTGTCCATCAAGGTGTTAAGAGTGTTAGCGCACACGTTTTTAGTGATGTACATGGGATCAAGACAGTGGCGTACACTCAGAAATGGCCAGTAAGTAGTTTCCAGAAAACCGATTTTTTCTTCCAAACGCTCCCATCAGGCGCTGCTACTGCATTGTCCCCCTTCCCAAGGATAACCTCTAGTTTGTTGAGTTCTCAAAGTATCACGGGCCCATCTCGATATTTTGGAGCTAAGCGTTTCTCAATAGTACTGTTGAAATCTTGGAGCTAAGCGTTTCTCAATAGTACTGTTGAAATCTTTTCTGTTCCTACGATAAGGGTGATCCTTAGGTAGGAACCTACGGTGTCCCACATAAACTATCTTTGAGTTATTTGGCAGATTTACCGCATCGGTGTCATCCAAGCACTCGACACATCCAGTATAGCCTTTTGTCTTCTCTCTGGATAACGAACCTCGACCTGGCAGGTCGGTGATTGTAGCGATAAGTACTCCATTGATCGTGACATGTTCCTTTTTGTACTCGTCCCAAACATCCGGCACACCCTTTTCAAACATCTCCACTAGTTCATCGATCACTGGTTCCAGAAACACATCGATGTCATTCCCAGGTTGTCTTGGCCCTTGGATCAGTAGTGGCATCTGGATGTACGACCGCTTCATACAGACCCAAGGTGGAAGGTTGTATATATAGAGCGTCACTGGCCAGGTGCTATGATTGCTTCTAACCTGGTCGAAAGGATTCATCCCATCTGTGCTCAAAGCAAACCAAAGGTGTCTTACCTCTCCACCGATGTCCTTATAGAACATAGTATTGACAGTCCTCTAGTCATGCCCATCGGCAGGGTGCCTCATCATTGTATCTTTCTTACGCTCTTCGCCATGCCAGCGCAATAGCTTGGCTGACTTTGCACATGCAAACAACCTATGCACCCGGGGAGCTATAGGGAAATACCAAACGACCTTTACAGGACCTCCTCTGGTCTTGGTACCCTCATCTGACGGCCCTTCCTTGTACCATGGAGCTTCACACTTGGGACACTTGTCTAAGTCTTTGTATTTTTCTCCACGGTATAATATGCAATCATTGGAACACGCGTGGATTTTTTCAACCTCAAGGCCGATGGGGCAGATCATTTGCTTGGCCAAGTATGTTTTTTCTAGCAACTCATTTTTTCTGGGAGCATTTTCCTTATTATACCTAACAACTGATCGAAGCTTTTGTCGCTCAATCCGTTTGTCGATTTGAACTCTAATAGCATGATGTCGGCTTCCAGTTTGCTCATTGGACAATTCCTATACAATGGTGTTTTGCCATCTTGTCTCATTTTCTCTAGCTTTCTCAGCTGTCTTTCACTAAGACATCTGGTCTCTACATTACGTAACAGCTGAGAAATGCCATCGTTATCCTCAATGTTGTCAGCTAGTGTGTTCCTAAACACATTATTAACTATGGACATAGGTTCCGTGTTGACACCAGGTTCCTCGTCAGCATCGTGGATGGCTACGTCAGGCATGTCCACATCATCATTGTTTTTCTGCAGAACATTCACACCAACCTCGCCATGCATAGTCCATATCGTATAGTTTGGCATGAACCCCCTGGTAATCAAGTGCGATCGTATAGACTCAATTTGATGAAAATTCCTATGATTCTTGCAATCTTTGCATGGGCAGAGGACAGGGTTCGCATTCCCAGCATGGGCTTTGGCATCGGTGATAAACTGGCTGACGCCATGCATGTACTGCTTGTCCGTTCGGGACAGATGCATCCACTCTCGATCCATCTCTGCACAAAAAATACTGAGACAGTAATTACAAAGAATTAATAAGAAATTGACCTTCATGAACAACAATTGTAGCTCGAAAGTACCATTTTTGGAAAATATTATTGTACACTAATTATTGGAAAATTGAAATTGGTATCCCTGGCCTTGTAAATTGAAAATCATAGTAAAAAATAATTATTGCACAATATTGAAGAACAACTATTCTACTCTACTTCTAAGAACTAATTATAGCATCACATACTAACAATGATGATCTTGACCACCATGGAATAATTAGCTAGGAATTTAAATGTGTTCATAGACACCAACCTTTTGGATGATGGATTCATCACAATTTGAGCCTTGCACAAATATCCAATTGAAAAAGTGCTCTCTAGAATGGAGAAAGAACTAGAATGAGAATCAAGCAATGTAGCCATCAAAACGAAGGTAATTAAGCAACAAAATCAAATGAGTGGATGTTTGTTACTAACCTTAAAGCAAAAAGATCAAGCCATTCTTCAAAATCCAAGCACTAGCTTCATGGTGAAGAGCAGCCGCAACAATGGAGGGAAGGGTGCAAACGCGTGCCTCTGTTCTCAGGATGGAAGAGAGGAGGAAGGAGAGGATGGCTGCAATCTTTTTGTGTTGTAGGCTTATCACCGTCGGTTCTTGGCTAGAACCGATAGGGATAGAGCCCAATCACTGTCGGCTCTTGGCTTAAACCAGCAGTGATGAGTGACCGCCAAAACACTACCGGTTCAAGCCACCAACCAGTAGTGATGTGGTCCTTCACTGCCGGTTTTAGCCCAGCCCCAATCATTTTTTTATTTTCAAGCTCATAACCGACAGTGAAGGTACATCACTGCCGATTCTCACAAATCCGGCAGTGATGATGCAGGCAGTGATGTGCAAATTTGGCATAGTGTCATCACTCCACTTCTCAATATTATAATCAATTGCTACCTTGGGATTTGTAAAGCCAATGTATCTCTCTTGAGCTGCAATATGTGCCTTAGAATCCATATGTTTACAAAGTGCTTTCTCTCCTATATTCCAATTCTTCCAGCCATCAACAGTAAATGTGTCTGACCTAGTACCCTTCTTGAACAAATAGCATATGAAGCAAAACACAACATCCTTCTTAATACTATACTCAAGCCAATCATTATTGTACATCCAACAATAGTTGAATCCCCGATCCCTATCTGAAATCTTTCTTTTTGAAAAATCATGTGCAAAAGGTTTGAATGGACCTTTAATAATATATGATCTTCGAATTGCATCTTGATCATTAACAGGATAGTCTAGAATAGGACGTCTTTCACCTGGATCATGTGGAAGGTAATTGATGTCATAAACTGGTGGCAGTGAAGACGGTTGTGGCGGTGGTGGTGGTGGTGGCATAGGATTTACAATTTCCTCAACTACTCTCTCATGAGTCTGCTCTTCCACCGCAGGTTCAACCGGATCAGGATTAGAAGTAGCAGTAGCTGCCACTGCCTTCTTCTTTGATGCATGCTTCTGAAAAAGAGATGCAATGTCCCCATTTCTCTTCATAACTGCCTAAATATTACAAAGAATACAGTGCCAAATAATTAAATAAATTGCACTTGCATGATTGAACTCTCGCATGTGATTATGGATCACTCACATGATACAAGTACTGAACAAAAGATCAATCTAGATCGACTCTGATGTTGGGAAAATCCTCCACCTCGCCACGTGATAGATGATTCTATAATTTTAGCGCTAAGCAATTAGCAATTAAAAGTACACATGAATTTTTAAAAAAGCCGAACAACAAAGATTGAATCTCACCTGAACAATTCCGATCACAAATTCACCTAGATGCCGGTGGCCGGTGCCGTCGTAGGACAGGGTGAAGGCCGAACGGGACACGAGGTCACAAGGACGTGTGGCCGGTTCCATCGTAGGGTAGGGCGACAGCCGACGGCATGAATGATTTGTATTGGCGTCGATGTAGGACAGGGCGAACACTCGAAGTCCAACCAACGCGCTGCCTCGATCCGTAATTCCGTATTGGCGTTGGCGTTGTCCCTTGATCCCGTCTCCATCGCTGGCCGCATGGGCCACGTTCCCGCTTGGGCTTCACGCTCGCTCACGGGCCTGCCTCTCGCTCGTGGCTCGTGCTAGCACACGCTCAGGCAGTCAGGCTCGGCTCTTGTATACTACAACAGATGAGTGTATATGTGTATATATACGTATATATACTTGCTCTGTTGCCAGAATTGCAGGGTATACCGGTGCATAACCGGCATACCCTGTAGCTCCGCCACTGGCGAGTGGTGGAACGCCGACATGGAGCAAGTTCTCCTGGAGGCCCAGCGGACCGGCGGCGACGTTAACGTCTCCAACGCCAACACCATCAACGGCCAGCCCCGCGACTACGCCCCGTGCTCCAAGAACGACACCTTCAGGATGCCAGTGGAGCACAACAAGACGTACCTGCTCCGGATCATTAACGCGGGGCTCACCACCGACATGTTCTTCGCCGTTGCCGGGCACCGCCTCACGGTGGTCGGCACCGATGGCCGCTACCTCAAGCCGTTCACCGTCGACAACATCATGATCTCCTCCGGACAGACCTTGAACGTGCTCCTCGAGGTCAACCGCGCCACCAACGGTTCAGGCGACAACAGCCGCTACTACATGGCTGCGAGCCCGTTCTTCACCAACGCTGGACTACTCCCGTACGACGAAAAAAATCACCACGGCCTTTCTGGAGTACACGGACGCGCCACCCTGCACGGGGCCATTGGACTCCCCCGACTTGCCGAGTGTCCACGATGTCGCAGCGGCGACAGCGTACACAACGCAGCTCCGGTCCCTGGTCACCAAGGAGCACCCAATCGATGTGCCAATGGTGGTTGACGAGCACATGCTCGTGACAATCTCTGCCGGCACCCTGCCCTGCGAGGCCAACAAGACGTGCGGCGGCCCGTTAGGCGGCCGCGTCGCGGCAAGCCTGAACAACATCAGCTTTGTGGCGCCGGTCGTCGACATCCTCGACGCGTACTATGACTCCATCAGCGGCGTGTACGAGCCAGACTTCCCCGACAGGCCGCCCTTGTTGTTCAACTTCACCGCCTCCAAATCGCCGCAGGAGCTCCAGCTCATGAAGCGGGGCATCAAGGTGAAGGTGTTGGAGTACAGCACCGTGGTGGAGGTGGTGTTCCAGGATGCCCTCACCGCCGAGAACCACCCCATGCACCTGCACGGCTTCAGCTTCTACGTGGTGGGCCGAGGGTTTGGTAAATTCGACAAGGACAAGGACCCGGCCATGTACAACATGGTGGATCGATCCGCCGTACCAGAACACCGTATCCGTGCCCCCTGGCGGCTGGGCTGCAATGCGCTTCCGTGCCGCAAATCCTGGTAAGAACTGCATTTGAATTAAATTTGGGCAACATTGCAACGATGAACTACAGTAATATATATGCGTTGTTATATGGAGTTTTTTTTTCTTATATGTGTTGTGCTGTTATTTTTCTTGTTTATTAGGTGTGTGGTTTATGCATTGCCACTTCGATCGTCACATGGTGTGGGGCATGAACACTGTGTTCATTGTGAAAAATGGCAAAACCCCAGACGCTCAAATGATGGCACGTCCTCCTAACATGCCCAAGTGCTAGTAATAATAAGGAAACAAGGGCATGATCCATGCCTGCGCTTTGCATGCAAAACAATCAAGCAAAATATCTGATCTTACTAGATTGGCAATTGGTTTAATTATTTGCGCCACAGATTTTAAGTAGTGTGGTTTCTTCAAATAATTTTTTATTTAGTATATATCGTTTATTTTTTTCTCTTTTTTTCATTTGGTGGAACAGAAAAATATATTCGTTGTATTAATTGTTTGTACATGTTGATTTACTCCTATTTGTATGTTACGGTGCATTCTGTATCCTGTGAAAATTCAATATACATACGTGCTTCGTATATTTATTTATTTATTTTTACCACAATAAGATCATGATTATTTAGAGAAAATATGTTTGATAACAACACTGTTCAAATATCTTTTTACTTTTACATGATAGAATTAA
Source organism: Miscanthus lutarioriparius (assembly GCA_904845875.1). Lineage (NCBI taxonomy): Eukaryota > Viridiplantae > Streptophyta > Magnoliopsida > Poales > Poaceae > Miscanthus > Miscanthus lutarioriparius. The sequence continues at coordinate 41,964,282 of CAJGYO010000010.1, read as the reverse complement.
AAACATCTGATCCCATCATTTACAAATTATTATAAGTACATAGTCACAGATGGTTTTTCCATTTATTATTATTATGTTACAATGGTCAATAGTTGCGCCCATAGAAACAGTTTTGGATGTCTCCTCGAGCCAAATTTTAAGAATACTTATTATATTACGATAATTCAATAAGTGTCCATTGAGAAGGTGGCCATGCCCTACACCCCCTTAATTAGCTACTTAATGTTTCAATTGCTAGTTTGTGGTCTTATTTGTATTCAGGAATTCGTCGTCTTATATAAATAAAATTTGGCTTTTTATTATTTTATCCATACTTTTGTTTCTTTTATTTATTATTTCGTAACAAACATCTATTTCGTCATCACAGTACACTCTCTAATTAGTTTGTCAAATGTAATTAGTGTTTTCTTGTTTGCTAAATTGAACTCTAATAACATTCATATTATTTAGAATTAGTCTTCATGTTATCTTTCTTATCTTCATTCTTTGTTCATGTTATTATTGTGATTCTTTTTTTTTTGTCCAAGAGTTGGATTGATCAGGTGAACGTTAAAGACCTAGGGCTAATTATTTTTTTTTCTTTTTCTCTAAAATATTTAGTGCACTTTTTTTATTTTTAGATTTCTTTTGCATCGTAACACAACCATATATTTGGTTGTTATGTATACTCAGTAGTGGCTAAACCAACGCTTAGTGACCCCGGGCAGCCGCCGGGCTCAGGAGCTAGTGCAAAGGGATTTTTTATTTGTATAAAAGAGAAACACTATAAGATAAAATATTTCTGCATAATAAGAAACATACAGGCATGTAAAAAGTTTTAGCTCCACCAGTATATATATTATGGCCATCTATGTATCTCCTCGGACATGATCGTTGGTTATCGGTTTGATCGGCCTATGTCCAAATCCTCGCTCCGCCCCTATCTATCAATAAGTATTATATTATGCTCCACCAGTATATATATTATGGCCATGCATGTATCTCCTCTGACATGATCCTTGGTTATCGGTTTGAACGGCCCCCTATCTCTTGCGCTCCAGAGTGTCCTCAAGCTTGAATACCTTGCAATCGAGATAGTCATTGCGAACCCAAAGTCTCCGACCTTATCCCTCAGGTCTACGATCTCTTGCTTCAGCTTCTCCTCACGCTTCTTAGACACCGCAAGTGAATGATTCATATCTAATGTTATCCTCCATCCTATTGGTAGACCTGGACTTCCAAGCTAGGTGAAGGGCAGCCGCTACTGTGGTAGTTGCAGTGGCTGCATGATTTTTCATGTGGTTTAAGAAGAGCTGAAGATGCCCGCTTAGTGATCTATGGACCTATGGCAGAGAGGGACCAACAGAGGATGAATAACTTAAAATACATATATGAATCTAATGATGTTCATTGTGTAAACCTTCTTAGGATGAAGAGGGAACCTTTTTCCAACTGTGTGACCTATTTCGTGGTAGAGAATTGGTCACTAACAGCATACTTGCATCTGTTGAAGAACAAGTTGTAATGTTCTTGCATGTTGTTGGTCACAATGAGAGATTTAGAGTTGTTGACCTCACATTTAGGAGATCAGCAGAGACTATTAATAGGTTTTTTTAGAGGGTGTTGTATGCAGTAGGGGAGCTGAGGAATGAATTGATTGTCCCTCCTGATGCTACCAATGTCCATCCTAGGATCCTTGGGAGTAAAAGGTGGTACCCCTATTTCAAGGTTGGTGTCCCATACATTTTAATGAGGTCATCATTAATTAACCCATATGTTAGTGACAATATTCACTACCACTTATGTTTTGTTGATCTAGGACTGCATAGGAGCAATTGATGGGACACATGTGTTAGTTAGAGTGTCTGTGAAGATGCAAGCTACCTTTAGAGGCAGGAAGGATACCATCACAAAAAATGTTTTGGCTGTAGTGGACTTTGACATGAGGTTCACCTATATATATGTTCTTGCTGGTTGGGAGGATCTGCACATGATGCTCTTATATTGTCTGATGCTCTAGAAAGAGCTGATGGCCTTAGAGTCCCACCAGGTATCATCCAAACCACACATAGCCATTGCAAATTAAATGACCATAAATGAAATTACCAAAACATGTCCCTGTCTTCAAATTTCTTGGCAAATTCAATCTTGTGGTTGCTGGATATGCAGTGAGGCCTAGTTTCTTGCCACCATATCATGCCACCCGGCATCATTTGAGGGAGTTTGGTTCAAATAGACCTCAAAACCAAATAGAGCTATTCAATCTGAGGCATTCCTCTCTTAGAGTGATAGTAGAGAGCGTCTTTGGGGCATTGAAGAATAGGTTCAGGATTCTGGACAACAAACTTTTCCACCAATACAAAACTCAAGTAAAGCTTGTTCTTGCTTGTTGCATTCTGCACAATTGGATCCTCAGACATGGCCAGGATGAACATGTGCCTCCTGAATCTTCCTAGACTCCTAACAACAATGACAATGCCACACAGGCAGATCATGTGTCTGACAATGGTACCTAGGCACAACAAAGGGATGCATGGGCTGCCTAGATGTGGCAACACAGGGGGAATTTGAGACAGTAATCCCTCTCTATGAACTATTTTAGCACTTCTGGTATGTGTACTGATTAGTAGCATTGATGGAACTTGTAATATTTTCTGATACCTAAGGCACTTTGCAGTGGTGTGATCCCTACTTGTTTGTTCCTACAACTTTGTTTATGTATGTGTTTCTTCCTTTCTATTTGTTCATGTATCCTACCATGGTTTGTTAAATGTTTGGCTGGTTGTGGATAGGAAATGGAGAACTTGGGTGATCAGGTTGTTAACATTGTGGATGGTGAGGACAATGTGGTGGGAAATTAGGGTGGGCTACTTCTTGGTGAGGATGGCATTCCTGCAGACCCTCTACCCAATGGCCCAATGCATTGGACTCCTGTCTAGTCTGGGTTCATGCTAAGGAGGTTCCATGATCTAGTTGGGTAGGGGTCAAAACTGACAAAGGTTTCAAGGAGGTGCATGTTAGGTAGGTTGCTAGCATGGTTTCTGAGTTTGCTGGGGTCAATGTGACCACCCAGTAGATTTACAATCACTTGCGCAAATGGAGGACAAGGTGGGTTAAGATTGTTAGGCTGGAGGGCCTCAGTGGTGCTCTCTGGGATGAGGACCACCAAATGATAGTCCTTGATGATGAACACCTGATTGGCCACACCTAGGATAGGACATGTTTAGCTAACACATCATATATCCCATCCCTGCTTTTGTTTTGCTCCCTGCTTGTCTTTTGCTTCCCTATGGCTAATTGTTGTATTCATTTGACTAACTAGGACCACCCAGCTGATGCTAAGTTCTTGAGCACACCTATAGAGAACTATGTTCAGATGGAGGCTATAGTTGGTGGTAACCATGCCACTGGCAAGTTTGCCATGGGCTCAAATGAGCCTTTGGGTACACCAACTGACCTTGGCCAAGGTGATGTAGATGGTAAGGAGGACACTACTGAGTTGGGTGGGAATTAGGCTGATTCTAGCAAGGGAATTGAGACTGGTATGTAGAGCTCTAAGGGTTCTACTGACAAGGACAATGAGGGAAGATGTGAGAAGAGGAGGAGGCTCACTCAGGAGGAAATTGACCTCATGAATATTATGACTGAGGCTGTTAAGTCTGTTGCAGGCGCCTTGAAGGCTCCTCAACATAATGAGGTCCATGAGGATCTCTATGGCTGTGTGATGAGTTGCCCTGGTTATGAACAGCAGGCACTGATGTATGCACTTGTCTATCTGCTGAAGAACAAAGTAGAAGGGTTGTGATTTGTGCTCATAGGATCTTGTGTCTCAGGACCTACCTGAGCACTACCTACTTTGCCTAGGTGCATGTGATCTGACCTCCTGATTTTTGCAAATAGCCATGCTAACTGTCTTATGATGTAGCTTTCCTTTTGTGGTGGAGCACTAACCACTAGTGGTGATCATAGTCACAAAGTTTCTAGGTTGATGGGGTTGAGGTATGGGGTCGCGGTACGTGGTACGCTACTCGCGAGAGATTTTTACACTTCAGGTCGAAAATGAACCCGTGAACCCGGGTCGAGGGTCAAAGGTGGTGAACCCATTTGATGTGACTATGGTGGTGATAACAGACCCTCTATGAAGCCAAACCAAGGCTGGTGGTATTTTTGTATAGCATAGGAAACATGGTTATGGATGTGAGACTATGGGTTATGTGTGGTGTAGACATGAACACCTGATCTTCTTATTCTGTGTGCTGGACACATGAACCTGATGTCTTAATCTTTCTGCAATGTTTATTCCTATGGTCAGTACAGTTGGTGGTGCATTGTGAGGATGTCATTTGGCCAATGATGCAACTTGAAAATTAAACTTTGAGGTGGCCACACTTTGGTTTTTCTATCTTGTATATGGTTCTCATGACTATCATCAAACCATGTGACACGTCCATTCCCAAGCAACAGCTCAGTCATGCTTAGTTGATGGCTGGGATGGATGTGTCCCAAGGTTCCATGCCTATCATGAGCTTGGGTTTCTACTATGTTTTTATATTCCCCTTGGCAGCCATCTATGATTGAGTATTTGTGAACTGAATCAACATTTCAATAAGCTGAGGCCTCACTTTCTTTTGCCTGTGATGTTAAGAGTTGTCATACCCCTTCATGATGAAGCACCTCATTGGTGAGGCATGGTTGATCATCGATTTGGTTGCATCCAAACCGAAGATCTTCTATGCCGCACTCATGTGATGTTTCTAGTTTCATTTTTTACTGAGGCTATTGGAACTTTGCTGTTGTTGTGATGCGTATGATGATATAAACTTTGCCATGTCAACTACAATACCAACACCAGATGACCTTGAGCTGTTGAGGTACTGGAACTTTTCTTCTTCTGTTAGTTCCCGGTTGCTATTTTTTGTCTATTGTTTGCTTTGCTGTTTCGTGTCGTCTTTGTTTTTTATGCTCCAAGCTCAAGGTCAACTGGAGAGGCAAATTTATTTGAGGCCAATCGATTCAACAATAATTCATTTTGTCAATAACTTATACTTGGTTTTATGTGTTGTTTTAAGGGGCACATGGCTTGGTATGTTGTATACCACGACAGAGAGCATGGGGTGTATGCAACCTGGGCTACATGCCATGCTCAAATCACTGGTTTTCCTAACTGCTGCTACAAAAGCTTCCCTTCAATGGAAGAGGCAGTAGCATCCTACATGGAGTTCAAGGGTTGTGAAGATGACAAAGTTTTTTGTGAAGCCTGCTGCCACTGTCGTTGCCAAAACATCTTGGCTTTTTCTTCTTTGCATGGTTCAGTCTTTTATGTTGGTGGTGCTCATCTTTTACATTGTTAAATGTGGAAAGAACTGCTTGTGATGATTTAGCTATAAACATGTACTCATCAATTGACTTCGACCTTGTGAGGTACTACGACCCAGCTCCTGCTCCTGCTCCTGAATTCCACCGGCCATGGAGGAGGGGAGGTCCCGACCGCGGCGGCCGTCGCGCTCGCTTGGTCCAGGTCCCCCGCCACCGCGTCTCCTGGCCTTTACGTCACTGGCAGCGTCCCCCTCCGGAGACGACGATGGTGCGGCCCAGAAAAGCGACGCGGCGATGCCGAGGAGCTCGGAGCCGTACCCGCGAGACGAAGTGACGTGCACGGGTTCTCAAGGTTGCCGTCCACGGCGACGATGCGATTTGATGGGCAGTGAGAGCTGCTGAAAGAAAAGAAAAGATGGAAAGGGTGCTGCCAATTTGAGAGTGCATTGATTTTGCATGCAGCAAATTTGTGAGGGGTGCTGATTTGGTTTTGCGTGCTGTGACCGTGCGTGGCCGAAGCCCGCGGGCGGGTGTGTTGAAGCCTGGCTTCGCCACCGAAACAACTTTGGCCATGAGATGATGGTAAAGCTTCGTGAGAATAGATCTGAGCCATTTATTTCTATCTTATGGGATGTTTTGGGTGCACGAGCTGGGTAGATGTAGGAAAGTTCATCTCTGTGGGGGCAAATTCCTGGGTGGACTAAGCGTATTTCGGATTGATCCCTTATAGTAGAGATAGAGATGTGTCACAAAAATAGATGCTGCAGTTGTTATCTTATTTTTCTAAAAAACATATCTACAGTCATTTCTATAACTTTAGTTTTGAATTCACAACAACACAAATTATTTTGCGAAGTGGTGCCCTTTTATTAACCAAGGCGGTCACAAAATCCAGCCGCCTCATAAAATGCCTGATGATTAACGGAGATGGTCATTTTATTTACCGATGCACCAAAAAATGACCGCCTCGCAAAATCAATTTACAGAGGCAGTCATTTTATTTACCGAGGGGGTTGGAAAATGCCCGTCTCCGAAAATGGATTTACAGACACAGTCATTTTAAGACAAACGCCTCTAAAAATGGTCTATTTTTTGGAGGCGGGCACACTATAAGGATCGCCTTCGAAAATACTGGCCCAGCTCCGAGCTCAAGCCAAGCCCATATCTATCCTTCTACTGGGCTCATATAAATAAAAAGACTTAGGGTTTCACTTCAAAACAGCGCGCACTCTCTCTTTCAGCACATGCGCGGCATCCTTTTCTCCTCCCTGACACGGCGCCCCTCTCTCCTCCCCGCGTGGTGCGCCACCCTCTCAACCGCGCGGCACGCGCGCCTCCCTCTCTTTGGAGCAGTGGGCCGGCCGATGCACCTCCCCAAGCGGCAGCGCAACCACAAAGAGGCGGCGGCCGCGCCCTCCACGGCGACAGCGGGGCCTCCACCGGTGGCACGGGCCCACAACGCTGGCACGGGCCCACAGCGATGCCGCGGTCTCAGGCGACGGTGCGGAACCGGCGACAACGGCGCCTGGGAAGGCCAGATCTGGCGACGGCGTGGGCAGGGTAGGGCGAATCTGGCGGCGGCTCCCTCTTCTCCGTCCCTGATCGACGCGGATCCGGTGGCGGCGCACGCGTGGAGGCTGGATCCGGCTTCCCCGGCGGCGGGGAGCGTGCAGGGACAGATCCGGCGGCGGGGAGTGTCCAGGGGCGGATCGAGCTCCCCCAGCGGCGGCGCAATGCCCAGATCCGGGCATGGTTTAGGCTGCGGGTTTTTTCTTTTCTTTTCTTTTTTTATCCATTTTTCCAAGCGGGCAGTTGAACCGCCTACAGATATAACCATTAACCGAGGCTTTTTCTCACCTATTATAATGCACCGGCATATTTGCTAGTTGACTAAACATTGTCAAAATTTTAATAGTGTTATTCCTGTTCCATTTGGTTGCAGGGCAATTTTTTTAATAAAAAGTAGTATTATCATATGCGGATATGAATGAAATCAATAATTTATGATTTTCTTTTGCCCGTAGCGACGTACAAGGCATGTTTAGCTACAAATAAAAAGCAAACCTTTAGCCAAATTTACAGATTAAGATTAATTTTACACTTCTCCTATATTTCAGGCGTCAGAATTTTAAGATGATTTCAGCCAACACTCTTGTACTGGTGTACTACCCATTATAGTATAAGTAAATTGTCACTTTTGTGACTTGTTATTTGTCTTTATGTCATAACATATTAATTTTTTGTCCTTGTTTGACTATAGAAATAATTGTTAAATTGTCTTTGTGCCAACACATATTAGACTTTATCAGGTTTGTAGTTTTGTCTAACATTCTCGGAAACCAAAAATTACAGATTATGTCTACAGAATTTACAACCAATTAAAACTACTATATTAGTATAAAGTACATGCAATAACCGTTTGTATGAAAAAAACTAAAATTCAGGCACATAAAATTTAGCAAATGCATTAGTTTTATATCAATCACTACTACATAAAATTTTTTGCAAGGCGTTTCCAAAATGGATTCCGAGGCGGTTGGACCGGTTGCCCGCCACAGTTATTCGTGGTAGGGTAGCCGGCCCAGCAACCGCCTCGGTTAATGCTTAACCGAGGTGGGCAATGTAAGAAAACCGCGTCGGTTAACGGTCGCCTTAAAACAACCACCTCGGTTAATCGATATTAATCGAGGTGGGCTTTTAAGGTTGCCCACCTCGATAAATTTATTTTTGGAGGTGGGTGCACTATAAGGCCCGCCTGTGTTAATATTGGCCCGGTCTAAGGCCCACTAGCAAGTAAGAGTATATAAATGAACGAGGAAACCCTAGCCCACTCGCGACCTGTCCTTTTCATCTCCCACTCGTGTGACGGCGATCTCTCTCGTCCTCGCGACCGTGACTTCCCTTCCTCCACCGACGCCGCCCCTTCCCTTCCTCCACCGCGACAACGCTCATCTTCCTTCCTCCCACCGCGACACCGCCCCTCTCCCTTCCTCCCATCATGACAGCGCCCCCCCCCTCTCTCTTTCGGAGCAAGGGGCCGGTGCCACCTCTACCTCGGCGGGCGGTACCTCCACCCGGCGCCACCTCCACCTCTGCGGATCTGGTGGAGCGCGCGGGTGGCGGCGCGGGCAAGGCAGATCCGGTGGAGGGCAAGGCAGTGGCGCTACCTCACGAGCCGGGCCGGCGGTGGTGCGGGCGCTGCGGATCCGGTGGAGGCGCCCCGAGCGGCAGATCTGGGAGCGTCAACTCCCCGAGCGGCGGATCCGGTGGAGGGCGAGGCAGCGGCGGTACCTCACGGGCCGGTGGTGGCATGGGCGCTGCGGATCTGGTGGAGGCACCCCGAGCGGCAGATCTGGGAGCGGCGGATCCGGTGGAGGGCACGGCGGATCTATGAGCGGCGGATCTAGTGGAGGTCGCTAGCCCCGCGGTTCACGGTGGCGGAAACGGGCTCACCGGTGGGCTCGAAAACAGGCCCACCGGTGGGCTCTGAGATGTTTTTTTTGTTTTTTTATTCTAAGTAAATCGTTTAACCGAGACGGACAAAGCAACCGCCTTCATTGTCACGGATTGACATCTGCCTTTCCGCGGAGGCGGATGGTTTGCCGGTCTTGGATAATCCAAATGGGCCACCTTGGTTAAATTTAAAGTAGTAGTGAATGGAAGAAAAAAAAACGCGCTTATCAAAACACACACGAGACGACAATATATGGATGCGCTGCATCTCTCTGATCCGTCTGGCACCGGAAAAGACAGGGGTGTTTCCTGTTTCTCAAGTTTGCGGCTATGCACGCGCACGAGTGAGTATACAAGGTGTGCACGGACAGGCACAGGCAGGCCAGCCCAGGTATCTGCCGCCGAGCCGCCAGAGCAACCTCAAGCACACGGAGTACCTGAGCGCCGTCGCGTAGTTAGCGACAACGTATTACAGAGCACGCGATCGAGAAGCATCCACGACATCGAGGGCGTCGCCATTGCAAAAATCAAGGAGCTCACCCACTACATAAACATACCCAGAGAGAGCGAGAGGGACTGGTGGAACGGCCGGACCATTAAAGAGCTCCTGCCCCTCAGCTTGGCGGCCGGCGCGGCTCCGCAGCCTGTAAGCAGGGGTCAGGGTGTTCAAGCTAGGAAACCTCGACGCACCTAGCGCCAGCATGCAGCATGAAGGGCACAAGCAGGTTCTGAGATGGGGACATGGCTGTCCTTAGTGACATCCAAGAGAAGGTGTGCGGTATATGCATCTAGGCCAAGCCCTCGTGGGTTCAATACTCTCCGAGAGATCGTCATCAGCCCCGCGGAGCACCTGGCGCCGACGTGGTGCTCCAGAGGACGACGCCGCGGTGCGTGACAAATGGGTCCAGCTCCTGGACGCGTGCTTCACACTACTGCGCTGGGAGGCTCCCGGCCAGCGGGCTCGTCAAGGTAGCCGAGAGGCTGCTTAAGTCCAGCGCAGAAGGCACTGGGACGCTGGATTCAAGGATGGCCACAAAGGTCCCGAGAGACCTTCACCCAAAGCCGAAGGATTAAGCCTTCGCTCCAAAGGCCAGGGGTTCAAGTCGACCAATAGAGGACGACGGAGACCTCCTGAAGGACGACCAAGGTTTCCTTCGTCAAGGGTCTTTAGAAGGGCCTCTGGGTCATTCACGATGAAGGTCCCTCAAGCTGAGTGGTGGTTGGCCTCCACCTCCAAAGGTCCCTCAGATGAACCCAGTGGCCTAGCAAGCCTGACAACAGCTCAATAAGGGCCCATTAGGTGAGGCAGTTGCAGCAGGAAATGACTCTTGGACCCTTGTGACCATAGATGTTGTACAACTGAGAATATTCTTAGCATATTCTATAGAAGGTAGAGGACACTTATGTACAAATGGATGTATATAACCAGACCCTAGAAACGGGAGGACTCAAATATAAATAAAGTTGTTAGATCATTTGGCTCGATTACCAAGAAACCAACACCTCGGTAGTTGTGTTCAGGCAGGAGAAGATTAGAGACCTTCGGGGCTCTAATAACCTCCACCCGTCTGAGGACTCCACACTTCTCCATGTCGGGATACAAGATCCCAAAAGTTTTGATAACCGGCTCTAAACAATCATTTTGACAGACTATAAAAACGTTTGGGCAGTAGTGAAGAACAAAATGGGCATTTGCGACAACATCAGCGTATCATCAATTAATGTTGTCATACAACTCACCAATAATAATTAAATGCATGCTCTCTATTGGTAAAGGCGATCAATCATTACTATATTTTATCTTGAAATTTCAAAAGCAACTGTCTGGACTTTCTCCATGCAGATCCATAATTAATTGCCACATCATGAGACAGTTCGGGACAGTTAGCAAGAAGATCGAGCTAGAGTAATAATATCAATGTGCGCATAATCACAATGTGGAAAAGTCAATGTGCGCATAATCACATTAACTAATTAGTTCAGATCTCATATAGTTTTCACTATGGTTTTATCACAGATAAATAAGACACTTGCATGGATGCACGAGGGCCCCTTTGACGAAAGAAACATAACCAGGATTATGCCGGACCTCTGCCAGTTCATTATATATACACGAAGTTGTTAATCAAAGAGGCAGATACTTTGGCAACATTGGTGTGCCGCCCACGGAGCACAAGCACTGAAACCTTTCAGAGTGGGGAGCACCTACGGCTCAGCATTAGTCTAATGACGTCAGGAACATGAACATATAAATATTGAGCCTACCACTTCCAATATGATTGGCTTAATTTGTAATCTTGGTGCTTATTAGACGAGACATGCAACCATATATTGATTGGTGGTCAAATATTACATCATATAGCTGGCATTATATTGGTGCTTGTATATATATAATAGTTGTACCGTAATATCTGAAAAATGTAGAACTATTATGAGAGGAGGCAACAACTTTTTGTGAACATGTTGACGTTGAAGATGACTCCAAGCCAACACACCAGTAGGGTCTTGAACGCCCAAAGAGTATGGATGAAAACGGTACGGATATTTATTCGACCGTCCGTTCGACCGAACAAATATGAACACTTATCTGGATAGTTACTCGGATATCCGTAATTTTTTTCGGATACGGATAATAAAACGGATATCTTAGGCGGATATCAAATACGGATGTAATATCATCGATATCCGGCGGATATCGGATAATCCGGTTAAGTATCGGATATATCCGGATATTTTCAAACGGATATTATCCGGATATTATTTAAACGACCTTGGATGGAGAAATGATCAAAATAAAAATTGTAGATCTCAAAAAGTTATGAAACTTTATTGTTTACAACTTTTTCGTTTGAAATCATTTAGTGCTTCAAAATTTAAACCGTCCAAACTTTCTCAAATGGAAAACTAGTTTATAGGCGTCAAAATTTAAAAATCACAAATTTGAACCATCCAAACTATCTCAAATGGAAAGTTGACCAAAACAACAATTGTAGATCTTGATGAGTTGAACAAACTTGGTATTCAAAACTTTTCAATTTGAAGTCATTTAGAGTTCATAATACTAGAGTCAAAGTGTTGTTTTTTTATTTGACCAAATTTGACTTGGTCAAACTTGCTCAAATGAGACACTAAATGACCTCAGATGAAAAAACTCTGAATACCAAGTTTGATCATCTCAGCAAGATCTACAATTTTTACATAGCTCATTTTCCCATTTGAGAAAGTTTTATCAAACACTAGTCACAAATTCTTGAATTTCATATAGACTTTTTGAAACTATATCACACACTTGTGAAATTTGAACTATATTTTGTTCAAACTTTCTCAAATGAAAAATTTCCTATATAAGGATTTTAGATCTTGATGAGATGAACAAACTTGGTATTCAAAACTTTTCAATTTGAGACAATCTAGAGTTCGAAAACTAGTTTATGGCGTCGAAATTTAAAAATCACAAATTTGAACCGTCCAAACTATCTCAAATGGAAAGTTGACCAAAACAACAATTGTAGATCTTGATGAGTTGAACAAACTTGGTATTCAAAACTTTTCAATTTGAAGTCATTTAGAGTTCATAATACTAGAGTCAAAGTGTTGTTTTTTCATTTGACCAAATTTGACTTGGTCAAACTTGCTCAAATGAGACACTGAATGACCTCAGATGAAAAAACTCTAAATACCAAGTTTGATCATCTCAGCAAGATATACAATTGTTATATAGCTCATTTTTCCATTTGAGAAAGTTTTATCAAACACTAGTCACAAATTCTTGAATCTCATAGACTTTCTGAAACTATGTCACACACTTGTGAAATTTGAACTACATTTTGTTCAGACTTTCTCAAATGAAAAAATTTCCTATATAAGGATTGTAGATCTTGATGAGCTGAACAAACTTGGTATTCAAAACTTTTCAATTTGAGACAATGTAGGGTTCCGAAAACTAGTTTGTAAGCATTGAAATTTAAAAATCATAAATTTGAACCGTCCAAACTATCTCAAATGGAAAGTTTACCAAAACAACAATTGTAGATCTTGATGAGTTGAACAAACTTGGTATTCAAAACTTTTCAATTTGAAGTCATTTAGAGTTCATAATACTAGAGTCAAAGTGTTGTTTTTTTATTTGACCAAATTTGACTTGGTCAAACTTGCTCAAATGAGACACTAAATGACCTCAGATGAAAAAACTCTGAATACCAAGTTTGATCATCTCAGCAAGATCTACAATTGTTATATATATCATTTTCTCATTTGAGAAAGTTTTATCAAACACTAGTCACAAATTCTTGAATCTCATATAGACTTTATAAAACTATGTCACACACTTGTGAAATTTGAACTACATTTTGTTCAAACTTTCTCAAATGAAAAATGGCCTATATAAGGATTGTAGATCTTGAATCCATGACCATGACTCTATGAGGCCCATGAAGCCATGAGCTTGGCTATTTCTACTCATGTCGCGAAGATTGGTGCTTGTATGATGTTTGATGTATGATGTATCTGTATCTTTATCTTATTTGTTGTTTTACTCTTTAGTCTTTCAGCTTAATCTAGATGGATTATGGACTCATAGAGTGGTGTAATGGTTTGCGCACGTATGATATATATATACTGCTTTTACTCAATATCCGAATAGATATTTGTATCCGACCTTCTCCGAATCCGATTCATACCGTATTCGATACTCATTATTCGTATCCGTAACCGAGTCAATCCGTATTCGTATATGTATCCGAACGCTATCCGTGTCCGAATCCGAATCCGAACAGAAATATGAAAACAAATATAATATGAGTGATATCCGTTCGTATCCGATCCGTTTTCATCCCTACCAAAGAGGTTGTAGATCAACCTGCACCGCATCAAGAACGCAGCGTAATCGACCAAACCGATCTAGAGACCGATAAGACCGATGTAGAGCCCGTTCTTGGCTAGAAAAGCTCCCGAACTTCTCCCGAAAAGACCCGTCGGGGAGGAGCATGTGGAGGGTCTCCTAGGAACAGCAAGGCTGCCTAGGATGCCGCTGAATCTCACCGGGAAACTAAACAAATATCAGGAGGGGTTGAGAGAGGGGTAAAGAGTTGATAGGAGTTGATAGATGTGTTTTTTGACGATCGGATAACTAGGAACTCAACCGGTCGTGAATCTCTCTCATATATATATAGGGGGTGGTCTTATCCCAGTAGAAAAACTTCTCCAAAATGCGTTCTCCTAGTTTTCCACGTCAAAAACATACAAAAATCAATTTGGAAACCAACTTGACTCGGAATCCAGGACGAGTTGGCTTAGCCGACAGGGGGAGTCGGCTAAGCTGACTTTTGCGGGCTCGGCTAGGCCGACTGGCTGCAGCTTGCAGAGGCTCGCCGTCTTCTCCGCGTGTTTTGTTTATTATTTTGTCACGTCGCCTAACCTCTGACATGTCCATGATGTTTATAACTTGTTCATGGTGCCCAAAACCATCTTGGGACATTTTTGTGTGTCAACAGATATCCCCATATTTTTAGGTGAATGTACATGAACCTGAAAATATTTAATCAAATAAAAATTGAACAACGACGATACCCATCTCATTGGCTGCTCAGCGACTAAGGGCGATGTATACATTGGCCATTTTTGTTCTAAGGGTGATACATGTATTGACTATTGCTTGGAGAGCACTTAGGCTTCTTGCCAAATATAAGGGACCGTGACGCCTAAGAGGGGGGGTTGAATTAGGCAACTTAAAACTCTAACTCTAACTATGGCCTCTTTTTCTATCCTTAGCAAAACCTATGCAAAAGATATATATCTTAATGTGCAACTACGGTTTTGCTAGTGTGTTGCTATCTCTACCGCAAAAAGGAGTTATGCAACCTAGGTTCCAAACCTATCAACTAGCCTATCACTAAGCTAGGAAAGTAAAGCACAAACCAAGATTCCAATGTAAATGCGGAAGCTAAAGAGTAAGATAGAGATATGCAAACTCTCATCGACGACTCTGGTATTTTTACCGAGGTATTGAGAAGCGCACAAGCTTCCCCCTAGTCCTCGTTGGAGCCCCTCGCAAGGGCCAAGCTCCCGGTCGGGTAACTCCGTGGATAGCCCTAGGCCTGCCCCATGCGCAAGTGGGTTTCCTGTGTGCCTTCCGGCAAGCCTCTCCCGGACCGGTCTCCGCCGTCTTCACTATCAAGGTTCCGGCCGAACGCGCACGGGCCTTGTTCCCTTGACATACAGTGGCGGCAAAGACAAACAGCGGTTGGTGTGATCTCGGAAGACTACAAGACCCTCCGATGTACAGCAATGGTGCGCGCAAGCACCGAGTGGTAAGAGGTACGCAAACCTCACTAAACACTAGGCCTAAACCTATAGCAAGCGCATAAGCGGTGGTCTAATCAACCTAAGCACTTTGCAAAGCACCTACGCTAATCACCTAATGAATCACTAGGCACTATGCAAGTGGAGATCACTAAAATGGTGTATCAACACCCTTGGTATGTTTGCTCAGCTCTCCGCATCTCAAATGGCTGGTTGGAGGGTCTATTTATAAGCCCCATAGAGAAAGTAGTCGTTGGGGGTGAAACCTAGCTTTCTGCTACTGACTGGACGCTGCTGTCGTCCTGATCAGACACGTCCGGTCGTCTCGACCGTTGAGCGCGCGCGTAGAGATCGGACGCACTGTCGAGTCCGATAATCATCAACTGGACACGTCCATCGCATTTGCGCCGCTCTAGAACCACTCTGGACATGATTGGACACTGCACTTTGTGCGTCCGATCATCCAATGCCGCTGCGTCCAGTCCTCACTGAGTTGTTGCTGTGACTATGAACAGTGAAGTCCGTGCATCCGGTCACGGCCTCGCTCAGCGTCCGGTCGCTGTCTGCTAACGCCTGCTGCCGTTGAGCAACTGATCGGACGCGTCCGGTCCATATAGGGGCCACGTCCGGTCACCTCTGCCGAGCTCGTTTCTTCGTGATCTTATGTTCGGCTTGGTTTCCATCTTCGTGCTTGGACTTTGCTTGATATCTTGAGTCTTCTCTTGTGCTTCTAGGGTCTTGCTTATGGTGTTGATCGTGGGATCATCATGTCGCCTTCATCCAAGTCACGTCTTGCACCCTATTGAACTACAAAACAATTACTTGCAAATTCATTAGTCCAATTTGGTTGTGTTAGTCATCAAACACCAAAATCCAAAGTAAATGGGCCTAGGGTCCATTTTCCTTATAATCTCCCCCTTTTTGTGATTGATGACAATATGACCAAAGCAAGCAAATAATAAAATTTTTGAAATTTAAAAACTATTTACTTGCTAGGATGCAATTCAAAGGGCAAGATTATATGATGCTAAAAGATGCCACATGTAAACATCTTTGGAAACTTATCTTGCCCTTGCAAATGTCCCGATGTGGCATTATGGATTTAAGCCTCCCCTAACTCCATAATCCACTATCCTCCCCTTTTCGGACCATTACCACTTGAAAATTATTATGATCGGGCTTGCTTTTGGTCCTACAAATTCTCCTTGTTTGGAATCAAACACCGAAAAGGAAGACATTAGTAGCACAAGGGAGGGTCAAACTTTGTGCTCCTTTGTATGTGGAGTGGAATAGATCACAAAATTTGACTCTCATATTACATAGACTAAGCTCCCCCTAAATATATGCATACATATGATGGAGAATGTAGTTTATGCATAATTGGCAAATTAATGCTCAAGGGAGTTTAATCTATATAATGCATGGAGAAAGCATATAAATACCAAAGTGAAATCAACATGATGATATCGGTTTAGAAATACCACATGTGGAAACCAATTTGATTTATACCACTTACAATAGGTGGTGGATATTTTGAAGTATGATGCTTAACTACGGGACTCCATTTTCCTTGCAATGAGACTACTACACACATGATAAGCTTGAAAAGGTATTAGTCTGAAAGCATCCAACTTGTAGAGTAACCTTCCCCCTAAATTTGTACACACAAGTATGGAATACTTGTAGGAGACATGCACATTGATTTTAGAATCAACAATACCACTTGAAAAATGACATCACATGAATGTGAGAATCATTTTCGAAGGTGATATTCGGCAGAAATTATGTACAATTTGGACTTTGACACATATTAGATGAACAATTGTAAAACAAGCTATGTGCCGTGCTCCTAAACAATTTAAACCATGTAGGCTTGCTCCAAGGGTTAAGAGTGAAACCGAGCAAGCCTACCATAAGGTATACCTAGTGTATGCAAGACAAAAGATTAAACATTCAAATGCAAACCTAGGCATGAAAAGGAACTAGATGCTAATTGAAATTGCAAGAAATTAAATCTAGTTACCTAACATGGGAAGGGGAATTTGGGTCCAAAATATTCACTAACCCACTTGGCAATTACCTTGTCCATTATGATGCACCCCATGAAATGCACCCATACTTTGCCAAGTCTTCAAATTCCCCGAAGTCCATTAGACTTCTCACTTCACTTTCGAGATCCAAACCTTCTTGGTGCTCTTCATGTTGGAAATGATCTCCTTTGGCACCAAAATGCGTTTGGCCTCATTGTTGGCTTGCTTGTTCACCTTGATGGCCACCACCTTGTCATTTTTCTTCCTCTTCAAGAGATAAGGTGTGGAGGCCTTTTTGTCCACCTTGTTGGTGCAGGTGTTGGAGAGCTTGCTTGTTTGCTTTCTGTTTTTCTCTTTCTTCTTAGCTCCTTCCTCATTCTTCAGCTTGCACTCATAGGACTTGTGGCCTTCCTTGTGGCACATATAGCAAACCACGGTTTGTCCTTCACCAAACTTCTTCACTCCCTTAACGGTGTTATCTTGATGATGTTGGGCTTGCTCCATTTTGCCTTTCACTTGAGTCAAGTCCTTGATAAGGCGAGCCACTTCTTGCTTGAGTTGCTCATTCTCCATTGCGACCTCTTGTATGCATGTATCTACAACAACTTTCTCAACACATACTTGGTTGCACAAGGGTGAGTCTAAATATAAATCATTGCAAGAAGTAGAAGCATCCTTTTTAGGCATGTCAATGGTAGAACTTTTCTTTTTAGGTGCCTTGGTGAGGGTTGTACCAATGGCTTCAAGATTAGCAACTTTATTAGTTAGCTCATCACAATGTTTGCACATGGTTTCCATTTTAGCAAGCAAACTTTTATAAGCATCTTGTGAGCTAGCTAAATTATCTTTTATTTTTCATTTTCTTTACAAGTTGCTCATCATTGATTGTGCATGCATTTGTTGTTGCACTAGCCTCAAGTTGCTCAATTTTAGTAGATAGTTCAATATTGAGATTGGCAAATGTCTCATATTGTTCAAGCAAGGTTTTATATGCTTCTTGTGAACTATCTAACTTTTCTTGCAACATTTTTGGCTTCTTTTGTTGGCTAGTGCAAGCCTTAGCATATTTAAGATTTTCTTGCACAAGTTCATTAAGAGAAGGTATTTCATTATCACTACCACTCTCACTAGAGGATGAGCTTTTCGTTACCTCGTGCCAAAAGGCACACACGATAAGAGCTTGAAGATGAGTGCTTGTGGCCTCGCCTCTTATGATGGTCTTCTTCTTCACTTGAAGAATCATCCCATGACCTTATTGATGTGAGGGCTTTGTCCTTGCACGCCTTCTTCTTTGTCTTGGGTGTGGGCTTGTTTGTACAAACTTCCACAAAGTGCCTCAACTCGCTGCATCCATAGCATCCTTTCTTTCTTTGCTCATTTCTTTGATTGGTGAAGATGAAATCTTGAATTTGGATGGGCACACACTTGACATTGAGCCTTTGGATCATCTTCTCCACCTTGTTGATAAGTTTGATTGAGTCTTCATCAAGGTCAGAGATGGAGGAGGAAGATTGATCATCATCACTTGAATCTCTATCATCATCATCATCATCATCATCATCATCATCATCATCATCATCATCATCATCATCATCATCTTCTTCTTCTTCTTCTTCTTCATCTTCACTTGAGGAGCTCTGAGCTTGAGCTTGAGCTTGTCTCAACTTGCTTGCCTTCATCTTCTTTTTTCTCACTACATGCGAGAGCTTTGCCTTTTGCTTGATGACGAGGCTTCTTCTTGACCCATCTTCCGTGACATTTCAAATGCCACTATCTTGCCAATGACTATGGTCGGGGTCATGGTGCTCAAGTCCTCTATGTTGTGAAGGATGGTGATGATGCTTGCATATTTCTTTTATGGTAGCACGGAGATGATCTTCCTCATGATGTCTGCATCATCTAGCTTCATTAATCCTACTGAATGGAGCTCATTGATAATTAGATTCAAATGAGAATACATATCACGAACAAGCTCATCATCATTCATTTTAAAGGAATCATAATTTTGTTTAGCTAGACAATGTTTTTACTCACGGACATTAGTTGTGCCGTCATGGAGCTCTTGGAGTTTTAATCAAATTTTATGTGCTGTATTTAAAGTGAACACTTGGTTAAACACATCCATGCTAAAAGATTCAAACAAGCAACTTTTAGCTCTAGCATTGAAATGAATTTCTTTTTCTTCACTCTTTGTAGGTTTATAGGGATTCTTAATGGATTTCATCCCATCACGAGTGACTCTCCAAACACCCAAATCTACTGCCTCAAGGTGACAATCCATTATAGCTTTATAGTAGGGGAAGTTAGTGCCGTCAAAGTGCGGAGGTCTAGAGGTATCCATCACAACCACTCTAAATAGCGTCGGCTCAACGACGGTGAAGCCAAAGGTCCAAATTGAGCCAACCTGCTCTGATACCACTTGTAAGGGACTGTGACACCTAAGAGGGGGGGTTGAATTAGGCAACTTAAAACTCTAACTCAAACTATGGCCTCTTTTTCTATCCTTAACAAAACCTATGCAAAAAGATATCTATCTTAATGTGCAACTACGGTTTTGCTAGTGTGTTGTTATCTCTACCACAAAAAGGAGTTATGCAACCTAGGTTCCAAACCTATCAACTAGCCTATCACTAAGATAGGAAAGTAAAGCACAAACCAAGATTGAAATGTAAATGCGGAAACTAAAGAGTAAGGTAGAGATATGCAAACTCCCGTTGACGACTCACTAAAATGGTGTAATCAACCTAAGCACTTCGCAAAGCACCTACGCTAATCACCTAATGAATCACTAAGTACTATGCAAGTGGAGATCACTAAAATGGTGTATCAACACCATTGGTATGTTTCCTTAGCTCTTCGCATCTCAAATGGACGGTTGGGGGGGGTCTATTTATAAGCCCCATAGAGAAAGTAGCCATTGAGGGGTGAAACCCAGCTTTCTGCTACTGGCCGGACGCTGCTGTCGTCCTGATCAGATGCGTCCGGTCGTCCCGACTATTGAGCCTCTCTGGACGTGTCCGTCACATTTGCGCCGCTCTAGAGCCTCTCTGGACATGATCGGACGCTGCACTTTGTGTGTTTGGTCATCCAGTGCTGCTGCGTCTGGTCCTCACTGAGTTATTGTCGTGACAATGAACAATGAAGTCCGTGCGTCCGGTCATTGCCTCGCTTAGTGTTCGGTCGCTGCCTGCTGATGCCTGCTGCTGCCGAGCAACTGATCGGCCGTGTTCGGTCCATATAGGGGCCGCATCCGGTTACCTCTGCCGTGCTCGTTTCTTCGCGATCTTGAGTCTGGCTTGGTTCCCATCTTCGTGCTTAGACTTTGCTTGATATCTTGGGTCTTCTCTTGTGCTTCTAGGGTCTTGCTTATGGTGTTGATGGTGGGATCATCAAGTCGCCTTCATCCAAGTCACGTCTTGCACCCTATTGAACTACAAAACAATTACTTGCAAATTCATTAGTCTAATTTGGTTGTGTTAGTTATCAAACACCAAAATCCAAAGTAAATGGGACTAGGGTCCATTTTCCTTACACCAAACACTTGAAAAGTACTTTTTCAAATACCTCCCATTGATTTGCTATTGTGAGACATTCACCTTGCAATGTCTCTAGCAGATAGGAATTACCGAATATGACTTTGATCACTTTGTAAGGACCCTCCCAATTTGGTGACCAATTGCCAAATTGATTGCTCTTTGATCCAATTGATAGTATGATTTTCCACACTAGTTCTCCCACTTGGAAGGATTTGCTCTTGACTTTCTTGTTGTATACCTTGGTAACTCGAGCCTTGTCTTTCTCTATCTCCTTGAGAGCTTTCAATCTTATATCAGTCACCTCATCAATATTATCCATCATCAAATTATGATACATAACAGCAGATAAATCATTTGGTTTAGCAAGCCTGTATGCATCCAAATTTACTTCGATGGGCAACACGGCCTCTTGACCATATACCAACTCAAAAGGAGTAACTTTTGTAGCACCATGCCTTGAAATGCGATGTGCCCTTAAAACTTCAAACAAAACTTCATGCCACCTCGGATTTTCCTCAATCTTCTTCTTGATAAGCTTGATCAAAGTGTTATTACTAGACTCAGCCTAGCCATTAGCTTAAGTATAGTATGGAGATGAATTGAGCAACTTAATCTTATATAATTCGGCAAATTCCCTCACCTCCTTAGACACAAATGATATCCCTTGATCCGTAGTTAATATTTGAGGGATGCAAAATCTATGGATAACATGCTCAGTGATAAACTCAATTACCTCCTTATATGTCATATTCTTCAAAGGAATTGCCTTGGTCCACTTAGTAAAATAATCCATAGTAACCAACACAAAACGGTGTCCTTTTGAAGATGGGGGATGTATTTGGCCAATGAAATCTAGCCCCAACCATAAAAAGGCTATGGTTTGATGATAGGATGAAGCATAGCAGCAGGCACAAGCTGAATATTCCCAAACTTCTGGCACTCTTTGCATCCTTTGTAATAACAAAAACAATCGGCCATCATAGTAGGCCAATAAAAACTGGCTCTATGCAATAACCACTTCATCTTCAGGGCTGATTGATGGGTACCCCAAATGCCTTCATGGACTTCTCCCATAGCCACTCTTGCTTGATCGGATCCCAAGCACTTAAGCAACAAGTCTTTGGCAGTTCTCCGATAAAGCTTATCATTATGCAACACATATTTGAAAGCGCTCTTCCAAACAGTTTTATCACTTCTGGCACTTGGATCATGCAAATATCTCAGTAAGAGAGTCCTCCAATCTTCTAAATCGTCCCCAACATCACTGGAAGTTACGTCGGGCCGATTTGGGAGCTTTTTGGGTGAAGTGACCGGGCTGAGCTGACTTGGAGGAGTCAGCCTGGCCGACTAGGGCAGTCGGCCTAGCCGACTAGGGCAGTCAGCTTAGCCGACTGGTCTGTACCTGCACGGGAAAATTTTAAAATTTCATGCATCGGTTGTTCCTGAATATGAAAATTACGCCCACCGACGTCATATCTAGATGCTTGTTGTGGGGGTATGGCCCCCGGTATCCACAAGACAAGACATGGGCCGCACCATCAGAGGTAGCCCAGCCTACAAGATCAAGGTGTGCGCGGCGCTACTTGGCGTGCACCGCAAGCTATTGTATAGTACCAAATATGATACTTTCCTTGTAACCCTGCCCCTCTAGAGTATATAAGGAGAGGCAGGGGTCCCCTAGTGGACAGATCGATACATCTCATATACAATACAATACACCAAAGACACAGGACGTAGGGTATTACGTCGATCAGACAACCCGAACCTGTCTAAATCGCTGTCTCTGCGCCTTGTGTCACCATCCGGTTCTTGATTACGCGCACCCCCATCGACAAATCTACCATCGCGGGATACCCCTCGGTGGACTGCCGAGCATCTTTTGTTGACAGTTGGCGCGCCAGGTAGGGCCCGTGCGCGCTGATCCCTGGCGAACCAAATGGCGTAACTCAAGATCAACATCCTTCGACAACCACGGCGCACGTCTTCGTACGCGGATTGACACCATCAAGCCGACTACGTCATCCCTACTCCAACACGAGATCAACGTTTCCCTCCATCAAGCGAAAGCTGCCCACGTCGCCGACCGAGATAACGCCATGCGCGCCACCACCGGACATTCATCATCAAAGCTAAGTCATGCTTTAATATTCTTCTAAATATTCTCCGAGCTTCGTATATCGCCATAATATTTCTCTGAGCTGTTTTCTCCATATTTGCTCTCCAAACGATTTTCTGAACCCCCGAACAGTCATGTTGATGCTCGGACGCCTCGAGAGACGACCACATCTCCGGCTCCTCCCTACACGTGCTACACGGGCTCCGCGCTGCTGCGTTATGGGTGGTCGGCTGCGGGTTCCTTGGTCATGCATTTCTCCTACACGTTACACGGGCTCCACGCTTTCGACATTATGGTTAACAAAGCTAGCTTAGGGCCGGAGACTCAGCATTACACACTAATCGGGTCGGGCAGTTTATATTGAATATAATTATATCTTCACACCAACTGATCGCTGAGCTACATATGCTATTTCATCACCATTGCTGATTTTTCTCCAGAGTTCATATATTTTTACATCATGTACTACCCGTTCTACATATTTGTATTGCAGGATCATCGTCCAGGTGATCGGACCACTTGGTGCTCAGACTTCTCCACCGATCAACTGGTCGGACCGCTAGGGTCATGGACTTCGTCACCGACTAGTTGATCGGACTGTTCACCGGTCGCTTCTACTCAATGTCCACTTCGCCGACGACCAGTTGACCAGACTGTTCATCGCTCGTGCTTCATCGCCAGCTACGTCGGTTACTCCTCGGCCATTGGATTCTTCGTGCTCGAGGACTAAGTGGGCACACTTCACCCCACTTCACCTTGCGGACATCGCCAGCTATGCCAGGGCTCCTCGATGCTCGGACATCGCCAGCTACGTCTGAGACTCCTCGCTGCTCGGACATCGCCAGCTACGCCGAGGCTCCTCGGTGCTCGGACATCGCCAGCTATGCCGGGAACTCCTCGCTGCTCGAACATTGCTAGCTATGCCGAGTACTCCTCGGTGCTCGGATATCGCTAGCTACGCCGGGAACCCCTCGCTGCTTGATGTCGCCGAGTGCGCCGAGGCTCCTCGGTGCTGACATCGCCAACCACGCGCGAGACCCTCGCTGCCCGAACATCGCCAGCCACGCCGTCGAGACTCCTCGGTGCTCGGACATCGCCAGCTACCCGGGAACCCTCATTGCTTTCCGACATCGCTAGCTGCGTCGAGGACTTCTCGATGTTTTCGGACATCGCCACCACGCTGGGAACTCCTCGGTGCTCGAACATCGCCAGCCACGTCGGGGACTCCTCGGTGATCGGACATCGCCCTTGGTGGTCGGATCTTGCTACGTCTCATCGGTGTGCTATCAAAGTCGCCCATGTTGTTCGGATCGTGGTGCTGATCTTAGGCAAAGACATGTCTGAAGGGTCTTAATGCGCGCGCATGTCGGATGCGTCGGCAAAGCTTTTTTAGACTTATTTTTCTTTGACCCTACTACAAGATTCATTCTTCATCTTCCAGCAGGCATGGGGACTAAGTGGGCACACTTCACCTAGCGGTGAATGTGCACTTTTCTCATCTCGAGGCCACGCCCGGGGACTGGCTGCCTGCTCAGCTGGTCTTCTACTTTCTGACCCTGGCACCACGTGACTATGTCACCTACTGTCAGGCTCGGGGACTAGCTATGGGGGTATGGCCCCCGGTATCCACAAGACAAGACATGGGCCGCACCATCAGAGGTGGCCCACCCTACAAGATCCAGGCGTGCACTGCGCTGCTCGGCGTGCACCGCAAGCTATTGTATAGTACCAAATAGGATACTTTCCTTGTAACCCTACTCTTCCAGAGTATATAAGGAGAGTCAGGGGTCCCCTAGTGGACAGATCGATACATCTCATATACAATACAATACACCAAAGACACAGGACGTAGGGTATTACGTCGATCAGACGACCCAAACCTGTCTAAATCGCTGTCTCTGCGCCTTGTGTCACCATCCGATTCCTGATTACGCGCACCCCCACCGACAAATCTACCATCGTGGGATACCCCTCGGTGGACTGCCGAGCATCTTTTGTCGACACTTGTTGAGCTAACATGTTGGCCTTTTGATTTTCATGCCTCGGAATATGCCAAATTCAAAATTAGCCAAATAATCAATAATATCAAGACAAGCTCTTAGTGATCCTTCTAAACATTGAAATTCACTAGCAACTTGCTATACCACTAGCACAGAATCACGATAGTCTTCAACAAGTTTTTCCTCCATGGAGCGCAACATAATCAACCCGAATAAGAGAGCTTCATATTTGGTTTGATTGTTGGTACAATAGAAATCTAATCGACTTGACATTCCAATTTCAGCACCATTAGGAGAAACAAGAATAATACCAACACCTTGTCCATCTTTACAAAGCGATCCATCAAAGTAAAGTTTCCATGGGGTAAAGGCAAGATAATTGACCTCATCATGTAGATCAATGCCGCACTCAACAATAAAATCAGCAAGAACTGGACCTTTTAATATTTTCAATGATTCAAAAGTCAAGTCATATTCAATTAGTGCTTATGCCCATTTGCCTATCCTTCCACTAAGGATTGGCTGATATAACAGGTGCTTTATCTCCTCGGCCTGGCAAGCAACAACATGTGTACTAGACAAAAGATAATGTCTCATCTAAGCATAAGCATAGTATAGTGACAAGCATAATTTTTCAATATAGGCATACCTTGTCTCGGGATCAAGAAGACGGCGCCCAAGATAAGCAATTACATATTCTTTACCTTCATCTTCTTGAGTCAAAACAGCCCCGATTACTCTCTTCGGTAGCAATGTATAATGTGAAAGGAACTCCCCTTCTAGGTGCACGAAGAACCAACGACGTTGACAGATATTCCTTTATCTTCTCAAAGGCTTCTTGCTACTTTGCCCCCCAAGTAAATTCAGATTCATCCTTCAGCTTTAATATGGGGGTAAAAGGAATAATCTTTCCAGACAAGTTGGCAATAAATCTCCTCAAGTAGTTCACTTTTCCCAAGAACATTTGCAAGTCTTTCTTGCATGTAGGCGCCTGAACTCCCTTGATCTTCTCTATCCTCTTGGGATCAATCTCTATGCCTTTATCATGAATAATGAAGCCCAAGAGCTTTCCAGCCAATACTCCAAAAGCACATTTAAGTGGGTTCATCTTCAAACCATAGTGGCGCATCCTCTCAAAAGCAAGACGTAAATCGGCAAAATCAGATTTATGGGAATCCGATTTAATCACAATGTCATCAATATATACTTCCATAATCACCCCAATTAGATCATGGAAAATCAAATTCATAGCTCTTTGATAAGTAACACCTGCATTGTTCTGCCCATATGTCATCACAACCCACTCAAAGAGACCAACAAACCTAGGACATTTGAAGGCCGTCTTAGACATATCTTCTTTGGCCATGAAAATCTGATTATAACTAGCATTACCATCAAGAAAGCTAATAACCCGGTGTCCTAAAGCATCATTGATAAGCATATCGGCTATAGGCAAAGGATATTCATCTTTTGGAGTAGCTCTATTCAGATCTCTAAAATCAATATAGACTCTGATCTTCCAAAAATCTTTCTTCTCAACAGGCACAATATTAGAGACTCACTCCACATATCTACATCACTGAATAAACCCCACTTGCAACAACCAATTATTCTCTTCTTTAATCCGGTCATAGATTGTTGAATTAAAGCGACGAGGGTGATGCTTGAAAGGCCTGAATCCTTTCTTAATGGGGAGCCGATGTTCAACAAGCTCTCGGCTCAATCCAGGCATCTCAGTATAATTCCATGCAAAATAATCAATATATTCCTTGAGAAGCGCGTTTAACTCAACTTTGTAATCGACTTTCAAGTTTTGATTTATAAACGTTGGCCGGGACATAGAGCCATCCCCAATATCAACCTATTCCAAAGGGTCAGTCGACGAAAACCTTGGCCCAACTTATCGAGCTCATCAAAATCATCATTAGCTTCACAGGCATTGGCCCTATTAGCTCGATACTGTTCAACACGATGCTTTAACCATTCAACATTGGCATCCATTACAATAAATGATTACAATCAGCTTTAGAGATACAGGAACAAAGCCTAGCTTGGTAATACTAATTAATTCATAGATAGAAAGATCTCTACCAAATAAGCAGGCAATAGCATCGTCCCCCCGAGTGTAGGAGCATCGGCTGTAGCAACATCAACTGATGAATCTGAATGCACAACCTCAACAGCATCTCCCACCCATTGGATAAGTAATTGGTGCAAGCTAGATGGTACACAACAATTGGCATGGATCCAATCACGCCCAAGTATCAAGTTATAGCTACCTTGCATGTTGGCGATGAAGAACGTTGTGGCCAAAGTCTTGCTTCCAATGGTGAGCTCCATGTTAGCAACTCCTCCGCTGAAAAAGGAGCACCTCCTCCAACACTTATTTCATCATCTTGTTGGTCTTGATCAACTCCTCATTAGTGCCACCGAGCTTCTTGTAAAAGCGGACGTGGCATTAAGTTTAATTGCTCCAATCATCCACCATCATATTATGAACCGGAGTGCCATTGATATGGGCCTTCACATGTAGAGGCTTGAGATGGTTGACGGAGTCATCTAGTTTTTGAAATATAGCACTCTCTGTTGCAAAGTTAAACTCCATCGCCGCTGAATCATCTTTGAGAATGTAGTAATCGGTGGACATGTAAACCACATTGACCTCAACCCTCTCCGGAGTGGCCTCATAATCAACCATCTCCTCATCGAGAACCTCAGGGACCTCCATGCCAACAAAGGCAGCAATGGTGGAAGCAAAATCATCGGAGGACACGTCGGAGGTACCTAGGACAGTGGGAGTTGGCTCAGCTGACTCTGAAGTTGGCTTAGCCAACTCTGGGTCTTCTAGAGTAGCAACAGCAAGGGGAGTCAGCTTAGCCGACTTTGGAGCACCTAGGGCGGCAAGAGCGGGGGCAGTCGTCTTAGCCAACTCAGGAGTTGGCCTAGCCGACTAGTCTAGGATAGGAGTCATCTTAGCCGACTTTGAAGTTGGCTGAGTCGACTGGCCAGCAGCAGAATCTGACCTTCCAGAGGGATTTTGGTGTGCACGAGATTGAAGATTTCACCCTCCATCTTGGCAAGCTTCTGCCTCTTCTATTGCTTATGCCAAGCACGCTGCAATTTATGTTGCTGAGTCTTATTCAATCTACGAGGACACCATATGGGTTGCCTATACTTGGAATCTCCCTCAGTGCGCTTCTTCTTTACTCCAGCAACATCTTTAGGAGTTTCATCTTGCTTAGGTGCTAGAGGATTTTCAATCACAATCCGCCCATCATGATTAGTGACGGGAGCTTCCATGGAGCCGATTGTGATCACCGATTGAGGCCTAGCTCTTGGTGGGGAAACGATGGAACCTCAACCTTCTTAGGCACATAAAGTTGCTTTATTGGTGCCTTTCCTGATTCTCGTGGAGTCAAAGTCCTAGAGGTGATCACATGGTCTTGACTTGCACGCTAGAGGTCGATTGACCATTGTTCAATTGGCTAAAGATGGAAGGTTTTGAATATGACCAAGCAAGCTCTCCCCACCTTTGTTGATGATGCATAGGCGTCCGTCGGAGGATACTGACACCCAAACTCCATAGGGACCCCATTGCGGTGTAAGGGAGGTGGAATCGGGGACCCCAACAAGATACACGAGGAGCAACTCTCCGAGGTGGAGATGTTGGTTGCACTCGCCAATTGCTTAGACTTGTCATCTTCTCACTTGGTATGGATGTAGACTCTCTTTTTTCTAAATGGTCGATTTACGGGAATCGCCTTTTGTTGCTTATAGTTGCTCATGAGCTTGTCAAAGGTGCATTACTTCTTCACAATCTCTCCTTAGTTCTTGTTTTCATTGGTCTTCTATTGGGAGTCCTTAACTCACACTTTTAACCGCCAACATTTATATAAAATCTATCCAAATGAACACCAAACTTAGAAATAGGGCTCATAACTAACAAAGTTCCATGAGTTTGGTGATTCATCAATTATAGGAGGACATATCGGGATAACATAAGAAACGTGTCAAAAGTACACAAAGAACAAGGCGTAACATCACCCGACATGAGCCCAAGGAGAGAAGGCCCACTTACCCGTGCAAATCAGGCCCAGTTAGGTGGAGAAAAAAAGGCCAAAACCCATATCAAATCAACTCCAAATGGTGCAAAAACTTTGCAGGGCCCACCTAGAGGCACAAAGGAAGCATCCCACCAAAGATGGGGCCATTTGGGTCTAGTTGGGGTGTGGCCGCACCACTGGGGCCTCTCGGGCCCATCTTTCGCGTGTTGTCGATGCCGCCTTACCCACGTTGGTTCCCGAAGGTGTCGTCGAGGTTCAAGCACACCTAGATGGTGGTTTGGAGGTTGGTTTGGTGCTTTCCATGAGGGGATGAAGCACTTTCCAAGGAACCCCCTCCTCTCCACCTATAAAAGGAGGCCTCTCCCCTCCTCCTCATCATCATCAAGGAAGAAACATAACACAAGAGAGCACAATGTAGCAAGAAGAGAAGAAGAGCCACACTCTTATCTTAGGTTCTACCTAGTTCTAGTGTAGGGAGTGAGAGAGTAAGAGTGGGAGAAGCACGGAGTTGTCGGCTACCTACACTAGTGTACTCGGGGCCACTTGTACACTTAGTGGACGAAATGCTAGGAATCGTCGGCTCTTCTACACTTGTACCTCTATGTTCCAAATACTACTTAGAGTATAAGGTTCATGTTTATCTTCGGTGGTGAGTTCTACTTTAAGTTAGTCTTGTTCATTATTTACTTGCGGGTTCATCGTCCGTCCCCATGACAGATACTCTAGTAAAGGGCCCTGATAAAGACGAATAACCCTGATCGATGCTAGAGTAGTAGTCGATAGCGTAGATGTGGTCTCTAGGCTAGAGGCTACCTTCGTTTGCCTTGTACCCTATGGTTGAGGGTAGGCGATAGGTGGTGATAGCCCTATCCGCTCTCTCATAATCCCCCCACATCCGGGCATGGGGTAGAGCCATAGGCCGAACAACGCTTATGATCAATTGTTATCCGGTGCCCCGAAGCAAGTCTTTAGTGGCAAAGCTATCTTAGCTTAGAATCTCTATCCTTTGAAAACCTCGCTACCGAGCTATCCTTCTTCTTGTTATCATTAGGTGAACTAGCTAAGAGACTTTTTACATTATCTGCTACTCATGGAAATACGATACCGAATACTTTCGGTGAAATGCTACAACGGTAATTCCATGCACTTATGGAATATTTCTATATGCATTAAGAAATACCAACATCTTCTAGGTACCAATCTCCGACCACTATGGAACAAAATGCTAAAGACAAAACACGGAGGCGCCAGGAACTGATGGAAATTGGGGAGTCATTAAGTTAATCTGTAAGGGCTTGGCTCACCAACTTGGCTATCAACATGATGGAGTCGGCTGCGACCCTCGGTAGTGATCTTTGTGCTTGTTCTTGCCATCATCATCCTTTTCAAGCATCACCTTGCCCTCAATTCTTTTAGACATTTGGTGCTGCTAATGTGGTTCACCGATAATCACATTTTTGCCTTTGAGCTTTATCGGCTTGCTCTAGATTTAATCAAAATAGTGGGGTCCTTTGCTTCACGTATATGTATAGGAAAAGGGACTTATCAACTTGCATCTCAAGAAGACTCAATCGTCCCTCATTAAGGCTTGATTGGACCTACTAATGAAAAACATTGCAATCATTAGTGGCATGAGAAAAAGAGTTATGATATTTGCAATAAGCCTGTCTCTTTAACTCATCAGCTGAAGGTAATGTATAATTAATTCTAATGTATCCGAATTTAAGTAATTCATCAAAGATTCGGTCACATTTAGAGAAATCAAAAGTAAATTTAACTTCCTCATTCTGATTCTTATGAATTGGCTTGAGAGAAGGACAAGTAACCAATTTATTTTGTGCTGACCATTTAATTTCAACAGCTAAAAATTCTTTATTATCATCATCAGAACAATCATCAATAACATGCACATTCTAAAGATGAGACTTGTAAGCATCACGATACTCTTTAAGGCGTGATTCAATTTAAACGGCCTTTTGAATGAGTTGATTAACATTGTGGAACTCATAATGCTCAAATTTCTCTTTAATGCTAGGACGTAAACCAACAAAGCATAAATCAGTTAAATCTCTTTTAGAAATCATTAAATGAAAACATCAGTTCTTAATCCTCTAAACCGCTTGAAAAATCAAGGACAAGCTCATCACGCCCTTGATTTAACCGATGCAAGGTGAGACAATCTAGTTTCATGAGCACCATTATAAAAGTGATTATGAAAATTTTCTTTAATTCAGCCCATGAACCAATAGAACAAGATGGTAATGAAGTAAACCAAGCAAAAGTCATGCGAAGAAGAGACAAAGGAAAATTACAAACTTTCATAAAGTCATAAGCACTAGCTTCACCCAATTGTGCAAGAAACATACTAATATGCTCCATTGTTGATTTACTATCGTCACCACTAAATTTCTAAAAATCTGGTACCCTCCACCCATCGTGTGCTTTCATGAAATCAAAGGTAGAAGGGTATGGCTTTTGATATGTATTCCTACTAGATTTAAGTTGTACACCTAAACTACTCTCAAGAGATTTAGACAGCTTCTTCTTTAAACCGATTTAAAGCATCATCAAAATTGGTAGTAGGAGCATTATGAGTAACATTAAATGTAGGAATTTGACTAGGTGACTTCGGTGGGTTCGGTAAAACCGTGTTATGCCCTCAACAAGTTCTATTTGCTGATGCTCCATAATTGGTTTGAAGAAATTGACCCAAACTTTGTGCACCGACAGCTGTACAAGTAGATGTGCTAGCACCAGGTTGACCGGTCTTATCGGTTTCAGACGCCGAAGGGGCCGATTGAAATTGTCTAGTAGACGCATGAGAGGTTTGATGCTCATAAAAATCTAAACGCATACCGAATTGAGGTTGTTGCACGCCACCCAATTGATCACAATCGGTTGTCTTGCCCTCGCATTTTATCCATATGTGCATTAAGTAGATTAGAAAGATGTTGAAGATTATTATGATGCAATTTCCTCTCATCTATCAACATCTGAGCAAAATTAGCATGGGTAGGATAAGAATCGGTATTTACCTCTTCATACTTAGCTTTTCCGTCACCCTTTTCCTTGGCACCTGAAGATGTGGAAGCAGTAGCATCGCCGTAGGCTGGTTCACATAATTGAGTGACCTTGTCGTGTTGATTCTTAGTGCAGCTCTCTAAGAAAGCCTTGACATCGGCATCGAGAGCTTGGCCTGAAGCTTTTGGCGCAACTCATCTCGAAGCTCATCCATATTTTGAGGAAAGATCATATTAGCCTCATTGAAGGGGCTGGTCTTGTCACCCTTGTCGGTGGTAGCACCATTGTTGCCTCCCATGTTGCCAGTAGATTGGTTTTTGATTCGCTTCACTTTCCCCAGTGGAGTCGCCAAAAAAGTATGTTGACATTGAAGATGACTCCAAGACAATACACCAGCGGTGCCTTGGACGCCCAAGGAGGTTGTAGATCAACCTGCAACGCATCAAGAACGCAGCATAATCACTCAAACTGATCTAGAGACCGATAAGGCTGATGTAGAGCTCATTCTTAGCTGGAAAAGCTTCCGAACTTCTCCAGGGAAGACCCGCTGGGGAGGAGCATGAAGGGTCTCCTAGGACCAGCAAGGCGGGCTAGGATTCCGGGCTGAATCTCGCCTGTAAAACTCAACAAACAGCAGGAGGGGTTGAGAGAGGGTAAAGAGTTGATAGGAGTTGATAGATGTGTTTTTTGATGATTGAATAGATGGGAACTCAATCGCCCATGAATCTTTCATATATATAGAGGGGGTGGTCTTATTCCGGTAGAAAACATCTCCAAAACTCGTTCTCCAAGTTTCCCAAGTCAAAAACATACCAAAATCAATTTGAAACCAACTTGACTCGGAATCCAGACGAGTCAACTTAGTGGGCAGGGGAGTCGGGTAAGTCGACTTTTTGCTGGGCTCGGGCAGGTGCTTGACCGGCTGGTGAGGAGGAGTCGGCTTAGCCGACTCTAGCAGCCGGCTAAGCTGCCAGAGGACTGGGTCGGCTAAGCCGACAATAGAGTCGGCTAAGCCGACTGGCCGGCTTCGCCGTGGCTCGCCGCCTTCTCGCGCATTTTGTTCATTATTTTGTCGCTACCGCATGACCTCTACATGTCCATGATGTTTATAACTTGTTCATGGTGCCCAAAACCATCTTGGAATATTTTTGAGTGTCAACAGAATATGAAAAGTATTAACAGAGGTGCATGTCTTAGGCTGCACGCCTGTATTAAAAACATTAACAGAGATGGCCATCGTAACCTGGCCCATTGCCTTTGTTAATCACTTACAGAGATGGACATCCAGACACTACTACATCAATGATCTTTTGTAACAGAAACATTTTTTAGTAGAGACGGCCCAATCAAAATCCTCCTCTAAAAAATGATTCCTGTGCCGGCTGGCCTCTAAAGATCGATTTTAGTGGCAGCTGGGATTACAGCTGCCCGTAAAAATGCTTCTCAAAATGTTCCTGTTGCGCTACAAACCATCTCTTACCAGCATGATCAAGTTATACTGCGAGCACCATGTTCCATCTATATAGTGATACGACCACACAGGTCGTCGAACACCTAAGCAAAACAAATAAACAAGCCACAAGACGAAGCAATATATATGGTATTGATATATATACCCACATATACAGCATATATGTACTTGCATATAAACCTGGCCGTGTGTAGTATGCGACACATAGGCGTATCGTCGTGCTGGTGTATTTTTATACGAGGAGCTTTGTTTGAGCTGTGTAACAGTTAGTGTGAACGGATCGGATCTCAATATCACAAATAAACGCTTAAAAACGAAATATATATGTAGCGTAGGGCAAGAGATATACATTAATTGCAGGCGTCTGCCATTTGTTTTAATAGGCCATCAACCCGTGCGAGAGCAGGTTAGAAAATTAGGAGATATAAGTATTAGCTACTATTTAATAATAACTTTATTCTCAATTATAAAATATTTTGACTTTTCTAGATATATTATTTTACTATATATCTAAACATTACATTTAAGTTTATAACAAAAGTTATGTATTTAGAAAACTCTAGACGATATTATAATTTGTAATGGTTCGAGTTACATCGACTAATAAATAATTACTTATATTGAATTATATATTTTTTTCTTTGTTTATTTTCTCTTTAAGGAACTAATCTATATTTTTTATCCATACTCAAATTTTTTTGTTTGCATGACACCTCTATATATTTTAAATCTGAAATTATTTTCAAACCTTATCATTAATCACGATGGCTCTTGTTGCATTATGTATCTTATGAAGCCATGAATCTAAATTTTGATTTTTCAATTTTTTTCTTATCAACTACTATGGTTTTTTTATCTCTTTAAGTTAAGTTCAAACTCTTGTGGTTATTGTATCTTTCATTAACTCTCATTTTGCATATTTTAAAAAAGAATTTTTAGAATATAGAGTATGTTCTTAAGTAGTAGAAT